>CAWUFW010011938.1:0-578156 GCA_963921515.1 Calotriton arnoldi
TTGTGCTTCGTTTCAGTTTACGTATTGCTGTCTGTATCCGTCTGTCTGTTGGTTTGTAAGCGGCTGCATGGCTTTCTGAATAGCTACATGAGTGTCTACATGGGTTATTGATTGATTGTCTGAGTATCTGTATGGGTGCCTGAGTGTTTGTGTGGGTGGGGTGTGTGTGACTCTGTGCATAGATGTGTGAGTTGGTGATTCACTGGGTGCATGGTTTCAAGAGTGCATCTGTGATGGACTGTATGGGTGGGTGAGTGTGTGTATGGGTGTGTTAGTGATTGAATGTATATCTCAGTGGTACATGTGTGAGTAACTACATATGTGAAAGGCAGTATATATGTGTGTTGGAGTATATAAATGGCTATAAGTGAGAGTGTGTGATTGTGAGAGTGGCTGTATGGATGAGTGTGTACTTGTATCAGTGATTGTATAAGAGTGTAAGAATGTGCTAGTATTTGTATGAGTAAGTGAGCTGGTGTGTGTATAACTGTATAGGTGAGTAAATGGGTGTGTGATTACGTTTTTGCATGACTGACTAGGTGTGTGAGTACCTCTATGGATGAGTGGCGGTGTGTGAGTGTTTATATAGGTGTATGAGTGCATATGATAGTCCTGTACTGAGTGACTAAGTATGAGTGACTGTACGGGTGAGTGAGTGGATGTGTGTGTAGACCTAAGAATCAGTGAGTGGGTATGTAGTTTTTGGTGTTGGAGTGTCTATGGTTTTGAGAATGGCAGTCTGTAATTTAGAGTGGGTGTATCAAAAGTTATATTAGGGTGTGAGAAGATGCATGAAATTATCACATGGATGATGTCATCAGTGATGTCATTTGAGATGTCATCAGTGATGTCATCAGTGATGTCACTGACCATGTCATGAGTGATGTAATATGTGACGTCATCAGCAGTGCATTGCGGGAGCGCGAGTTATAGTTAGCTGAACTAACTATAACGGGGAATTTCTATGGTTTTGTACGAGTGAAATGTCCAACTAACTATAACTGTCCCTAAAACCTATGGTTTTTTCAGTGAATTTCAAAGGTTTTTTAAATGCTAATTTCTAACTATAACGTGTCTGAAACCTATGGTTTTTTCAGTGAATTTCAAAGGTTTTTTAAATGCTAATTTCTACCTATAACGTGCCTGAAACCTATGATTTTTAAGTGAATTTCAAAGGTTTTTTTAAATGCTAGTTTCTAACTATGCCTACAGAGGTAGGACATGTGAAGAAAGAAGAAAAAACGCACAGAAAGAAGCAAAAGATGTGTAGAAAGAACCAACAGAGGAGCAGAAAGAGGCCTTGTTGCAAAATCATCCTGTTCCCACAACTTTTTCAGACGGGTACTGGTGGTAACTGACTCTGACTAACCAGAGCCAGTGCTATGCTAAAAGACACTTAGAATACAGTGAAAACACCTACATACACTAGGGAACACTATGCGTTGGGGTACCCCTGTGATTAGCATGACCTCCTCTGCAAGTCCCTAGTACATAATAGGGCAGGGGGATTAAAACTACCTCTTAAAACGCGCTACAGGGCGCGTTTGCACAGTGGTGAAGGGAGGGGGGCCTGAGGTGACATGTGTGCAAACGCACCCCGTGGCGCGTTTTAAGTTGCGGGATTAAGTCCCCTTGAATTCTGAGGGTCCCTGGGGCCCAACTAGCCCCCAGGTACCTACAGTTAGGACCACAGAGCTGAGTTGCAGAGAGGCGTTCCGAGGGCCACGCACCATTTTTCACCTCTCTGCAACGCAACTCTGTTGTGCATACTGAAGGTACCTGGTGGGCTAGTTGGCCCCAGGGTCTCTCAGGATTCAAAGGGAATTAATTCCCCAACTTAAAACGCACCACAGGGAGTGTTTGCGCACATGTCACCTGAGGCCCCGCCCCTCCCTTCACCACTGTGCAAACGCGCCCCGTGGTGCGTTTTAAGTTGGGGGATTAGGTCACCTTGAATCCTGAGGGTCCCTGGGGCCCAACTAGCCCACTAGGTACTTCCAGTAAGCACCACAGGCCTGCGTTGCAACGCCTGTAACAAATTGTGCAGTTGTGTTTAGGTAGTGAAGAGGGTTGTGCTGGGGGTAGTGTTTTAGGGTTTAGGGTAGTGCAGTGGTGTTTGTGTAGTGTAGGGGGTCATGCTGGGGGTAGATTTAGGGTTTAGGGTAGTGCAGTGGTGTTTGGGTAGTGTAGGGAGTCGTGCTGGGGGAGTGTTTTAGGGTTTAGGGTAGTGCAGTGGTGTTTGGGTAGTGTAGGGGTCGTGCTGGGGGTAGTGTTTTAGGGTTTAGGGTAGTGCAGTGGTGTTTGGGTAGTGTAGGGGGTCGTGCTGGGGGTAGTGATTTAGGGTAGTGCAGTGGTGTTTGGGTAGTGTTGGGGGTACTGCTGGGGGTAGTGTTTTAGGGTTTAGGTTAGTGCAGTGGTGTTTGGGTAGTGTAGGGGTACTGCTGGGGTTAGTGTTTTAGGGTTTAGGGTAGTGCAGTGGTGTTTGTGTAGTGTAGGGGGTAGTGTTTTAGGGTTTAGGGTAGTGCAGTGGTGTTTGTGTAGTGTAGGAGGTCGTGTTTTAGGGTTTAGGGTAGTGCAGTGGTCTTTGGGTAGTGTAGGAAGTCATGCGGGGGTAGTGTTTTAGGGTTTAGGGTAGTGTAGGGGGTCATGCGGGGAGTAGTGTTTTAGGGATTAGGGTAGTGCATTGGTGTTTGGGTAGTGTAGGGGGTCATGCGGGGGGTAGTGTTTTAGGGATTAAGGCAGTGCAGTGGTGTTTGGGTAGTGTAGGGGGTCGTGCTGGGGGAGTGTTTTAGGGTTTAGGGCAGTGCAGTGGTGTTCGGGTAGTGTAGGGGGTCATGCTGGGGGAGAGTTTTAGGGTTTAGGGCAGTGCAGTGGTGTTCGGGTAGTGTAGGGGGTCGTGCTGGGGGAGTGTTTGAGGGTTTAGGGCAGTGCAGTCGTGTTCGGGTAGTGTAGGGGGTTGGGCTGGGGTAGTATTTTAGGGTTTAGGGTAGTGCAGTGGTGTTCGGGTAGTGTAGGGGGTCGTGCTGGGGGTAGTGTTCTAGGGTTTAGGGCAGTACAGTGGTGTTTGGGCAGTGTAGGAGGTAATGCTGGGGGTGGTGTTTTATGGTTTAGGGCAGTGCAGTGGTGTTCGGGCAGTGTAGGGGGTCATGCTGGGGGTGGTGTTTCAGGGTTTAGGGCAGTGCAGTGGTGTTCGGGCAGTGTAGGGGGTGGTGTTTCAGGGTTTAGGGCAGTGCAGTGGTGTTCGGGCAGTGTAGGGTGTCATGCAGGGGGTGGTGTTTCAGGGTTTAGGGCAGTGGTGTTCGGGCAGTGTAGGGGGTCGTGCTGGGGGTGGTGTTTCAGGGTTTGGGGCAGTGCAGTGGTGTTCGAGCAGTAAAGGGGTCGTGCTGGGGGTGGTGTTTCAGGGTTTAGGGCAGTGCAGTGGTGTTCGGGCAGTGTAGGGGCGGTGCAGGGGGTGGTGTTTCAGGGTTTAGGGCAGTGCAGTGGTGTTCGGGCAGTGTAGGGGGTCATGCAGGGGTGGTGTTTCAGGGTTTAGGGCAGTGCAGTGGTGTTCGGGCAGTGTAGGGGGTCGTGCTGGGGCTGGTGTTTCAGGGTTTAGGGCAGTGCAGTGGTGTTCGGGCAGTGTAGGGGGTCGTGCTGTGGCTGGTGTTTCAGGGTTTAGGGCAGTGCAGTGGTGTTCGGGCAGTGTAGGTGGTCATGCTGGGGCTGGTGTTTCAGGGTTTAGGGCAGTGCAGTGGTGTTCGGGCAGTGTAGGGGTCATGCTGGGGCTGGTGTTTCAGGGTTTAGGGCAGTGCAGTGGTGTTCGGGCAGTGTAGGGGGTCTTGCTGGGGCTGGTGTTTCAGAGTCTAGGGCAGTGCAGTGGTGTTCGGGCAGTGTAGGGGGTCTTGCTGGGGCTGGTGTTTCAGGGTTTAGGGCAGTGCCGTGGTGTTCGGGCAGTGTAGGGGGTCGTGCTGGGGGTGGTGTTTCAGGGTTTAGGGCAGTGCAGTGGTGTTTGGGCAGTGTAGGGGGTCATGCTGGGGCTAGTGTTTCAGGATTTAGGGCAGATCAATGGTGTTCAGGCAGTGTAGGGGGTTTTGCTGGAGGTGGTGTTTCAGGGTTTAGGGCAGTGCAGTGGTGTTCGTACAGTGTAGGGGTGGTGTTTCAGGGTTTAGGGCAGTGGTGTTCAGGAAGTGTAGGGGGTCTTGCTGGGGTTGATGTTTCAGGGTTTAGGGCAGTGCAGTGGTGTTCGGGCAGTGTAGGGGGTCATGCTGGGGGTGGTGTTTCAGGGTTTAGGGCAGTGCAGTGGTGTTCCGGCAGTGTATGAGGTCGTGCAGGGGGTGGTGTTTCAGGGTTTAGGGCAGTGCAGTGGTGTTCGGGCAGTGTAGGGGGTCGTGCTGGGGGTGGTGTTTCAGGGTTTAGGGCAGTGCAGTGGTGTTCGGGCAGTGTAGGGTGTCGTGCTGAGGGGTGGTGTTTCAGGGTTTAGGGCAGTGCAGTGGTGTTCGGGCAGTGTAGGGGGTCGTGCAGGGGGTGGTGTTTCAGGGTTTAGGGCAGTGCAGTGGTGTTTGGGCAGTGTAGGGGGTCGTGCAGGGGTGGTGTTTCAGGGTTTAGGGCAGTGCAGTGGTGTTCGGCCAGTGTAGGTGGTCTTGCTGGGGGTGGTGTTTCAGGCTTTAGTGCAGTGGTGTTCGGGCAGTGTAGGGGTCTTGCTGGGGGTGGTGTTTCAGGGTTTAGGGCAGTGCAGTGGTGTTCGGGCAGTGTAGGGGGTCTTGCTGGGGCTGGTGTTTCAGGGTTTAGAGCAGTGCAGTGGTTTTCGGGCAGTGTAGGCGGTCGTGCTGGGGCTGGTGTTTCAGGGTTTAGGGCAGTGCAGTGGTGTTCGGGCAGTGTACGGGGTTGTGCTGGGGCTGGTGTTTCAGGGTTTAGGGCAGTGCAGTGGTGTTCGGGCAGTGTAGGGGGTCGTGCTGGGGGTGGTGTTTCAGGGTTTAGGGCAGTACAGTGGTGTTCGGGCAGTGTAGGGGTCGTGCTGGGGCGGTGTTTCAGGGTTTAGGGCAGTGCAGTGGTGTTCGGGCAGTGTAGGGGGTCGTGCTGGGGGGTGGTGTTTCAGGGTTTAGGGCAGTGCAGTGGTGTTTGGGCAGTGTAGGGGGTCGTGCTGGGGGTGGTGTTTCAGGGTTTAGGGCAGTGCAGTGGTGTACGGGCAGTGTAGGGGGTCTTGCTGGGGGTGGTGTTTCAGGGTTTAGGGCAGTGGTGTTCGGGCAGTGTAGGGGGTCTTGCTCGGGGTAGTGTTTCGGGGTTTAGGGCAGTGCAGTGGTGTTCGTGCAGTGTAGGGGGTCGTGCTGGGGGTGGTGTTTCAGGGTTTAGGGCTGTGCAGTGGTGTTCGGGCAGTGTAGGGGGTCGTGCAGGGGTGGTGTTTCAGGGTTTAGGGCAGTGCAGTGGTGTTCGGGCAGTGTAGGGGTCGTGCTGGGGCTGGTGTTTCAGGGTTTAGGGCAGTGCAGTGGTGTTCGGGCAGTGTAGGGGGTCTTGCTGGGGGTGGTGTTTCAGGGTTTAGGGCAGTGGTGTTCGGGCAGTGTAGGGGGTCTTGCTGGGGGTGGTGTTTCAGGGTTTAGGGCAGTGCAGTGGTGTTCGGGCAGTGTAGGGGTCTTGCTGGGGGTAGTGTTTCAGGGTTTAGGGCAGTGCAGTGGTGTTCGGGCAGTGTAGGGGGTCGTGCTGGGGATTTTGTTTCAGGGTTTAGGGCAGTGCAGTGGTGTTCGGGCAGTGTAGGGGGTCGTGCTGGGGGTGGTGTTTCAGGGTTTAGGGCAGTGGTGTTCGGGCAGTGTAGGGGGTCTTGCTGGGGGTGGTGTTTCAGGGTTTAGGGCAGTGCAGTGGTGTTCGGGCAGTGTAGGGGGTGGTGTTTCAGGGTTTAGGGCAGTGCAGTGGTGTTCGGGCAGTGTAGGGGGTCATGCAGGGGGTGGTGTTTCAGGGTTTAGGGCAGTGGTGTTCAGGCAGTGTAGGGGGTCGTGCTGGGGGTGGTGTTTCAGGGTTTGGGGCAGTGCAGTGGTGTTCGGAGCAGTAAAGGGGGTCATGCTGGGGGTGGTGTTTCAGGGTTTAGGGCAGTGCAGTGGTGTTCGGGCAGTGTAGGGGGCGGTGCAGGGGGTGGTGTTTCAGGGTTTAGGGCAGTGCAGTGGTGTTCGGGCAGTGTAGGGGGTCATGCAGGGGGTGGTGTTTCAGGGTTTAGGGCAGTGCAGTGGTGTTCGGGCAGTGTAGGGGGTCGTGCTGGGGCTGGTGTTTCAGGGTTTAGGGCAGTGCAGTGGTGTTCGGGCAGTGTAGGGGGTCGTGCTGTGGCTGGTGTTTCAGGGTTTAGGGCAGTGCAGTGGTGTTCGGGCAGTGTAGGTGGTCGTGCTGGGGCTGGTGTTTCAGGGTTTAGGGCAGTGCAGTGGTGTTCGGGCAGTGTAGGGGGTCATGCTGGGGCTGGTGTTTCAGGGTTTAGGGCAGTGCAGTGGTGTTCGGGCAGTGTAGGGGGTCTTGCTGGGGCTGGTGTTTCAGAGTCTAGGGCAGTGCAGTGGTGTTCGGGCAGTGTAGGGGGTCTTGCTGGGGCTGGTGTTTCAGGGTTTAGGGCAGTGCCGTGGTGTTCGGGCAGTGTAGGGGTCGTGCTGGGGGTGGTGTTTCAGGGTTTAGGGCAGTGCAGTGGTGTTTGGGCAGTGTAGGGGGTCATGCTGGGGCTAGTGTTTCAGGATTTAGGGCAGATCAATGGTGTTCAGGCAGTGTAGGGGGTTTTGCTGGAGGTGGTGTTTCAGGGTTTAGGGCAGTGCAGTGGTGTTCGTGCAGTGTAGGGGTGGTGTTTCAGGGTTTAGGGCAGTGGTGTTCAGGCAGTGTAGGGGGTCTTGCTGGGGTTGATGTTTCAGGGTTTAGGGCAGCGCAGTGGTGTTCGGGCAGTGTAGGGGGTCGTGCTGGGGGTGGTGTTTCAGGGTTTAGGGCAGTGCAGTGGTGTTCCGGCAGTGTAGGAGGTCGTGCAGGGGGTGGTGTTTCAGGGTTTAGGGCAGTGCAGTGGTGTTCGGGCAGTGTAGAGGGTCGTGCTGGGGGTGGTGTTTCAGGGTTTAGGGCAGTGCAGTGGGGTTCGGGCAGTGTAGGGTGTCGTGCTGAGGGGTGGTGTTTCAGTGTTTAGGGCAGTGCAGTGGTGTTCGGGCAGTGTAGGGGGTCGTGCAGGGGGTGGTGTTTCAGGGTTTAGGGCAGTGCAGTGGTGTTTGGGCAGTGTAGGGGGTCGTGCAGGGGTGGTGTTTCAGGGTTTAGGGCAGTGCAGTGGTGTTCGGCCAGTGTAGGTGGTCTTGCTGGGGGTGGTGTTTCAGGCTTTAGGTGCAGTGGTGTTCGGGCAGTGTAGGGGGTCTTGCTGGGGGTGGTGTTTCAGGGTTTAGGGCAGTGCAGTGGTGTTCGGGCAGTGTAGGGGGTCTTGCTGGGGCTGGTATTTCAGGGTTTAGGGCAGTGCAGTGGTGTTCGGGCAGTGTAGGCGGTCGTGCTGGGGCTGGTGTTTCAGGGTTTAGGGCAGTGCAGTGGTGTTCGGGCAGTGTACGGGGTGGTGCTGGGGCTGGTGTTTCATGGTTTAGGGCAGTGCAGTGGTGTTCGGGCAGTGTAGGGGGTCGTGCTGGGGGTGGTGTTTCAGGGTTTAGGGCAGTGCAGTGGTGTTCGGGCAGTGTAGGGGGTCGTGCTGGGGCTGGTGTTTCATGGTTTAGGGCAGTGCAGTGGTGTTCGGGCAGTGTAGGGGGTCGTGCTGGGGGTGGTGTTTCAGGGTTTAGGGCAGTGCAGTGGTGTTTGGGCAGTGTAGGGGGTCATGCTGGGGCTAGTGTTTCAGGATTTAGGGCAGATCAATGGTGTTCAGGCAGTGTAGGGGTTTTGCTGGAGGTGGTGTTTCAGGGTTTAGGGCAGTGCAGTGGTGTTCGGGCAGTGTAGGGGGTCTTGCTGGGGGTGGTGTTTCAGGGTTTAGGGTAGTGCAGTGGTGTTCGGGCAGTGTAGGTGGTCTTGCTGGGGCTGGTATTTCAGGGTTTAGGGCAATGCAGTGGTTTTCGGGCAGTGTAGGCGGTCGTGCTGTGGCTGGTGTTTCAGGGTTTAGGGCAGTGCAGTGGTGTTCGGGCAGTGTACGGGGTTGTGCTGGGGCTGGTGTTTCAGGGTTTAGGGCAGTGCAGTGGTGTTCGGGCAGTGTAGGGGGTCGTGCTGGGGGTGGTGTTTCAGGGTTTAGGGCAGTGCAGTGGTGTTCGGGCAGTGTAGGGGGTCGTGCTGGGGCTGGTGTTTCATGGTTTAGGGCAGTGCAGTGGTGTTCGGGCAGTGTAGGGGGTCGTGCTGGGGTGGTGTTTCAGGGTTTAGGGCAGTGCAGTGGTGTACGGGCAGTGTAGGGGGTCTTGCTGGGGGTGGTGTTTCAGGGTTTAGGGCAGTGGTGTTCGGGCAGTGTAGGGGGTCTTGCTGGGGGTAGTGTTTTGGGGTTTAGGGCAGTGCAGTGGTGTTTGTGCAGTGTAGGGGGTCGTGCTGGGGGTGGTGTTTCAGGGTTTAGGGCAGTGCAGTGGTGTTCGGGCAGTGTAGGGGGTCGTGCAGGGGGTGGTGTTTCAGGGTTTAGGGCAGTGCAGTGGTGTTCGGGCAGTGTAGGGGTCGTGCTGGGGCTGGTGTTTCAGTGTTTAGGGCAGTGCAGTGGTGTTCGGGCAGTGTAGGGGGTCTTGCTGGGGGTGGTGTTTCAGGGTTTAGGGCAGTGGTGTTCGGGCAGTGTAGGGGGTCTTGCTGGGGGTGGTGTTTCAGGGTTTAGGGCAGTGCAGTGGTGTTCGGGCAGTGTAGGGGGTCTTGCTGGGGGTAGTGTTTCAGGGTTTAGGGCAGTGCAGTGGTGTTCGGGCAGTGTAGGGGGTCGTGCTGGGGGTGTTGTTTCAGGGTTTAGGGCAGTGCAGTAGTGTTCGGGCAGTGTAGGGGGTCGTGCTGGGGGTGGTGTTTCAGGGTTTAGGGCAGTGGTGTTCGGGCAGTGTAGGAGGTCTTGCTGGGGGTGATGTTTCAGGGTTTAGGGCAGTGCAGTGGTGTTCGGGCAGTGTAGGAGGTCTTGCTGGGGGTAGTGTTTCAGAGTTTAGGGCAGTGCAGTGGTGTTCGGGCAGTGTAGGGGTCATGCTGGGGGTGGTATTTCAGGGTTTAGGGCAGTGCAGTGGTGTTCGGGCAGTGTAGGGGGTCGTGAAGGGGTGGTGTTTCAGGGTTTAGGGCAGTGCAGTGGTGTTCGGGCAGTGTAGGGGGTCGTGCTAGGGTATGTGTTTCAGGGTTTAGGGCAGTGCAGTGGTGTTCGGGCAGTGTAGGGGGTCGTGCTGGGGGTAGTGTTTTAGGGTTTAAGGTAGTGCAGTGGTGTTTGTGTAGTGTAGGTGGTCGTGCTGGGGGCAGTGTTTTAGGGTTTAGGGTAGTGCAGTGGTGCTTGTGTAGTGTAGGGGGTCGTGCTGGGGGTAGTGTGTTAGGGTTTAGGGTAGTGCAGTGGTGTTTGTGTAGTGTAGGGGGTCATGTTTTAGGGTAGTGCAGTGGTGTTTGGGAAGTGTAGGGGGTCGTGCTGGGGGTAGTGTTTTAGGATTTAGGTTAGTGCAGTGGTGTTGGGGTAGTGTGGTGTTTAGGGTTTAGGGTAGTGCAGTGGTGTTTGTGTAGTGTAGGGGGTCATGCTGGGGGTAGTGTTTTAGGGTTTAGGATAGTGCAGTGGTGCTTGTGGTAGTGTAGGGGGTCGTGCTGGGATAGTGTTTTAGGGTTTAGGGTAGTGCAGTGGTGTTTTTGTAGTGTAGGGGGTCATGTTTTAAGATGCAACGCTCCAATACCTGACCAGTCTGCACTACATAAAACTACAAAAAACTAAAAATAAAAAGTGTTTTGCACACTTTTGTCATTGGGCTATATGTGGGCTACATCTGGGTAATATTTGTGCTACATTTGGGCTCTTTTTTCACTGGTGGCCATCTTGGAAGACTTCTTTGTTATGAAGTTTCCTAATTTCCTCATTTACTGCAGTCTCCTCAGTAGGAAATACTTTCAGTTTTTTACTTTGATTCCATCAAGAAGGCATTCAGATGTGTCACACATTTGCCATAAATTCAGAATGTTATTACTCTAGTTGTTCATTAGATCACTGTAGTATAGCTACTGCTCACCAAGGAGTTAACTGGAAGTCTACTGCTGGTATTGAAAGTGATTGTTTCAGTCTGCATGTCAGAATTTTCTAATGAAATAGAAGTGGATTTGAGATCTCACTTAAAACATGCACTATATTTTCTTTTTGCAGCACTAACCATAATTTCTATGGCAAAATGAACCCCCTCATTTTGTTCCTTTTTAGATTAAATGTTTTAAGTGTTACCAGTTTATTCCAATCAAGATTAGCCCTGGGCAAAGCACTACGCTACGCTCGCGTAGTTTGCGAAGTTTGCGCTACTTCGCACAACGCGAGTGCACGTAGCACAGTGCAAACACGCGTAGCGTAGCGTAGCGTAGTGCAGCGGTCATTTTTGCTTGCTCGCGGTCCTCAACGTCAAGTTTGCGACCGCGAGCAAGCAAAATGATCTATCCCGGCGAGATTCTCAACGCGGGAGGTCAGGTTTCTCATTGCGAGTGGTCGCGTATGCTCGCGACCGCTCGCGATGAGAAACTACCAGTCCGCGTTGAGAAGCTGCTGCTCGAGTAAAAATCTACTCGAGCGGCAGTAAAAGACAGCTCGCACTGTGCAAGATGCCGTTTTCAATGATTGCACAGTGCGGACAAGCATCCGGCACTGTGCAATCATTGCGAACAGTGCACTCACGCAGTTCGCGTAGTGCTACGCGTGGCTCGCGTAGTGCGAACTGCACTTTGCGTAGCTCGCGTAGCGCTACTTCGCGAACTACGCCCAGGCTTAATCAAGATGGCTTCAGGTGTGCCATACTTTTGTCATAAGTAAGGCTGTTAGCACTCTAGTTGTTCTTTAGAACACTCTGGGAAGCTGCAGTAGAACACAAAGGCATCAACTGACAGGCTGCTCCTGTTGAAATATAACAGGAAGATATTTGAGATCTCACTTAAAACATGTCCTAATTTTTCTTTCTACAGCACTAACCATAATTTCTATGGCAAAATGAACCCCCTCATTTTGTTCCTTTTTAAATTAAATGTTTTAAGTGTTACCAGTTTATTCCAATCAAGATGGCTTCAGGTGTGCCATACTTTTGTCATAAGTAAGACTGTTAGCGCTCTAGTTGTTCTTTAGAACACTCTGGGATGCTGCAGTAGAACACAAAGGCATCAACTGACAGGCTGCTCCTGTTGAAATATAACAGGAAGATATTTGAGATCACACTTGAAACATGTCCTAATTTTTCTTTCTACAGCACTAACCATAATTTCTATGACAAAATGAAACCCATCATTTTGTTCCTTTTTAAATTAAATGTTTTAAGTGTTACCAGTTTATTCCAATCAAGATGGCTTCAGGTGTGCCATACTTTTGTCATAAGTAAGACAGTTAGCGCTCTAGTTGTTCTTTAGAACACTCTGGGAAGCTGCAGTAGAACACAAAGGCATCAACTACCATGCTGCTCCTGTTGAAATATAACAGGAAGATATTTGAGATCACACTTGAAACATGTCCTAATTTTTCTTTCCAGAGCACTAACCATAATTTCTATGACAAGATGAACCCCATCATTTTGTTCCTTTTTAAATTAAATGTTTTAAGTGTTACCAGTTTATTCCAATCAAGATGGCTTCAGGTGTGCCATACTTTTGTCATAAGTAAGGCTGTTAGCACTCTAGTTGTTCTTTAGAACACTCTGGGAAGCTGCAGTAGAACACAACGGAATCAACTGACAGTCTCTGCCCTTGTTGGATGTACATGTTTTACTGAGAATGTCAGACTTCATTCTCACATGACTGAGAAAGATAATGTGAATTTACAGAAAATATGCTCTCATTTTAGCTTCTGGGGCACCTTCCAAAACTGTATGGGACAAGCATGTGAAAATAGTTTTCTCTCAAACATGATTCATGATATCCCAGCAGAAGGTTTTTAACAGGGTAAAATCACCTTAGAACACACCACAATTCCTGAAATTAGTATGGTACCATCAACAAATGAATTCTAATGTAACTAAAGTCTGTTATCACCCTTTATAGTTCTCCTTTTGGTAACCCTCAAAATCTTCGATTCACTACAATGCATTTCAATGGGGTACTATCATTTATATTGGTCCCAAGATGGCTGCCAGCAATTCCAGGATGAAGTGCTGACAGCCAATCAGATCTCACGATGACATGTGTGGTTAGGCTCCGCCCAGATATATATGTATTTTTACTTTTGATTTTCTCAGCAACTACTGAACGGATTTACACCATTTAACAAAAGGGTTCTTTTTGAACCAAGAACTACCTCTTTGCCAAATTTGGTGTAATTCCGTTCAGCAGTTGATGCTGTAGCCTTGCATAAAGTTTCCTATGGGAAATTGATTTTTTTACTCTTATTTTTAATTTCTCCGCAATTACTGAGCAGATTTACACCATTTAACAAAAGGGTTCTTTCTGAACCAAGAACTACCTCTTTGCCAAATTTGGTGTAATTCCGTTCAGCAGTTCAGGCTGTAGCCGTGTCTAAAGTTTCCTATGGAAAAATGAATGGGGAAAACACGTTTTGGGACCCCCTTTTTTCTCGGCCCCCGCTTGACAAATCACCCTGAGACTTTCAGGGTAGGAGCGGACCGGAGCGGGCCATAAAGTTTGAAAATTTCGCTAAGATTCATCAACCGACGCAAGAGTTATTTCAAATAGAATGTCGCGGATTTCCTATGGAAAATAGGTCCTAACTATAACTATCTACTGGCGACCGCCAGTAGATAATATATGCACACACACACACATATATATATGTATGTATAACATTTATTGTATTGTTTCTACATATTTTGTTTTTTATTCTTTCAATGAATCATTTAATACAGCAATACAGCCAACATGTGTTTCCCGCACACTAGCGCTTCTTCAGGGCTGTTAAACATTGAGATCACAAATCAATGTTTTTGCATACATAAATTAAAAACATGCACTGCACAAGGTTGTTGCAACCTAAAAATTTCAAAAGTGTTTTATATAAGCATTAATACAAAACAAGATCTGCACAAAAACATTTTTAATGCACAGAAACAATTCCGTGATCTAAACTATGTACATTTCTCTGCATATTTGAGCATATGCGACACACTAAACTAATCACATCATCAAAATCAAATTGCACTACATTGCATTCAATACAGGTTCAAGAATTCTACATTATCAGTTATGCATACTTATAACCCAGGGGAGTCTTCATAAGCACCTAATCATTGCCCTATTAACTATCCTCTTTCAGGATTATGAAGTTGAATTATAGTTATGTTATGTATATTCCTTCTTATTTGAAAGAACTTTATCCAGCCAATCAATGTTTATAGCTATAGTTAGGCTCAGATTTCACTCATACAAAACCATAGAAATTCAACAGTTATAGTTACTTGAGCTAACCATAACTTATGCCCCCACATTACACTGCTTATGACTTCACATAATACATCCCTGATTGCATCACTGATGACATCTCTAATGAAATCACTGATGACATCACCAATGACATCATCCAGTGATAGTGAGTGTTTTCTAAACTTTTCTGAGTGTTAGGCATATATACTGAGGTATCACAAAAGTTAAATTAGTTTTCTCTGTGTACTACTAATGTGTGATTCTATTTTAAAACATAGATTGTGTGAGTGTCTCTGTAACTGTGTATCTCAATGTGTGAGTGGGTGTGTGAGTAGCTGTATGGGTGAGTGAGTGTGTAAGTGGTGTATGGATGAGTGAGTGGGTATGTGAGAGAGTATAGATTAGTGAGTAGTTGTGCGAGTTTTTGTATGGGTGAGTGAGTGACTGTGTCAGTGGCTGTATGAGTAAGTGAGTGGCTGAATGGATGAGTGAGTAGGTGTGTAAGTGGCTATAAATGGTGAATGAGAGATTGCATGAGTGGCTGCATAAGTGAGTGAGCAGGTGTGTGATTGGCTGTAAATGGTGAATGAGAGTGCATGAGTGGCTGTAGGGGTGAGTGAGAAGGTGCTTGAGTGTCTGTATGGGTGACTGTGAGGGTACACAAGTAGCTGTATGGGTGTGTGAATGGTTGTGTGAGTGGGTATATGGCTGAGTGAGTGGATGTTTGATTGGCTGTATGGGCAAGTGGGTATGTGAGTGCCTATATGGGCAAGTGGGTATGTGAGTGCCTATATGGGTGAGTAAGTGAGTGTGAGAGAGGCTGTATGGGAGACTCTGGCTGTGTCAGAGATTTTTTAGGTGACTGAGTGCATGTGTTAGTACCTATATGAGTAAGTGAGTGGGTGTGTGAGTATCTGTATGGGTGAGTGACTGGTTGTGTGAGTGCCTGTATGAGTGGGTGAGTGGGTGTGTGAGTGGCTCTTTGTATGAGTGAGTCAGTGCATGAATATTTGTATGGGCTTGTGAATAGGTATGTGAGTTGTGTATATGTGAGTGGGTGTATGGGATGTTTCATGGGGTGTGAGTGGTTCTGTGGATGATGTCAATAGTGATGTCTAAGCCTGGGCGGAGTTGAAGTGACAAAAAAACTCCGCCGTGCTACGCAGACATCTACGATGCAGCGGAGTGCATTAGGGTCATGCCGTTCACAGTGATTTTGATCGCCGGGTGCTTGTCCCATGTGTAAAATCATCACGAACGGCACCATGCACAGCGCAAGAGGGCGCAGCTTCCTTTCTGCTGCTCAAGTAGATTTTCTACTCGAGCGGCAGCTTTCTCAACACGAACGGAAGGTTTCTTAATGCGATTGTCGCGGCCTGCCGCGACCACTCACATTAAGAAATACAACCGGCCGCATTGAGAAATCTCACCAGGAGGTTGACTTTCCTTGCTCGAGCTCGCCAACTAGACCTTGGCAAGTGTGAGCAAGGAAAAATCTCGCCAGGAGATGGATTTTCCTCACTCGGGCTCGTCAACTTGACGTTGATGAGGGTACGTTTTTGGGAACCCCACATGCTCTGCGGAGCGCGGAGTGCAGAAAACTCCTCAAACTCTGCGAATGGAGCGGAGTTCACCACCCAGGGTTAGTGATGTCATCAGTGATGTAATGTGAGATGTCTTCAGTAATGTCACCACTGATGTCACTGACCAAGACATGAGTAATATAATATGTGATGTCATAAGCAGTCCATTGCAGGGGTGTACGTTACAGTTAGCTCAGGTAAGTGTAACTGCTGAATTTCTATGGTTTTGTATGAGTGAAATCTGAGCCTAACTATAAAGTCCCTGTAACCTTTGGTTTCTTTCAGTGAATTTTTAAGGTTTTTTTAAATTCTATTTCCTAACTTTAACGTCCCTGTAAAATTTGTTTTTTCTAGTGAATTTCTACAGTTTTTTTAAATGTATTTCCTAACTATAACGTCCATGTAACCTTTGGCATTTTTCAGTGAAATTCTACGTTTAAAAAAATAAATATTTCCTAACTGTAACCTGTAACCTTTGAGAGTGGGTGTGAGTGAGTGCATGGGTGTCTCAGTGGGTATGCGAGTGAGTGTGTGGGTGTCTCACTGGGTGTGTGAGTGGGTGCATGAGTGTCTGAGTGGGTCTGTGAGTGGGTGCCTGAGTCTCTGAGTGGGTCTGCGAGTGGGTGTGTAAGTGTCTGAGTAGGTCTGTGAGCCAGTGTGTGAGTCTCTGAGTAGGTCTGTGAGTGGGTGAGAGAGTATAAGTGATTCTATAAGTGGGTGCATGAGTGTCTGACTGGGTCTTTGAGTGGGTGCACATGTCTGAGTTCATCTGTGAGTGGGTACATGAGTGTCTGAATGGATCTGTGAGTAGCTGTGAGAGCATCTAAGTTGTTCTGTGAGTGGGTGCATGAGTACCTGAGCAGGTTCTGCACTTTTTCTGCTAATTTTTTGTCTTTTTCTCCTCATTTATGACCTTTATTTTGCATCTTTCTGCTCATTGCTGACCTTTATGTTTCATCTTTTTGCTTGTTTCTGACCTCTATTTTCCTCTTTTTTCTAGTTGCTGACCTAATTTTGCCTCTTTCTGCTAATTTCTGACCTTTATTTTGCTTCTTTATGCTCTAATCTCTATTTTGCTTCTTTCTTCTCATTTCTGACCTTTATCTTGCTTCTTTCTGCTCGTTTTTGACTTTATTTTGCCTCTTTCTGCTCATTTCCGATCTCTATTTTTCTTTGTTCTGCTCATTGCTGGTCTTTATCTTGCCTCTTTCTTGCTCCTTTCTGACCTTTTTTTTCCTCTTGCTGCTCATTTCTGACCTCTACTTTGCCTTTTTCGGCTTGTTTCTAAACCTTTATTTTCCCTATTTCTGCTTGCTTCTGACCTCTATTCTACCTCTTTCTGCTCGTTTCTCACCTTTATCTTGTCTTTTTGTGCTTGTTGCTGACCTTTATTCTGCCTCTTTCTGCTCGTTTCTGACCTTTATTCCGGCTCTTTCTTACCTTTATTTTGCCTTTTCTACTTGTTTCTGACCTTTGTTCTGCCTCTTCCTGCTCGTTTCTGACCGTTCTTCTGCCTCTTTCTGCTCATTTCTTACCTTTGTTCTGCCTTTTGCTGCTCATTTCTGACCTCTAATTTGCCTCTTTCTGCTTGTTTCTAACCTCAATTCTGCCTCTTTTCGCTCGTTTCTCACCTTTATCTGGCCTCTTTCTGCTTCTTGCTGACCTTTATTCTGCCCCTTTCTCCTCTTTTCTGACCTTTATTCTGCCACTTTCTGGCCTATATTTTGCCTTTTTCTACTCGGTTCTGAACTTTATTGTGCCCTTTTCTGCTAGTTTCTGACCTTTATTCTGTCTCTTTCAGCTCGCTTCTGACCTCTATTCTGCTTCATGCTGATTGCTTCTGACCTCTATTTTGCCTTCCTTCTGCGCATTTCTGACCTTTATTCTGCCTCTTTTTGCTGTTTCCCATCTATATTCTGCTTCTTTCTGCTTGTTTCTGACCTATGTTCTGCCTCTTGCTGCTCGTTTCTGATCTCTATTTTGTGGCATTCTGCTAGTTTCTGACCTCTATCCTCCCTCTTTCTGTTCGTTACTCACCTTTATTTGACTTCTTTCTGCTCATTTCTGACCTTATTTTGCCTCTTTCTGCTCATTTCCGATCTCTATTTTTCTTTGTTCTGCTCATTGCTGGTCTTTATCTTGCCTCTTTCTTGCTCCTTTCTGACCTTTTGTTTCCCTCTTGCTGCTCATTTCTGACCTCTACTTTGCCTTTTTCGGCTCGTTTCTAAACCTTTATTTTCCCTATTTCTGCTTGCTTCTGACCTCTATTCTACCTCTTCTGCTAGTTTCTCACCTTTATCTTGTCTTTTTGTGCTTGCTGCTGACCTTTATTCTGCCTCTTTCTGCTCGTTTCTGACCTTTATTCTTGCTCTTTCTTACCATTATTTTGCCTTTTCTACTTGTCTCTGACCTTTGTTCTGCCTCTTCCTGCTCGTTTCTGACCGTTCTTCTGCCTCTTTCTGCTCATTTCTTACCTTTGTTCTGCCTTTTGCTGCTCATTTCTGACCTCTAATTTGCCTCTTTCTGCTTATTTCTAACCTCAATTCTGCCTCTTTTTGCTCGTTTCTCACCTTTATTTGGCCTCTTTCTGCTTGTTGCTGACCTTTATTCTGCCCCTTTCTCCTCCTTTCTGACCTTTATTCTGCCACTTTCTGGCCTATATTTTGCCTCTTTCTACTCGGTTCTGAACTTTATTGTGCCCTTTTCTGCTAGTTTCTGACCTTTATTCTGTCTCTTTCAGCTCGCTTCTGACCTCTATTCTGCTTCATGCTGCTTGTTTCTGACCTCTATTTTGCCTTCCTTCTGCGCATTTCTGACCTTTATTCTGCCTCTTTTTGCTGTTTCCCACCTATATTCTGCTTCTTTCTGCTTGTTTCTGACCTATGTTCTGCCTCTTGCTGCTCGTTTCTGACCTCTATTTTGCGGCATTCTGCTTGTTTCTGACCTCTATTCTGTCTCTTTCTGTTTGTTACTCACCTTTATTTTGCCTCTTTCTGCTCATTTCTCACCTTTATTTTGCCTCTTTGTGCTTGTTTCTGACCTTTATTCTGCCTCTTGCTGCTCATTTCTTACCTCCATTTTGTCTCTTTCTGCTAATTTCTGACATTTATACTGCCACTTTCTGCTCCTTTCTCATCTTTATTTTGCTTCTTTCTGCTTGTTGCTGACCTTTATTTAGCTTCTTTCTACTCGTTTCTCACCTTTATTCGACCTCTTTTTGCTCATTTCTGACCTTTGTTCCTCCTCTTTCTGCTGGTTGCTGACCTTTATTTTGTCCCTTTCTTCTAGTTTCTAATCTTTATTCTGCCTCTTTCTGCTCATTTCTTTCCTTTATTTTGCCTCTTTGTTCTCATTGCTGACCTTTATTCTGCCTCTTTCTGCTCAGTTCTGACCTTTATTCTGACTCTTTCTTACCTTTATTTTGCCTCTTTCTCCTCGCCCTGGGACTGCGGGGGAGCCTCATGGCACCTTCTGTCGCAGCTGGCTCTCCACCTCTTGCGGGAGCCAGCATTGCTCTCTCACGAAGAGAGAGCTGCTAGAAATGCAGCTCCCTGCATGCAAGAGCAATCTTTTATCTCTTTTCCTGCCCACATGTCTGCAGGCAGGGAAAGAGATGAAACCTCTGCTTTAAGCGGGCGGGAGTACTTTGACAGCTCCTGCCCGCTGGAACTGAAGTGTTTGCTTTTGATTGGCAGGAGCTATCACAGCTCCCACCAAGCAAAAGCAAACAGCTGTGTCCTGGGAGTGGCCACCCCGGGACATAGCAGGAGCCGACCCTGGGAGGTGGTGGTCTTCAGGACCATTTTTGGCTCCAGGAAGGTGGGGCCATGCAGCCCCCTCCTTTCATTTGCACGGGCCAGCCTTTGATGCGGCCCCATTCACCCTCCTACTTTTTTTTTAAATGCCCGCATGCCCCCGGTAACTGGCCCACCCGGGGGCTATAATGTAAACAAGCATGGTAGACCGAGTTTGTCTTTTTTTAACAACGGATTCGCGGCTCTATCGCGATTTCACAGCAAAAACTAAAAAATGCTTTTCTTGCCCTGGTAGGACCCCAGTACCAGAGCTAAGGGGTCAGGGTATTTCTATCCTGCCCCCTTTTCTTTCTTTTTAATGTTTTTCAGGAACTCGGCTGAAGCCAAGTACCAAGATGGCTGCCAACACTTCCTGGTTGAAGTGTTGGCAGCCAATCAGATCTCACCACGAGATCAGTAGGGTTCGCGAGCCTCCACGTCCCTATATTTCTAAATCTGAATATATTTTAATATCTCAAAAACTACTGAACAGATTTATACTAATTCATAATAAGGTTGATTTCTGAACCAACAGCGACCTTTCTGCCAAACTTGGTGTAATTCCGTTCAGCAGTTTGGGCTGTAGTCGTGTCTTAAATCCCTATGGGAATTAGCATAGGGAAAATGCATTTTGGGACCCCCTTTTTCTCAGACCCGCTTGATGGATCACCCCGAAATTTTCAAGACAGCAGCTGAAGTAAGTGTCATGCTAATTTTGCAAGGTTCACAAGGATTCATCAAACGGTACCAAAGTTATTGGCAAAACAAAAAAATGTTCTTCCTATGGAAACAGCATCCTAACTATAACTACCTATTGTTGACCGCCAGTAGGTAATATATTACCTACTGTAGGTAATATATTACATACTGGTATTCGCCAGTAGGAAGTTATAGTTAGGAGCTAGTTTCCATAGAAAAGCATTTTTGACTTGCCTATATCTTTGGCACCGTTAGAGAAATCTTAACAAAATTTTCCCCAAAAAGTGTGGCGCTGATTCTAGTTGTGCATGAAAAGTTACGGGGTGATCCGTCAAGCAGGGGCCGGGAAAAGTGGGGGGTAAAAAAGTGCATTTCCCATGTTAATTCCAACAGAGATTTTAGACACGACTACATCCAGAACCGCTGAGCCGAATTACACAAATTTGGTTGAAAGGTAGATCTTGGTACAGAAAGCAACCTTCTTGTGATTTGGTGTAAATTCGTTCAGTAGTTTTTGAGATATTAACTGAAATCCAAATTTGTATATCTGGGTCCTGCACAGATCCTCCTTGGATTCGCATATCCATGCACCAACAGCAATGCTGGGATTGGCTGGCCGCAACCTGAGAGGAAAGTTGTGGCCACAAATTTTGTTCATTGGGGTCAGATCCCAGTGAGGAAAAAAAGTTAAAAAGTGATAGCAGGGGTCAGGGTAGAGGTACATCATGGGACTAATGGAAGAGTCTGTGAGGGACCCCTCATGGGCAGGAAATTGTCCAAACCCCTTTTTTTCACCACACGAGGGTCAGTGGATCCTCCCAGATTCAGGTGGATTCAGGAGGATCTGCGGATACAGACCCCAATTAAAAAAAACATACACTCACTCACAGATCCACACACCTATGCACACACTCACTCATATACTCTCATACCTACTTACACACCCACACAACCACTCACACACCTACTCACACACCCACACAACCACTCACATACCCACTCACACACCCTGTCACACACTCAGGTTGCAGGGACATTATAGTTAGGAAATAGCATTAAAAAAACAAAAATTGACGAAAAAACAAAGGTTAAAGGGACATTATAGTTGGGTTCAGATTTTAAGCACACAAAACCATTTAAATTAAGCAATTATAGTTATCTCAAGTAACTATAACTTGTGCCCTAGGGTAACTATAACTCATGCTCTCGCAATGCACTGCTAATTACCCCACATATTGCATCACTCATGACAGCATTGATAATATCACTGCAACACTTGCTGGGAAATTATAGATAAGAATAATGCATAGCGGGGCACAAGTTTTAGCTACCTTAGGGCATGAGTTGTAGTTACTTGAGATAACTATAACTGCTGAATTTCTATGGTTTTGTGTGTGTAAAATCTGAACCTAACTATAATATCCCTGTAAATATTGGCTTTTCAGTGAATTTCTATAAATATATATATTACCTACTGGAGTTCGCCAGTAGGTATTATAGTAAGGACCTTGTTTCCATAGGAAGAGCATTTTTTGTTTTGCCAACAACTTCGGCACCTCTTGATAAATCCTCACAAATTTTCCGAAATTAGTACGTTGCACACCTCAGCTGCTGTCTTGAAAAGTTTCAGGATGATCCATCAAGCGGGGCCAAGAAAAGGGGGGTCCCAAATAATCTTCCCCATGCAAATTGCCATAGGGATTTTAGACACAACTACAGTCCAAACTGCTGAACGGAGCTACACCAAATTTGGCAGGAAGTTCGCTGTTGGTTCAGAAAGTGACCTTTTTGTGAATTAGTGTAAATCCATTCAGTAGTTTTTGAAATATTGTAAAAGTCCAAATTTAGATCTATACGGACGCGGATCCTCTGAAGATTCGACAGTCCCCATGCTCAAATCTGATTGGCTGCCAACTCTTACAAAATATGTTTAAAGAAATAAAAGGGGGCAGGGTAGAATACTCTGATGCCCGATTTCTGGTCATGGGGTCCTGCTGGGACCTGACATGGCAAAAAAGCTTTTTTGAAAACATTTTCACCAAAAATCGAAGCGGATCCGCAACTTCAGCAAAAAGTTTTTAAAAGGCAAGTGTGGGCTCCCACACTTATTTTGAAATGAGGTGGGTCAGATCCCAGGGACTTTTTTTAAATGAGGGCGCATGGGGCCCCCTTCCTGAGGTCTTTGAGCCGCGGGGACCACCACCTCCCTGGTGCTTTATTATCAATAATGGAAGGGGAACACAGACCCCCTCCTGGGCTCCTAGAAGCCCCCAGGGACCACCGCCTCCCGGCTTTGTTTTTAATAGGGGTGTGGGGGCAGCATGGACCCTCTTCTGGGCTTGTGAAAGCCGCTGGGACCACCGCGCCATTGGGGCAATAAACACAGTTTGCGGGGAACTTCACAGACACCCCAAACCACAGGGACCACCACCTCCCTGGGGTATAAAAAATATATACTATTGGAAGTGGGGACTCATGGCCCCTTACCGGGCCATATCCAGCCCTAGGGACCAGCACCTCCCTGGGGCCGCCCTGTGCTGTAGAAAGGAGGGGGGCCATGTGGCCCTCCTCCTGGAGCCAATAATGGCCCTGAGGACCGCCAACCACCTGAGCAAGTTCCTGCTATGTCCCGGTGTGCCCAACCCCAGGACATAGGTTTTTGCTCTGACTTGGCAGGTATCTTTGACAGCTTCCGCCGAGTCAGAGCAAACACAGACTCTAGTCTCAGCAAGCGAGAGCTGTGCAACCACTCTCGCTTGCTGAGAGTGGAGTTTTCATCTGTTTCCCTGCCCACTGTCAAGCAGGCAAGGAAACAGACAAAAGGATTGCTCTCACAGACAGAGAGCTGCATGTTTAGCATCTCCCTGTCTGGGAAAACAATGCTGGCTCCTGCAAGAGGCGGGGAGCTGGCTGGGACCACTGGAACCAGTAGACATGGCCTGTCCCGGGGAATGGGATGTGACCAGTGAATAGGGGTCCCACTCCCACTTTAATGAATGTATTTGACCCTGGGAGGCGGTGTTCCCGGGGGTCTGCACATCCTTACATAATTTTTAACCCTTTGCGTGCGTCGGACGGCCGGGAGCCATCCGACGATACGGTGGGAGTGTGCGTCGGACGACTCCCGGCCATCCTAGCACCCACCCATAGAGGAAGTGCTGGCGCTCCCCCATGGCCCGCATTTCATGCTGCCCCCACTGGGGGAGGCAGCGGAAGCCCTTCCACTGCCCCCGCCCCCTCCACGTCATCTAATGACATCAGCGCGTACCGCGCGCCGGCGTCATTAGGTGAAACCGGACAAGCTGGAAGCCATTTGCTTCCAGCATGTCCAGGATAGAAGGAGGTAAGTTTCTCCTCGGAGAGAGTGGGAGGGTTTTAAAAAGAGTCATCGGAGGAGAGGAAAGGGTTTTCCTTTCCTCCAATATCTCTTTAAGCATTCCTGCTGCACGATCGCGCATGGGGCCCAATCGTGCAGCAGGAATGGCCACTAGATACCAGGGACTTTTTTTTTTTTTTTAAATGCCCTTTGTGTCGGGGAGCGGCCCCTGGGGCAAGGGTTGGTGGAGCAATTTGTTTGGCCAGTTCTGCCCCTCTTGGGGGATAGATCAATAAAAAATAATAAAAAAATTAGCTGTGTGCCTACTAGGCCACCAGGGATTTTTTTTTAAATATGTTTTTGGGGAAGCGGCCCCTTAGGCAAGGGTCACTCCCCTTTGGGAAGCATTTGTTTGGGCCATTTCTGCCCCTCCTGGGAGGACAGATCGCCCTAAATAAATGAATAATTTTATTGTGTGCCCACTAGGCCACCAGGGATTTTGTTTTTTTTTAAATATGTTTGTGCTGAGCGGCCCCTAAAGCAAGGGTTGCTCTCCTTTGGGGATCATTTAATTTGGCCGTTTCTGCCCCCCTTGGGGGCAGATTGGCCTTGTGATTCTAGGCCCATCTGCCCCCAAGGGGGGCAGAAGCCATTAGACACCAGGGATTGTTTTAGTGTTGTTGGGGAGTGGCCGCTTGGGCAAGGGTCGCTCCCCTTTATTGGGTGATTATTGTGGCCATTTCTGCCTCCTTTGGGGGCAGATCGGCCATATGTTTTCAGGCCCATCTTTCCCCAAGGGGTCAGAAGCCACTAGACACAGGGTTTTTTTAAATGTTGGTGTGGGGGAGCCGACCTTGGGAGGTGGTGGTCTTCAGGACCATTATTGGCTCCAGGAAGGTGGGGCCATGCAGCCCCCTCCTTTCATTTGCACGGGCCAGCCTTTGATGCGGCCCCGTTCACCCTCCTACTTTTTTTTTAAATGCCCGCATGCCCCCGGTAACTGGCCCACCCGGGGGCTATAATGTAAACAAGCATGGTAGACTGAGTTTGTCTTTTTTAACAACGGATTCGCGGCTCTATCTCGATTTCACAGCAAAAACTAAAAATGCTTTTCTTGCCCTGGTAGGACCCCAGTACCAGAGCTAAGGGGTCAGGGTATTTCTATCCTGCCCCCTTTTCTTTCTTTTTAATGTTTTTCAGGAACTCGGCTGAAGCCAAGTACCAAGATGGCTGCCAACACTTCCTGGTTGAAGTGTTGGCAGCCAATCAGATCTCACCACGAGATCAGTAGGGTTCGCGGAGCCTCCACGTCCCTATATTTCTAAATCTGAATATATTTTAATATCTCAAAAACTACTGAACAGATTTATACTAATTCATAATAAGGTTGATTTCTGAACCAACAGCGACCTTTCTGCCAAACTTGGTGTAATTCCGTTCAGCAGTTTGGGCTGTAGTCGTGTCTTAAATCCCTATGGGAATTAGCATAGGAAAATGCATTTTGGGACTCCCCTTTTTTCTCAGACCCGCTTGATGGATCACCCCGAAATTTTCAAGACAGCAGCTGAAGTAAGTGTCATGCTAATTTTGCAAGGTTCGCAAGGATTCATCAAACGGCACCAAAGTTATTGGCAAAACAAAAAATGTTCTTCCTATGGAAACAGCATCCTAACTATAACTACCTATTGTTGACCGCCAGTAGGTAATATATTACCTACTGTAGGTAATATATTACATACTGGTATTCGCCAGTAGGAAGTTATAGTTAGGAGCTAGTTTCCATAGGAAAAGCATTTTTTGACTTGCCTATATCTTTGGCACCGTTAGAGAAATCTTAACAAAATTTTCCCCAAAAAAGTGTGGCGCTGATTCTAGTTGTGCATGAAAAGTTACGGGGTGATCCGTCAAGCAGGGGCCGGGAAAAGTGGGGGGGTAAAAAAAGTGCATTTCCCATGTTAATTCCAACAGAGATTTTAGACACGACTACATCCAGAACCGCTGAGCCGAATTACACAAATTTGGTTGAAAGGTAGATCTTGGTACAGAAAGCAACCTTCTTGTGATTTGGTGTAAATTCGTTCAGTAGTTTTTGAGATATTAACTGAAATCCAAATTTGTATATCTGGGTCCTGCACAGATCCTCCTTGGATTCGCATATCCATGCACCAACAGCAATGCTGGGATTGGCTGGCCGCAACCTGAGAGGAAAGTTGTGGCCACAAATTTTGTTCATTGGGGTCAGATCCCAGTGAGGAAAAAAAAGTTAAAAAGTGATAGCAGGGGTCAGGGTAGAGGTACATCATGGGACTAATGGAAGAGTCTGTGAGGGACCCCCTCATGGGCAGGAAATTGTCCAAACCCCTTTTTTTCACCACACGAGGGTCAGTGGATCCTCCCAGATTCAGGTGGATTCAGGAGGATCTGCGGATACAGACCCCAATTAAAAAAACATACACTCACTCACAGATCCACACACCTATGCACACACTCACTCATATACTCTCATACCTACTTACACACCCACACAACCACTCACACACCTACTCACACACCCACACAACCACTCACATACCCACTCACACACCCTGTCACACACTCAGGTTGCAGGGACATTATAGTTAGGAAATAGCATTAAAAAAACAAAAATTGACGAAAAAACAAAGGTTAAAGGGACATTATAGTTGGGTTCAGATTTTAAGCACACAAAACCATTTAAATTAAGCAATTATAGTTATCTCAAGTAACTATAACTTGTGCCCTAGGGTAACTATAACTCATGCTCTCGCAATGCACTGCTAATTACCCCACATATTGCATCACTCATGACAGCATTGATAATATCACTGCAACACTTGCTGGGAAATTATAGATAAGAATAATGCATAGCGGGGCACAAGTTTTAGCTACCTTAGGGCATGAGTTGTAGTTACTTGAGATAACTATAACTGCTGAATTTCTATGGTTTTGTGTGTGTAAAATCTGAACCTAACTATAATATCCCTGTAAATATTGGCTTTTCAGTGAATTTCTATAAATATATATATTACCTACTGGAGTTCGCCAGTAGGTATTATAGTAAGGACCTTGTTTCCATAGGAAGAGCATTTTTTGTTTTGCCAACAACTTCGGCACCTCTTGATAAATCCTCACAAATTTTCCGAAATTAGTACGTTGCACACCTCAGCTGCTGTCTTGAAAAGTTTCAGGATGATCCATCAAGCGGGGCCAAGAAAAAGGGGGTCCCAAATAATCTTCCCCATGCAAATTGCCATAGGGATTTTAGACACAACTACAGTCCAAACTGCTGAACGGAGCTACACCAAATTTGGCAGGAAGTTCGCTGTTGGTTCAGAAAGTGACCTTTTTGTGAATTAGTGTAAATCCATTCAGTAGTTTTTGAAATATTGTAAGAAGTCCAAATTTAGATCTATACGGACGCGGATCCTCTGAAGATTCGACAGTCCCCATGCTCAAATCTGATTGGCTGCCAACTCTTACAAAATATGTTTAAAGAAATAAAAGGGGGCAGGGTAGAATACTCTGATGCCCGATTTCTGGTCATGGGGTCCTGCTGGGACCTGACATGGCAAAAAAGCTTTTTTGAAAACATTTTCACCAAAAATCGAAGCGGATCCGCAACTTCAGCAAAAAGTTTTTAAAAGGCAAGTGTGGGCTCCCACACTTATTTTGAAATGAGGTGGGTCAGATCCCAGGGACTTTTTTTAAATGAGGGGCGCATGGGGCCCCCTTCCTGAGGGTCTTTGAGCCGCGGGGACCACCACCTCCCTGGTGCTTTATTATCAATAATGGAAGGGGGAACACAGACCCCCCTCCTGGGCTCCTAGAAGCCCCCAGGGACCACCGCCTCCCCGGCTTTGTTTTTAATAAGGGTGTGGGGGCAGCATGGACCCTCTTCTGGGCTTGTGAAAGCCGCTGGGACCACCGCGCCATTGGGGCAATAAACACAGTTTGCGGGGAACTTCACAGACACCCCAAACCACAGGGACCACCACCTCCCTGGGGTATAAAAAATATATACTATTAGAAGTGGGGACTCATGGCCCCTTACCGGGCCATATCCAGCCCTAGGGACCAGCACCTCCCTGGGGCCGCCCTGTGCTGTAGAAAGGAGGGGGGCCATGTGGCCCTCCTCCTGGAGCCAATAATGGCCCTGAGGACCGCCAACCACCTGAGCAAGTTCCTGCTATGTCCCGGTGTGCCCAACCCCAGGACATAGGTTTTTGCTCTGACTTGGCAGGTATCTTTGACAGCTTCCGCCGAGTCAGAGCAAACACAGACTCTAGTCTCAGCAAGCGAGAGCTGTGCAACCACTCTCGCTTGCTGAGAGTGGAGTTTTCGTCTGTTTCCCTGCCCACTGTCAAGCAGGCAAGGAAACAGACAAAAGGATTGCTCTCACAGACAGAGAGCTGCATGTTTAGCATCTCCCTGTCTGGGAAAACAATGCTGGCTCCTGCAAGAGGCGGGGAGCTGGCTGGGACCACTGGAACCAGTAGACATGGCCTGTCCCGGGGAATGGGATGTGACCAGTGAATAGGGGTCCCACTCCCACTTTAATGAATGTATTTGACCCTGGGGAGGCGGTGTTCCCCGGGGGTCTGCACATCCTTACATAATTTTTAACCCTTTGCGTGCGTCGGACGGCCGGGAGCCATCCGACGATACGGTGGGAGTGTGCGTCGGACGACTCCCGGCCATCCTAGCACCCACCCATAGAGGAAGTGCTGGCGCTCCCCCCATGGCCCGCATTTCATGCTGCCCCCACTGGGGGAGGCAGCGGAAGCCCTTCCACTGCCCCCGCCCCCTCCACGTCATCTAATGACATCAGCGCGTACCGCGCGCCGACGTCATTAGGTGAAACCGGACAAGCTGGAAGCCATTTGCTTCCAGCATGTCCAGGATAGAGGAGGTAAGTTTCTCCTCGGAGAGAGTGGGGGGGTTTTAAAAAGAGTCATCGGAGGAGAGGAAAGGGTTTTCCTTTCCTCCAATATCTCTTTTAAGCATTCCTGCTGCACGATCGCGCATGGGGCCCAATCGTGCAGCAGGAATGGCCACTAGATACCAGGGACTTTTTTTTTTTTTTTAAATGCCCTTTGTGTCGGGGAGCGGCCCCTGGGGCAAGGGTTGGTGGAGCAATTTGTTTGGCCAGTTCTGCCCCTCTTGGGGGGATAGATCAATAAAAAAATAATAAAAAAATTAGCTGTGTGCCTACTAGGCCACCAGGGATTTTTTTTTTTAAATATGTTTTTGGGGAGCGGCCCCTTAGGCAAGGGTCACTCCCCTTTGGGAAGCATTTGTTTGGGCCATTTCTGCCCCTCCTGGGAGGACAGATCGCCCTAAATAAATGAATAATTTTATTGTGTGCCCACTAGGCCACCAGGGATTTTGTTTTTTTTAAATATGTTTGTGCTGAGCGGCCCCTAAAGCAAGGGTTGCTCTCCTTTGGGATCATTTAATTTGGCCGTTTCTGCCCCCTTGGGGGCAGGTTGTGCCTGTGATTCTAGGCCCATCTGCCCCCAAGGGGGCAGAAGCCATTAGACACCAGGGATTGTTTTAGTGTTGTTGGGGAGTGGCCGCTTGGGCAAGGGTCGCTCCCCTTTATTGGGTGATTATTGTGGCCATTTCTGCCTCCTTTGGGGGCAGATCGGCCATATGTTTTCAGGCCCATCTTTCCCCAAGGGGTCAGAAGCCACTAGACACAGGGTTTTTTAAATGTTGGTGTGGGGGAGCCGACCTTGGGAGGTGGTGGTCTTCAGGACCATTATTGGCTCCAGGAAGGTGGGGCCATGCAGCCCCCTCCTTTCATTTGCACGGGCCAGCCTTTGATGCGGCCCCGTTCACCCTCCTACTTTTTTTTTAAATGCCCGCATGCCCCCGGTAACTGGCCCACCCGGGGGCTATAATGTAAACAAGCATGGTAGACTGAGTTTGTCTTTTTTTAACAACGGATTCGCGGCTCTATCTCGATTTCACAGCAAAAACTAAAAAATGCTTTTCTTGCCCTGGTAGGACCCCAGTACCAGAGCTAAGGGGTCAGGGTATTTCTATCCTGCCCCCTTTTCTTTCTTTTTAATGTTTTTTCAGGAACTCGGCTGAAGCCAAGTACCAAGATGGCTGCCAACACTTCCTGGTTGAAGTGTTGGCAGCCAATCAGATCTCACCACGAGATCAGTAGGGTTCGCGGAGCCTCCACGTCCCTATATTTCTAAATCTGAATATATTTTAATATCTCAAAAACTACTGAACAGATTTATACTAATTCATAATAAGGTTGATTTCTGAACCAACAGCGACCTTTCTGCCAAACTTGGTGTAATTCCGTTCAGCAGTTTGGGCTGTAGTCGTGTCTTAAATCCCTATGGGAATTAGCATAGGGAAAATGCATTTTGGGACTCCCCTTTTTTCTCAGACCCGCTTGATGGATCACCCCGAAATTTTCAAGACAGCAGCTGAAGTAAGTGTCATGCTAATTTTGCAAGGTTCGCAAGGATTCATCAAACGGCACCAAAGTTATTGGCAAAACAAAAAAATGTTCTTCCTATGGAAACAGCATCCTAACTATAACTACCTATTGTTGACCGCCAGTAGGTAATATATTACCTACTGTAGGTAATATATTACATACTGGTATTCGCCAGTAGGAAGTTATAGTTAGGAGCTAGTTTCCATAGGAAAAGCATTTTTTGACTTGCCTATATCTTTGGCACCGTTAGAGAAATCTTAACAAAATTTTCCCCAAAAAGTGTGGCGCTGATTCTAGTTGTGCATGAAAAGTTACGGGGTGATCCGTCAAGCAGGGGCCGGGAAAAGTGGGGGGTAAAAAAGTGCATTTCCCATGTTAATTCCAACAGAGATTTTAGACACGACTACATCCAGAACCGCTGAGCCGAATTACACAAATTTGGTTGAAAGGTAGATCTTGGTACAGAAAGCAACCTTCTTGTGATTTGGTGTAAATTCGTTCAGTAGTTTTTGAGATATTAACTGAAATCCAAATTTGTATATCTGGGTCCTGCACAGATCCTCCTTGGATTCGCATATCCATGCACCAACAGCAATGCTGGGATTGGCTGGCCGCAACCTGAGAGGAAAGTTGTGGCCACAAATTTTGTTCATTGGGGTCAGATCCCAGTGAGGAAAAAAAAGTTAAAAAGTGATAGCAGGGGTCAGGGTAGAGGTACATCATGGGACTAATGGAAGAGTCTGTGAGGGACCCCCTCATGGGCAGGAAATTGTCCAAACCCCTTTTTTTCACCACACAAGGGTCAGTGGATCCTCCCATATTCAGGTGGATTCAGGAGGATCTGCGGATACAGACCCCAATTAAAAAAAACATACACTCACTCACAGATCCACACACCTATGCACACACTCACTCATATACTCTCATACCTACTTACACACCCACACAACCACTCACACACCTACTCACACACCCACACAACCACTCACATACCCACTCACACACCCTGTCACACACTCAGGTTGCAGGGACATTATAGTTAGGAAATAGCATTAAAAAAACAAAAATTGACGAAAAAAACAAAGGTTAAAGGGACATTATAGTTGGGTTCAGATTTTAAGCACACAAAACCATTTAAATTAAGCAATTATAGTTATCTCAAGTAACTATAACTTGTGCCCTAGGGTAACTATAACTCATGCTCTCGCAATGCACTGCTAATTACCCCACATATTGCATCACTCATGACAGCATTGATAATATCACTGCAACACTTGCTGGGAAATTATAGATAAGAATAATGCATAGCGGGGCACAAGTTTAGGTACCTTAGGGCATGAGTTGTAGTTACTTGAGATAACTATAACTGCTGAATTTCTATGGTTTTGTGTGTGTAAAATCTGAACCTAACTATAATATCCCTGTAAATATTGGCTTTTCAGTGAATTTCTATAAATATATATATTACCTACTGGAGTTCGCCAGTAGGTATTATAGTAAGGACCTTGTTTCCATAGGAAGAGCATTTTTTGTTTTGCCAACAACTTCGGCACCTCTTGATGAATCCTCACAAATTTTCCGAAATTAGTACGTTGCACACCTCAGCTGCTGTCTTGAAAAGTTTCAGGATGATCCATCAAGCGGGGGCCAAGAAAAAGGGGGGGTCCCAAATAATCTTCCCCATGCAAATTGCCATAGGGATTTTAGACACAACTACAGTCCAAACTGCTGAACGGAGCTACACCAAATTTGGCAGGAAGTTCGCTGTTGGTTCAGAAAGTGACCTTTTTGTGAATTAGTGTAAATCCATTCAGTAGTTTTTGAAATATTGTAAGAAGTCCAAATTTAGATCTATAGGGATGCGGATCCTCTGAAGATTCGACAGTCCCCATGCTCAAATCTGATTGGCTGCCAACTCTTACAAAATATGTTTAAAGAAATAAAAGGGGGCAGGGTAGAATACTCTGATGCCCGATTTCTGGTCATGGGGTCCTGCTGGGACCTGACATGGCAAAAAGCTTTTTGAAAACATTTTCACCAAAAATCGAAGCGGATCCGCAACTTCAGCAAAAAGTTTTTAAAAGGCAAGTGTGGGCTCCCACACTTATTTTGAAATGAGGTGGGTCAGATCCCAGGGACTTTTTTTAAATGAGGGCGCATGGGGCCCCCTTCCTGAGGTCTTTGAACCCGGGGACCACCACCTCCCTGGTGCTTTATTATCAATAATGGAAGGGGGAACACAGACCCCCCTCCTGGGCTCCTAGAAGCCCCCAGGGACCACCGCCTCCCCGGCTTTGTTTTTAATAAGGGTGTGGGGGCAGCATGGACCCTCTTCTGGGCTTGTGAATGCCGCTGGGACCACCGCGCCATTGGGGCAATAAACACAGTTTGCGGGGAACTTCACAGACACCCCAGACCACAGGGACCACCACCTCCCTGGGGTATAAAAAATATATACTATTGGAAGTGGGGACTCATGGCCCCTTACCGGGCCATATCCAGCCCTAGGGACCAGCACCTCCCTGGGGCCGCCCTGTGCTGTAGAAAGGAGGGGGGCCACGTGGCCCTCCTCCTGGAGCCAATAATGGCCCTGAGGACCGCCAACCACCTGAGCAAGTTCCAGCTATGTCCCGGTGTGCCCAACCCCAGGACATAGGTTTTTGCTCCGACTTGGCAGGTATCTTTGACAGCTTCCGCCGAGTCAGAGCAAACACAGACTCTAGTCTCAGCAAGCGAGAGCTGTGCAACCACTCTCGCTTGCTGAGAGTGGAGTTTTCGTCTGTTTCCCTGCCCACTGTCAAGCAGGCAAGGAAACAGACAAAATGATTGCTCTCACAGACAGAGAGCTGCATGTTTAGCATCTCCCTGTCTGGGAAAACAATGCTGGCTCCTGCAAGAGGCGGGGAGCTGGCTGGGACCACTGGAACCAGTAGACATGGCCTGTCCCAGGGAATGGGATGTGACCAGTGAATAGGGGTCTCACTCCCACTTTAATGAATGTATTTGACCCTGGGGAGGCGGTGTTCCCCGGGGGTCTGCACATCCTTACATAATTTTTAACCCTTTGCGTGCGTCGGACGGCCGGGAGCCATCCGACGATACGGTGGGAGTGTGCGTCGGACGACTCCCGGCCATCCTAGCACCCACCCATAGAGGAAGTGCTGGCGCTCCCCCATGGCCCGCATTTCATGCTGCCCCCACTGGGGAGGCAGCGGAAGCCCTTCCACTGCCCCCGCCCCTCCACGTCATCTAATGACATCAGCGCGTACCGCGCGCCGGCGTCATTAGGTGAAGCCGGACAAGCTGGAAGCCATTTGCTTCCAGCATGTCCAGGATAGAGGAGGTAAGTTTCTCCTCGGAGAGAGTGGGGGGTTTTAAAAGAGTCATCGGAGGAGAGGAAAGGGTTTTCTTTCCTCCAATATCTCTTTAAGCATTCCTGCTGCACGATCGCGCATGGGGCCCAATCGTGCAGCAGGAATAGCCACTAGATACCAGGGACTTTTTTTTTTTTTTTAAATGCCCTTTGTGTCGGGGAGCGGCCCCTGGGGCAAGGGTTGGTGGAGCAATTTGTTTGGCCAGTTCTGCCCCTCTTGGGGGGATAGATCAATAAAAAAATAATAAAAAAATTAGCTGTGTGCCCACTAGGCCACCAGGGATTTTTTTTTTAAATATGTTTTTGGGGAGCGGCCCTTAGGCAAGGGTCACTCCCCTTTGGGAAGCATTTGTTTGGGCCATTTCTGCCCCTCCTGGGAGGACAGATCGCCCTAAATAAATGAATAATTTTATTGTGTACCCACTAGGCCACCAGGGATTTTGTTTTTTTTTAAATATGTTTGTGCTGAGCGGCCCCTAAAGCAAGGGTTGCTCTCCTTTGGGGATCATTTAATTTGGCCGTTTCTGCCCCCTTGGGGGCAGATTGGCCTTGTGATTCTAGGCCCATCTGCCCCCAAGGGGGGCAGAAGCCATTAGACACCAGGGATTGTTTTAGTGTTGTTGGGGAGTGGCCCCTTGGGCAAGGGTCGCTCCCCTTTATTGGGTGATTATTGTGGCCATTTCTGCCTCCTTTGGGGGCAGATCGGCCATATGTTTTCAGGCCCATCTTTCCCCAAGGGGTCAGAAGCCACTAGACACAAGGGTTTTTTAAATGTTGGTGTGGGGGAGTGACCCCTTGGGCAAGGGTTGCTCCCCCTTTATGAGATTGATTTTTTGCAGATCGGCCTTATGCTTTTAGGCCCACCAACCCCCCTGCTTGGCTGGTGGATTGTGTGTGGACTAGTGCACTATTTGCATATGTGATTGTAATGTTTTATTTCTCCTTTTTATTCTAGTGCAAAGTTTTCGATTCTTGTTTGCGGTTTTGGCAGTGGTTGATCTGCAGTTTTGCCTAGTTGCATTTATTTGGTAAGAAAAACATTTTTGTTGTGTTTACTCCAAAAGAGTATTATTGTCATGCATGAATGAATTTTTTGTAAGTGGTGTCATAATAGCAGCATATTTAGTTAGTGTTCTGAGCATGAAATTCTTTGCGATGTGTTTTGCATTGTCTTATGTGTAATTTTCTTTTCTTTTTTTTTTTTAGTGGGATATTGTTGGTCCTTACTGTGTCTGTGCAGAGTAGGTGGTGGTGAGTCTAGCTGCTTCTAGCAAGTGAGTGGTATAGTTTTGGAGTATAAAGGTCTTTGTGATAAAGCCACATTTTGTTTATTTCTTATTTTACAAAGTGTTTGTTGTTGTTGACTTGTTTGACAAGTTACCTTTATTAGTAAGGATTATGGCTAGCCGTAGAAGTACTGCTCAGCAGGTGGTTGGTATGCTTTTTGAATCTTCCTCTGAGCAGGATTATGAGACTGACAGTGCGTCTGAGGGAGAGGAGGGAGTGCAAGATTCTGGCAGTGAGTTTTCTGTCCACGAGGAATCATCTGATGATGAAGCTACTCTCAGGGCGGATGAAGCTACTCTCAGTGCAGATGAAGTGCCTGTTTTAGAGGAGGACACTGATGTGTCGATGGTGCAGCAAGAGACATCATGATTGCAGCTGGGGCTGCAAGGCTTCCTACTGGAAGTGCTGGACTCTGGGTTGATCCAAACATGGTGCAGCCGGTGTTGCCTGCCTTTAGTGGTGAAGCAGGGTGTAGACTGGATTGTGAATTTTTTTGCCTATACAGTTTTTTCAGTTGTTTATGGATGATGTATTTTTGGCTGAGATTGTTGAGCAGACTAATTTGTATAATGAACAGTTGAAGGACAACAGTGCAAGACTTAGGCCCGCTCTAGAGCTACCCGGTGGGCTCCCACAAATCTGGATGAAATGAAGAAGTTTTTGGGTTTTACTTTTTTGATGGGCTTGATAAGGAAGCCTTCCCTGGCCCCATATTGCTCTACCAGTCCCTTGATGGCAACGGCCATATTTCCTGCAATTATGAGTAGTTATCAGTATTTACTTTTGCTTCGGATGCTGCATTTTGTTGCTAATGCTTTGGCGTTGCCACAAGATCACCCAGACTGTGACCGACTTTTTAAGATTCGGCCTGTTCTTGATCACTTTGTAGATCGATTTTCAGAGATCTATACTCCAGGGAAAGAAAGAGCTGTTGATGAGTCTTTGGTCCTGTTCAAGGGCTGTTTGGTTTTTAGGCAGTACATTCCTAGCAAGAGGGCACGTTATGGAATTAAGATGTATATGTTGTCTGAGAGTAGGACAGGACATGTCTATAATGTCCGGGTGTACACCGGTAGGGATTCCACTATTGACCCCCCTGGTTGTACGTCCACTTTTAGAGTTTCAGAGAAAATTGTGTGGGAACTTGCTGGAGGACTGTTTAACAAAGGTCACCATTTGTACCTTGATAACTTCTACACTGCTGTGCAACTGTTTATGGAATTGTTCAAAGTGGACACTTTTGCTTGTGGCACCATCCACTCTAACCAGCAAGGTTACCCAAAAAAGCTTGTTTGCAAAAAGCTTCAGAGGGGACAGTGCAGTACCTTGCGTAGTGAGGAACTGCTAGCTGTGAAATTTGTGGACAGGAGGGATGTGTATATGCTGACTACCATCCATGATGACAGTTCTTCACCTGTAACTGTTTGGGGTCAGGTTGCTGAAGTGCGCAAACCTGTGTGCATTGTAGTCTACAATAAGCACATGGGTGGTGTCGATAGAGTAGATCAGAAGTTGGAACCTTACACAGCTATTCGTAAGGCTTACATTTGGTATAAGAAGTTGGCCATCCATCTCTTCATTTTAGCAATTTTTAATGCTTTTGTTGTGTTCAAGGAGTGTTCTCCTGCGTCAAAGATGACTTTTGTTCAGTTTCAGGAGTCTGTGATAGGCAGCCTTGTTGTAGTGGAACAGGCAAGTGTTCCTAGAGTTGGAGTGGTGGAGGATGTGGCTAGATTGAAAGATCGCCACTTTCCTATTTAATTCCTCTCACGCCCAAAAAAAACAATCCCTATAAGAGATGTAGAGTCTGTTTGCGAAGAGGTATGCGGAAGGAGAGTCGTATGCACTGTGCTGATTGTCCTTCTAATCCTGGGCTGTGTGTGCCCACATATTTCAGATTGTATCACACTCAAAAGAGTTTTTGGGAGCAACCGTGAGTCTAATAGTGTACTGCCTGGTCTGTATGGTTTTATATAGTTGTTCAGTTTCACGGTTGGCATTAGAATGATGTCTTTTGTTACCACTGTTGTGTTTGTAGTTATAGTTTTGTATCTAGTTCCAATTGGTTTGTGTTTTCTTTCTTGTTTTCTTGTTTTCTTTCTTCTTAAAAAAAAAATTGATGACAGTGTGCGTAGACTGGTGCTTGGCTGGCGGTGTGCGTGGACTGGCAGTTGGCTGGCAGGGTGCGTGGGCTGGCGGTGTAGGTGGGCTGGTGCTTGGCTGGCGGTGTGCATGGGCTGGTGTTTGGCTGGCGGTGTGGGTGGGTGGGCTGGTGCTTGGGTGGTGGTGTGCGTGGGCTGGCATTTGGCTGGCAGTGTGTGAGTAGTGAGTAGTGACTTGCTGCTGGTCATTACACACTCTGCTAGTCAAACACCACTGCACACACTATGTCAACCACCAGCTGATGTGATTGCTGTGTCAGTCATGTGGGCGTATGCAAGTGATGGGTCCTTGAATGGCGCTGTCTGTTGATGTGAATGTTGTAATGTGCTGGACCCGCGGCTGGTGTTGTGAATGGTCTTGTGTGCCACGTATGAAAGGTGTGTGAATGGCCTGTAAAGAGGTTGGTGCCTTGCCATGTTTCAGGTTTAACCTTTTAAATATTAACAGTGCATTTCCTTTTTGTGAAATCTCTTGTTAATAGAATTTTACGCTCTGAACCTTCACTCATCCTCGAGCCAAATCCAACCAGTATGTGTGAGTACTTAAGGAATTGTTTATTTTGAAGTAATATTTGTCTTTTCTGTCTCTCTCTGCCAGGGTGTACCTTGTCTCCACATTGTCTGCTGATGTGAGTGTTGTAATGTGCTGGGATCGCAGCTGGTAGTGTGAACATGTGTGTCAAGTATGAAAGGTGTGTGAATTGCCTGTAAAGAGGTTGGTGCCTTGTCGTGGCTTTACAGCTCACGAGCTGTGAGTCATTGGTTACAGATAACTTCGGGTATTCCAGTTTATTGTCATGTTCAACAGGTAGTGTTAGTAATCAATGTAGAGTGATTCCTTTCATGTTGTGTGTAGCCAATCCAGTGAGTGCTTTTACTACACAGGATAAATTTGATTCGGTAGTCCTCTGTAGGTAAACGGTGAGAACTTTAATTAGAAAGCTTTTCCCAGTGCCAGCTTGACCACTGATATATAATAGTATTGGCTTAAATAATGAGCATTTACATTCTTTCTTCTCATGGAGAAATCTGGGTTCTATTTTATCTTTTGCCGCTATATAAATGTCTGTTTGTTGTTCAGTTATCTAACTAACTGTTCTAAATCAACATTTTCCTGTCTCGCTTGTTCCATTGCACTTTCCACCTCATTTATGGCTATTGCGGCTTTGTTTTCAATAATGGGTTGTCTAAGAGGATCTTGACTCAGTGGTGCCGAACTTTGACTGCTTTGGGAACTCTCCTTAGCTACCTCAGCAGAAATAATTTCTTCCTGTTCAATTTCTTCATTTAACTTGTGCAAATAGTTTGGGAGGACTGAACACTCAATGCTGTCTTTCACAGCATTGAAAGAATTTTCACAGCAGTTATAGTCTCCAAGTATTCCGATTCAGCACGCCAAGGCTTGAAGAGTTGTAAAAGTGTCAAATAGAAAAACTCTTTTCTGTCGGTAGTTTTGCAACTAAGTTTTCTGCGATTAATTACTTTTCTTTTTGTGTATCTCACCAAACTACCTTCACATACGACTCCTGCGAATTTTCCTTCTTCTATGTTTTCTGTTACATGCTTCTGTATATGTAGTATTGAAGGATTTCATAAAGAAACATGTTTTCGAGATGTAGACTCCTTCTTGGATAGTATGCGTTCATCATATTTGATTTCACAATGTCTGTACTTTCCGGGTCGAACTCTGCTAAGTATTGAATTTCTGGGAAAGTCTTTAGCACTCTATTTTGCATACTTGTTAGGCCTAGACTTACCCAAACAATTCCACTTGACTTCGAGAACACACTGGCCTAGCTCGACTGGTCACAGCACTCACAGTACCCCATCTCTTTATGGGAAAACATTTTCAAGCTGAAACTGTACAATTTTTATTTAGAGTCTTTTCTGCAGAAATATCCTCCCACATCTCCTGCATCTCTGTTTTATGATTTTGTAATATATGAAGTGATATAGCGAGCAACATCGATGGCATTGTCTGCAACAAACTGTCAATCTATGCTTGCATTCCATATTTTGAGAATAGCAGGGGTATAGCCATTAATATACCTGGAGGCCTCTCTTCTTTTCAGGTTGTATGTGTTTTTCAGTGAATGTTTGACTGCAGACAAAAAGCTGTTCACTCTTCCTTGGGAAATGACAGGTCGAGAAAATTCAAACCAAAATTTTTTTCTTTGCATCTGTATTTTTTACAACAGTTCTTCCCACATCTATGTGTTTGAAACCGCAGAACTTGCTGTCTTAGGCCTTTTTTACTACTGTCTTTCAGGATGGCGCAAGTCACATACTGTTCTATGAGAGACAGTACAGACTCATCACTGTCTGTATCAAATTTCGGTGCAGCTTTTATCCATAACAACATGTGAATATGAGGAGCACATCTTTCTTTGTGCTCTTTACGCCAAAAGAAATCAGTTACTTTGCCAAGAGTAGGTTTTGTTTTGTTGCAGATGAAAGGTAGCATGGCTTGGAACTTGTGGTTAAACTATCTACAAACAGCAGGATCCAAAGAGCTAAGCTCTCCTGCAGCCTTCACATTGATATCTTTAATGTTTGAGTTCACTTCTCTCAAAAATTCAAGCAGTTCATCCCACGTGTACTCAGCCCAACTGAGCATCAGAAACCAAGTAGGTGCACCTAGGTTTCTCAACAAACATTTGAGTTTTCCATGACGACGATACCAATACTCATTGGTGCCACGTTGGCATGCCATCAAATTAATCAAGTTGCAGTCTGACTTTTCATCCTTTCCATGAACTTTGTCAATAAATTTATTTGCACAGAGATTTTAAAGATCAACTCCCGTCTTTAGTATGTGGGTTACAGCATATGAAAGTCCAGACACGTCATTCTCAAACAGAAGATGGAAAATGTATGGAATGCACTGACAAGATCTTGGATCCTCAGAATATAATCTGGTTGACCGGTATTTAGCTGCTGGTATCTGTACAGGGTGATCATCAATCATGGTGGCCACCTACTCCAGTGGGAAACAGTTGTGGAAAACAGCTAGCCTCTAAAGGTTTCTCCCACACACTCACAGGAGCTCCTTTTGCATGTTTTATTTGAAAGAGATCAATAAAATCACCGATGACTTCTTTAGAATGCAGGGGATGAATGCTGTAGTGTTCAAAAACATCTTCTGATCTGGATTGATCTACTTTTTCTAACTGTCCACTTGATGGTATTGTTTCATCCTTCATATATGTTATATCTTGAACAACATCAACATTTTTATAATAAATATTATTTTGTACCAGGTATAATGTTGCTTGTTTTACTTTGTTAACATCCACTAACTCCTGCCAGATGTTTATGCTCCTGGTAGCGACACCATTTACAAGAACAACAAGAGGTTCATGAACATCTTTGTGTACACCAACAGCTTCAATATTCTGTTTAAAATCTAACGGTAAGTATGCAACTCTTCCTTTAAGACCTTTATGAAGCACTGCTGGTGGCAACTTCCCTGTCTTTGACTCCATACAAATAATAGCCTGAAATGGGTGTGTATATATAGTGCGAGAATTGATTCATGAACATATATTTCTCAAAGTTCTTCTGGAATTATTAATAATTATAACTTGTTATGTACTGCTCTGGCTGGCATTTTGTTTCTTCTAACTTATCATAGTAGTATTTACATATATTTTGCTGTGTGGACAAGTCAAAGTGCTGCTCTACATATAAGTAAACAGCAAATTCTTGCCACTTATCTCAGTACTCCTGTTCAGTTTTTTAGAAAACAACTACATTACAAGTTTGGCTTTTGTAGTGAGTGCTTTGACAACAAATACAAACACAGTTTGGTTTCTCAGAAGAAATTGTGTTAAATGTCCTAATCTCTTCTGTAAAGTTATCCATACTAATACCTGTCTCCTGTTGCTCTACACCTGCACATACCAACTGCTCATTTTCCCTAGTCTCCTGTTCAGGACCAAAGAAAAGAAACTGAACATCTTCTCAAACCTTTTCTAGCTTTTCTACTGTACCTTGCAATAGAGTTCTATTCTTCTCTTCTGAATATAAGGTAGGAGTTTTCACATAGTAAAGCCTCCTAACCAAATGTTGCACTTTAGAGTGGTGAACAGCTAACATCCTGAAATGATGAAATTTGCTTCTGCACACTTTCTTTGATAGACATGCCAGTGAATATCCTTGTAAATTAATGTATTCCCTCACTATAAATGGATCTAATCCTTGTAAAATTGCAATTTGTTGTTTTAGACCTCTGTGTGGAAACTCACGTTGGAAAGTTCTTAATAAATCTAATGATTCCTGACAAACACTACTAACATTACTACAGTTCCATTTGTATACAGGGGCCTGTCTACGCCTTCCTTGCACCTCTTCAGCTATCATTTTTTCTCCATTCATATGAACCATCTACACTTTTGCAATAGGAGTACCATCTTTTACCCCATAGCAATAACCAGTTGCATAAACTGCATGCACTAGTGTGTTCTCTTGTAAATAGCTTTCCTCATTAAAATAAGGTTCCATTAAGCTTTCAAAATCTTGCAAAAATTAGTTTTATTAATAAACCTTGTTTAAGGTTTTTTTCCCTTCATACCCAATGCTGTTTTGTCTAGTGTCCACATTCTGTTCAATATCAAAATAAATAGTTTCCTCTTCAGAGCAAGCACTTTCTTAACAATACTCTCAATACATTGCTTTTGCTTAAGTGCAGCACTTCCCCTCTTATACTTATTCATCCTTTGTAGCAAATTCTGTATTACTCTAGTTAGAAACATTTTAGTTCGCAACTCCTTAAACTCTCTCTGTCTCCATGAGAAACTGCCTCTTTTCTTTGAACATTTCCTACTTTCAGAATCATGCACTCCTTACTTTTTTTCAGTTTATTTGAAAATTCGGTTTTTACATAAGACTTTTCCCCTCATTCTGCATTTCACTACATTTCTTTTACAGAAACCTTTATTACTCTTACCAGCTTCTCTTTTTATTAAGTGATTCTGTTTCCTCTGTTTCTTTCTTCTTTGTCTCTTGTCAGGCATTGTAATTCCTCTTCTTTAAATTAAAGTGGACATCTGGAAAGCAAATGAACAGTAAATTAACCTCTAGATTAAGTGACTTTATTATTAATTGACTGAGTAACTGGTGTATCCTTTACTCTATGAGATGTAAATATTTATACAACTGACAGTTTCCTTTTCTTCTATGGTCTGCTTTTTACACTAGGCATATCTACCTTTGTATCCATATACCTCTCTTGCTCATAGGTATTAGTGATAGGCTGAGTATGTTAGTGTATGTATTAATATGTGTATGTGTGTATCAGTGCATTCATTAGTGTTTGTCAAAGTCTTTTGTTCTGTGTCTCACTGTTTACCTAACTCCAAGTATTATTCTTTAGCTGCCTAGCTTTCTAGCTATATTATTCTCTACATGGATGTCTTACTCTCTGAATCAGTGTGTCCTTCGGTGTGTTAGTGGTTGCATTACTATTTGACCAAGTGTCTCAGAGTGTCAATTGCTATGTGCATGGTTGTGTCAGTGACTATGTTAGTTTTCAAGGGACTTACAGTGCCTGGTTTGGTTGTGTCAGTCACTGTATCAGTGTGCGCATATGTGTACTAGTGGCTTCATTACTATGTACCTGTGTGTCTAAGTGTGTTACAATATACATAGCAGTGTACTTCAATATGATACTGTATGTTTCAGTATGTCTGGATGCCTTACCATATGCATCCGTTTCTGTCTGGTTATATCAAGGTACGCTTCAGTATGTCAGTGTATGCATTAGTGTCTCCCTGAATGTGTCAGTGAACACATCAGTATGTACCTGTGTGTGTTAATGTATGGATGGCTGTATGCATGAGTCTATTACTGTATGCATAGGTATGTGTCAATGTATGTAATTGTATACATCAGACTGTAAGTGACTCTGACACTATAAGCACAGATTTGTGCCTGTCTGAATTAATGCATTTATCAATGTATATCTTTGTATGTTAGTTTATACATGACAAAATGCCTGGGACTGTTACTGCATGCATTAGTGTTTCACTGCTTGTCTCAGTGGCTACATCAGTGTATACCTCCATTTTCTTTCTCTTAACAATTTTTTGTTCTCCTTTACTGATCCCTGTACTTTTCTTTAATTTCATCACATGCTCTCTTTTTTATTCTCTTTTACTTTTTCTAAACATCCGTCACTTTCATCCACCTTATACCCATGCATGCCTTCTTCATCAAATCATTTCAAATACTACAGCTTAATTAACATACCTGTTGAATGTGAGTGTTCCTCTGTCTTTTTGTTTCTCAGTATCAGTTTGAATATCTCTTTTTAGAAAGTACACAAAACCCAAGCACAACAGTGTGTGCCAATCTCATACAAGGCAAACGTTAATGGCAACCTTTTTAACTTTGCTTTCAAGGTTACACAGGCTGTAAACAAATAGAAACATTGCTTTTATATTTTACTACTATTACAGCTCTTCTGATTGGTCAGAATTGTTAACCCTTTCTTACACTCCTCTAAAGAAAGCCCAATTTTGTAGGGGTTTTGGGATGGTGAGTGAATCCCCCGCGGCACTCAGAATTACCTTCTCCGAGTAATCACGGTGCATTTGCGGCTCCGCTTGGGACAGCAAAGTCCATTTTAGAATCTGCTCATAAGCAATGTCATTTATAATCCACTTAGTATGAATCACTAAATTTGCACCCAAACACTCCTTATTTACCATGTCTTCTCTAAAAACTCTTCCTTTACATTCACATTCTAGTCTTTTTTATTTGCTTCCCCCATGCTCCTGTACTTCTGTTACCATGGTGATAAATATTGAAACATTCTCTGCTAGCAGTATGTCAAAAGTTCACAACACTTTCTGAGGGCAGCATGCTAACTTTTAAATCAACTGTAGCAGGGGCGGTTGAGTGTATGCAATTAGAAGCATATCCAAAACACCATTACTTGTTGGCAATATCACAAAAGCCAATCGCACATGTTCTTACTTTTATCTCAATAACACAACCTAGTTTTATCCACTAGCATAATTATACCATCAAATCAAATTTCATCTTTTGCAATTTACTTGAAAGGCTTCTTTTTAACTGTCTTCTTTTTCAAATCTGTGTCATTCATTAGCAGCCTTCTCCTGTGTGCTACTGCTTCTTGCTTTGAGAATGGTTAGAGTGTAGCTTTGTGTTTTGAGCTAGCAAGTTTGCTAGAAAGAGTGACATCGACAGGGGCCTGGGTTTGCCTAATGTGGATAATACTTGGGGTGGCCATAGAGGTTAAAGTGGCATCAATTGCTTCTATTGGTTGAAAACATTATGGATTGCCAACATGACCTCATGATTGTGCTCTGTGGTGGCAATGTCCTGGGCACACTTACCAGGGTAGGACTGGAAATCCTAATGAAGGATACATTTGGAAAATTAATGGCACTTTTACCTCATACTGACTTGGTGTTTTCAAAATATGCCAGAGGCAGAAATGGAAGTGATCAACTGAATTTTGTCCATAGATAGACAAAGCCAGGAAACATGTTAATAAAACTGTTTCTGCATTCCATAACATGGGCTATAGATACAATAACAACCTATGCTTTGATATGAATGGAATTTATAGACCTGCTGGAGTTCATTTCACAGAGAAAGGCAACAGGGTATTCCTGAACACATTGAAAGACTGCATCCTGTTTTATGTGTAGTAATCACATACACACAATAAACAGAAAGGCTCTTATCAGAGCCACCCTATTTCTTTTTCATTGTAAATCCCTTATTAATAAATTATTCTTGACTCCACAGATCAATCGCGCATCCCTAAACCAAAATCACACATTCAATACAAAACAGCATGTTTAGCATTTGCTTGTAGATGTTTGTGAGTGGATGTATGACTGTGTATGTGTGTGCATCTGTGACTGAAAGTGTGAATACCTGTGTGGGTCTGTGAGTGGGTGTATCAGTGTCTGAGTGGTTCTCTGAGTGGCTCTATCAGTAAATCTGTGACTGGGTGTGAGAGTGTCTATCTGGGTGTGTGAGTGGCTGTTTGAGTGTCTGTATATGTGAGTGGTTGTAAGAGTGTCTGTATGTGTGAGTAGGTGTGAAAGTGTCTATCTTTATGTCAGAGTGGGTGTGACAAAGTCTGTATGGGTATGTGAGGTGTGAGACTGTCTGTATGGGTGTCAGAGTGGGTGTGAGAATGTATGGGTATGGGACCAGGTGTGAGATTGTCTGCATGGGTTTCAGAGTAGATGCAAAAAGATCTGTACAAGTGTGTAGGTGGGTGTCAGAGTGTCTGTATGGGTATGTGAGTGGGTGTGAGAGTGTCTGTACGGATGTTAGAGAGGGTGAGTGAGTGTCTGCATGTATATGTGAGTTGGTGTGAGGGTGTCTGTATGGGTATGTCAGTGGTTGTTTGAGTGTCTGTATAGGTATGTGAATGGGTGTGAGAGTGTCTGTATCAGTATCTGAGTGGGTATGAGAGTGTCTGCATAGGTATGTGAGTAGATGTTAAAGAGTCTGTGTCATAGTCTGTGTCAGTATGTAAGTGTGTGTGAGTGTCTGTATGGGTATGTAAGTGGGTATGAGAATGGCTGTATGGGTATGTGACTGAGTGTGTGAGTGTCTGCATGGGTGTGTGAGTGGGTGTGAGAGTGTCTGTATCAGTATCTGAGTGGGTATGAGAGTGTCTGCATAGGTATGTGAGTGGATGTTAAAGAGTCTGTGTCAGGGTCTGTGTCAGTATGTAAGTGTGTGTGAGTGTCTGTATGGGTATGTAAGTGGGTATGAGAGTGGCTGTATGGGTATGTGACTGAGTGTGTGAGTGTCTGCATGGGTGTGTGAGTTGATTAAGAATGTCTGTATGGGTATGTGAATAGGTGTGCAACTGTCTGTATGGTTGTGTCAATGGGAGTGAGAGTGTCTGTATGGGTGTCACACATGATGTGAGAGCACATATATATATATTATTTTGGCCACACACGAATCCGCAGATCCATTGAGGATTTACATAAGGGACTGCGCTGAGCCCCGCGATGGCTCTGCAGATCTCATGAGTGACCATAAAAAAAGTGTTTTGCTATTTTACTGCCCATTAAACATGCTTCCATCTCATTTATAACATACACAAGAGGTCAGGAAAGCTCTCACTTGACCCCTTTAAATAATATGCAAGCACCTTTTTTGCCCCGGGGACCAGTTCTCGAGCTATAAAATGATAGCTGCAATCACAACCTTGCTTTGGTGCGTGGAACCACAAATTCACCGCGGGTGGATACACGGAGGGTCCTCATCCCTAGATATACAAATTTGGTTTTCAGTTAATATATCTAGAACTGCTGAATGGATTTATATAAAATTACAAAAAGCACGCTTTCTGTACCAAGAGCTAGCTTTCTGCCAAATTTGGTGTAATTCCGTTCAGCAGTTGAGCTGTAGTCTTGTTCAAAATCCCTATAGGAAATTGCATGGGGAAAAAGCATGTTGGTACTCCTCCTTTTTCTTGGTCCCGGCTTGAAAGATCACCCTGAAACTTTCAACACAGTGGCTGAACTGAGTGTCATACTAATTTTGAAGATTTTGTGAAGATGCATCAAATGGCGCAAATGTTATTGGCAAAACAATAAACACTTTTCCTGTGGAAGCTAGGTCCTACCTATATCTACCTACTGGCGACCACCGGTAGGTAATATATTTATCTATGTATGTATGTATGGAAATTTATAGAGCACAATGGTTACTCCAATGGAGTGTCCCCGCTAAGATTCCACGCTAACCAGTAAACTGATCTACACTAAATAAAGAAAAGACACAGCATTAAAATTATCTAAAGAGCCAAGTTTTTAGCTTCTTCCGAAAGATTATTTCAGACTGTTCCTGCCTCAAATCTATTAGAAGTAAGTTCCACAATTTAACGGCTAGGTAACTGAAAGAGCGACCCCCCATTCAAGCTCTAGTGATGCTGGGAACCACGGACCGAGCAGCGGCAGAGGTCCTCAGACAGGGAGTGGGGTGGTAAGCCTTAAGCAGAGGATACAGATAACCAGGATCTCTCAAATTCAAAATTATGTGGCAAAAACAAAGAGCTTTAAAAGAGATTTTTGCCTTCACCGGAATCCTATGTAGTCTTCTCAAGGCAGTACCCATGGAGAAGAATCTGGGGATGTTAAGAAATATCCTTGCCTCAGCAGTCTGAACACATTGCAGAGCTCTCAGTCACCGTTGAGTAACCACAAGGTAGGGAACATTACAAAGTCCAATACAGACAGCAGGAGAGCTTGGACCACAGTTTTTTTGGCGTCATCAGGCAGCAGTCCCAAGATCTTGTGTGTGCAGCATCTTTAAGATGCCAAAACAGGCCCCTGTAAGGTTGACAATCTTGTCATCAAATGACATGTTATAGGCAAACCAAATTGCCAAGTTATTAGTCTTCGGTTTAGGAGCTGAGTCCCAACATATCCGGCCACCATGTGGTAGACCAGATGGAGGGCTGTTTCCCTATAATCACTACCTCTGTTTTACTGGCATTAAGTTTCAGACAACTGCAGTCCATCCAGTCAGCTAAACTTACCTAGCAGTTCCTAAAGATGACTGCAGAAAGACCTTCATCCTGTACTAGGGAGATGATTAACTGTGTGTCATTGGCTTAAGACATGGTTTTGACACCAAAAGGATCCACCACATCCGCCAGAGGGCGCATATATAAATTGTACAGGGTCGGACTCAGGGCTGAACCCTGTGGCACCCCATGCCCTAGGGTGAAGATCTCTGAAGCGAAAGTCTGTTGGAACACCTGAAAGGTGCGGTTTTGGAAGAAGTTGGCCATCCAGCCTTAACGCAAACCCTACGACACCGAAATCCCACAACCACGCAAGAGGAGTGCTGTGGGACACAATGTCGAAGGCTGCACTCAAGTCCAATAGGACCATCCTGCCCTCATCAGCCATTAGTCTCAGGGACTCAGAAGCATGCAGAAGTGCTGATTCGGTGCTATAATGGGACTGAAACCCAAATTGAGTCTCATGCAAAAGCTTTTCCCTCTCCACATATTCTGTCAATTGCTGGTTGACATGTTTTTCTGCTATTTTTGCAAAAAATGGAAGCAAAGATATAGGTCTAAAATGTTCAGGTTTAGCGGGTCCAAAGATGTTTTTTTAAAAGAGAAATAACTGCTGCGTGTTTCCACTGAGAGGGAAGCTGGCCAGCAGTAAAAGATTTATTAAGTAGGTCATACAAAACAGGTAGGATGGCATCTATCTATCTATCTGTCTATCGGTCTATCCATATATGTTCATTTGTGACGTTATGAAGTTAAGCATAGTAAACCACTACTTACCTAAACATTATTTTGGAAGTCTATATTTGTGTTGCACAATACGTTTTCCATGATATTCTGGCAGTTCATCAACTCCTCCACCCGCATATGTTCTGCAAGTTTTTATCCTATTACACTTTGGTGTAAAGTGCTTTGTTAGTCTGAAAGGTCTAGCAGTGCTACAATAAAAGCTCTAAAATTAAAAAATATATAGCTTAATGAGAATGTTGAATTCTCCAGATCTCCCATCGCGTATTCCACTGTTCGATTTGATAGGTACAAAGATCTCTGCAAGTGTACTTGGAGTTACGTTAACATGCTCATATGCGCTTCCCTAGCATTTGGTGTTTTATAGCTTTTATCTTTCATTATTGCCTCTGAACCCTTGAAGTTTCTTCAAACACATTTCTCACTGTTGACTCTTAATTAGACTTCAGATATAGTGTTCAATATTTGATGGCAGTTGAGCTCTGCTCCAGCGCTGCACATGCTTTGCTCATTAACAAAATCTGCTTGGGCTATGGGGTGGAGAGAGGAGCCGTGTGGCCCCACCATTCCGCAATCAAGACCTTCACCAAAATCTGATTTGCCCAGAAAGGGCTCAGCTTGTCATCGGCAATAAACACATCCTGCAAAACCTCAGTTCGGATATTCACCGGGAGCCCCTTCTCTGCATGCGTGTTGATGGAGCAGTGCTTTTTAGACTGAAGTCTAACCGAGCTCCCGTTCCTATTTTCTGCTGTAACCAGCGTTTTTGCCTTTGAAAGTTACACAGACATAAAGCCCCGCAGGTGCGACAGGACTGATAATTGTCACTCCTTCCTTTCCAATTATAACGCTGCTCTTGTATGCCCTTACCAGACATCTTATTACAGAGGCGAGAGAGACAGGGTGATTTCGGGAGAGAGGGTGGTGTAACAAAGCCAAAGCGAGTCTTAAAGAGATGTGGGAAGGAGGCGGGAAAGGAGGAGAACGAAGGATTTGGGGAGAGTGACAAGGGAAAGAGGGGAGGAAGGAACCAAGGCGGGAGAAAGGAAGGAAAGGAAGAAGGGATGAACGTACGTCAGTGGGAGGGAGGGACTGAGGAAGACTTAGAAAGGGGGTAAATAGGGAAAGAAGAAGGAAAGAAGGAAGGAAGGAAGACAAAGGGAAGGATGAAGGGAGGAATGGTGGGGAGGAAAAAGGGAGGAATACTTAGGGAAGAACGAAGGAAGAGAGAAGGGAAGGCAGAAAGGAAGGAGGAAATGAAGGAGGGAGGGAAGAAGGAAGTCTGTGAGATAGAAAAGTCTAAGGATATAGTGAGGAGACAAATAGAAAGAAGGGTAAATAATGTGATTGATTAGGTAGGGAAGTAGAGAGAGGCGGATTGGTTAATGCAGGAATGGAGAGAAGAAACAAGACAGTACAGTTCAGTCTCCTTCTTATCCATAGTACGGGTGTGGTAAAGCCTTTGATGATGTAAGACTGTAAAATAATACAATAAAGGACTACTAATGCCTGTCACCTACCCTGTGCATGGACAACATGCTAGAATGTTTAGCCCTGAAAAGTATCTTAAACACATCGCAAGACATTTGGTGAAAAATCCCTCTTGAGAGTTACAGCTGGCCGAAGTGGGTGAAGAGATCCATGTCTAACCTACTGAAACATCCTAACTTTGTTGAGAAGTTGATAGCAACATGGGGGCAGATTTACAAGCCCCTTGCGTGACTTTTGCGCTGCAGTTGCGTCACTTTTTTGACGCAACAGCGGCACAAACAATGTGGCCTATTTACAACGTGACGCATCTAGGGAGATGCGTCACGTTGTAAAGCCCTGCGTCACATTATACCTGCGTCAGGTATAATGTATGCAGGGTGGGCGTTCCCACGCAGGAAGGCCTCATAAAAGTGACTCAGTGAAATCTACAAGATTTCACTGCATCACTTCTAGGACGCCACTGCTTCAAAACCTTACGCCTGCTTGAAGCAGGTGTAAGGAGTGACGCAGTGTAGTGGGAATAGGCCTCAAAAAGCATTGCTGGAGTTGCGTCGCGCTTGTGACACGACTCCAGCAATGCGTGACTTTTGCCCCAGCAGATGCGTCAGAATTTCTGACGCATCTGTCAATTCTTGCGCCATGGTGCGCCGTATTGTAAATACGGCGCATCCATGGTGGCGCAAGGGTTTCTCAGTGTGGCGCAGGAAAGTGACGCATCTCTACAGATGCGTCACTTTCTTGTAAATCTGCCCCATGGTGCTTAGACTGCAGCATAAGAGATCACATACATCACAATCTATCAATATATGTAAACCTCAGTATAAAGGCTGATCCAGCATTTTCCGGGCCCACTTGCTTACCATTGGTCCTCCTACAGACCTTTCTCTCCGACTGAGAGGTGATGGGAGTAAGCATTAACATCAATCAAAATTCAATTAACAGTGCATCCCATTTGGCTACCTAATGAGAACCAGGAATCAGTAGCTTGGGTTAAGAAGATTTATTACAAATTTATAATTAAGTTCAAATAACCAACTCATAGCACCACAATATAAAGATACGAAATAGCAAGAAGGAAGCTCAACCTCCTGAAGATGTTTAGGCATACCAGAATTAAACTAACAAGAAATTCTGTCACTGCTATGCAGAATATTAATAAAAGCAGCTGGTGCTCAGAGAAAAGTCTTAAGTTTTGTTGTCTATGCAAGGGTAAATCTATTATCATAGCAATGCAGGTCCAGACAAAGGGGATGGCTTTGTTAATCTAAAGAGTCTAAAAAATCAGGGAATTCTATAAAGGAAATCAGAATTGAGCAGGGAAAATTAAGTTTAGAAAGTGTCAGCATTTCAGAAGCTCGGCCAAGAGTCTTCTATGGGTCAGAGAGAAAAGTGTTAGTCTAAGCCACACTTAGGAAGGGACCATTCAGGCATTGTGGTCTAAACCTCTCAAGTCCTAAGGAAAAGATAGTCCCTTAAGGGGCAAGGAAAGTTCGAAAGAGACCTCCTACAGGATCTCTGAAAAAAGGTGTTCTGAAGTTTGACTGGTGAAAACTACATTATAACACATAAAGTCCACTAGGTAACACACCCCCTTTGTATGCATCATCAGGGGGTCCATTGTTTCAGTCCGGTTCTCAGGTAGCAGACGGCTACATTGGAAAAAAGTCACACACTAGACATGGGAACGAGATCAGTTTCTTACGTACACATCAGATTGTTACATTTGCTCTGACGCTCTGGTTCCCCATGTTCCTTCGTCAAGGTCTTCTTCTCAGGCTCTTATCTCTATTTGTAGTACAGTAATGTATCTATTTTACAACTAACAATGCATGTGAATACCTGCAAGAAATGTGGTGTTAGCAGAAAAATGAAATCAGCTTTAGGCAGCATGGTGAAATACAGGCCTACAAAGGACAACATAAACATTAACTCAACTGTTCACTTTTAATATGCATGTGCATGTTTAAACGCAAATGAATATGCATTTCTAATGCATTAGGTTTCACATTACCTATAACATTAAGTAAGCCTTTGAAATGATTGTTTGTAAGTATGGCTAAGAACTACATTTAAGTCAAATATATGACATATTGATGCACACATTACATAAACTTCATGTTCCAAGTAAAATCACATTTTACATACATGAGGATGGTTTCTATTTAGTTTGCAAACCAATAAATTCTTTTCCTGTGAATTAGCACACACATTATGAAAATCACATTTCATCTCTATGGTGAGTACATTATCCACTAATTGAGGATGGTTTATTTGTCACACTCAGTTATGGTAAAAGCCATCAATATGAATAAATTCTCTAATCCTACAGTGATGCCCCTCTTGAATAATGATGTCAAGTGCAATACTTACATTAGTATGTTAAACCATACATGATAAATGTGCTAAGTGCACTTTCATACCGTGTCTCCTGATTATCTGTAACATATTTGTGACGTGTAAAGGGTGCACAACTTTTGCGCTGCACCAAGGCCTAGAGTCTGATTCGTACTTGCTAAGTTGAGCATGCATTTCTTTAAATGTTTATATTTGATTTTGCTCGAGATGCACCTGTATTTTGATTCAAAATGCATGTTTAGCATTGCAACTTGCTCTTTTGTCCTCTCTGAGGCATTGATGTAATCCTGTGGGTGTTTTAGATACAACTTCGATTGCATTTGAATCATTAGAGGCACTATGGCCAACTTCCAGTTATTTTTGGTCCGATCCCTTTGGCTTGTTCATCACCGTGGCCATTGACCTAGCTTCTCACTCTCGTCTCCCCATTGGATTTTCCTCCTCCTTGGAGCCAACAAAGAGGTGTGCACTTCCACCTCTCCACATGCCTTTCTAATTTCCTCACACAGTGGTTCCAGGCCAGGTATTCAGATGAAGATCAAAGGCATCTTTTGTAGGGATTTCCTTCATTAGGCCCCCTATGGCCAGCAAAGAGCTGAGGGCCAAAACACCTGCTTTTTATCTCTTACTGTATCCCCTCATTCACTTAAATGAAGATTTCCCTCCTACTAATGTTCTTAGCTTCAGCTATCTCTGTGTCTTTCATAATTTTGCACTCCTCGAGCCACTCTTAACATGTCCGGATTCCATGCTGAAATGCTGCTTTAGGGAATATCTCAGTAGGTTACGCTACACCATAACAACTTTGGGGTTAACCCATATAGCTACTACTATAATCTCTATTTTGCTGTCAGCTGGAGCCGATATTTTGTTTACTGTTGATTTACCAGTAAATTCAGTAGATGGATTAATATTATACTTGGGGTGATTCCCACCAAAACCATTTTGGTGGAGCTCCTTCTCTGTCGGGGCATGCTAACCCTTGAATGTGCTTGCAAAGAGAATAAGGATAACAAACAGTAACCTTGAATTTAGACTATTAATACCAACTTGCTTGCTCCTACAATTGAGACTCAACTTTTTACCTGACTACAAGTCATATTGGTTTGTATACCCTGGGGCAGATTATAAGGACTGGCGCATCTCTGCATATTAGCAGGGATGCGCCAGTAAAGATGCGACGCGCAAAAATACCCTTGCGCCACCACGGATGCATCGCATTTACAATGAGGCGCACCATGGCGCAAGGATAGACAGATGCGTGTCGCATCTTTTGTCGTAAGGGCAGCGCATTGCTGGAGTCGTGTCGCAAGCGCGACGCAACTCCAGCAATGCTCAGGGGCAGCCTATACTTATTGTGCTGTGTCACTCCTTACGCCTGCTTCAAGCAGGCGTAAGATTTTGACGCAGTGGCGTCGTAAAAGTGACTCAGTGAAATCTTGTAGATTTCACTGCGTCACTTTTACGAGGCTTTCTTGCGATGGAACGCCCACCCTGCATACATTATACCTCACGCAGGTATTATGTAGCGCAGGGCTTTACAACTTGACGCACCCTCCAGCACCTCTATGCTGTGCAACATGCTCTCCACGCCAGTCCCACCCCAGCAATTCATATAATTCAATACCACACCATTATAGGGTGCTCCCCTGCTTTCAACGATATCAGAAATATGTACATGCACAGAATTATAACATTTTTAAGCAGCACTGTGGGCCAAGTCCGCGTAGGTAAAACCAATGTCACACGAAATGTTCTTCTGGCAAGAAATCAACATGTAAGGCAACACCATCAGCCAGTATCATGAATCATAGGTGGTCTGCAGACTGTCACTCCCACACTCACTCCACACCGATCCACGGTGCAACGGATATCAGGCAGCTCCGTATGGAACGCGCTCGCACACATACACACTCAGCACCCTAATGTGGTGCAACTGATACACTGCAGGTCAATTGACAACACACTGCAGATCCCGTGGCCCAAGCCTCCCTTCACCCTCCAACTCACCCCGACTATCCTATGCCCACAGATTGGAGATAACCAGTCCTCTCCCCCCCGGATACTAGGCCGCACACAGACAAAGTCACACTTAGACAGGGTCCCTGGGAAAAAGGTGGGGTAGGTAGCAGGACTAATTAGGAGGCAGTTGTCAAATGGGGGTTTGGCCACCACTCACTAAGTTCACCCTTAGGATGCGGCGCAGAAGTGGGCTGAGGGCAATAGTCAGTCACTCAAAAGGGTTCCACAAGGGCCTTCCGGCACCAGCCATGTTTCGCAAAGCATAGGGAGGTCACGCAGTCTCTTGACCCACTTCTTAGTGCAATTTGTCCGCCACGCAGAGGGCCAAAAAGGGACAATCGATGAATGGAGAATGAAGCAGGGGGTCCTCTCGGAAGTAGGAGGCACCCAATCAGGTACACGTCAATCAGTCATACCCAGGCAATCCAGGCACAATGTCTGATCCTCGTTGATATGAGTCGCACCAGACTGTGCCGGTCACACAATGATGAGTTGCAAATTCCGCAACTGTTGAACCTGGCCCTTTTTGCAGGTTTATCTCCAAACATTTTGCCTCCAATTTTTCTGACCCTGTTTTTGTTGGCTATAGGACTCTGAGAACTTTACCACTGCTGAATAGTGCTAAAGTGCATATGCTCTCTGTGTAAATTGTGATTATGATTGGTTATCCATGCTTGGCATATTTGATTTACTTGCAAGTCCCTAGTAAAGTGCACTGTGTGTGCCAGGGCCTGTAAATCAAATGCTACTAGTGAGCTTGCAGCACTGGTTGTGCCCCCCACATGAGTAGCCCTGTAAATGTGTCTCAGACCTGCCACTGCAGAGTCCACATGCGCAGTTTTAAAGTTGCCATTTTGACCTGGGAAGGGCACCCACTTGTCAGGCCCTAACCTTCCCTTTTCTTACATGTAAGTCACATCTAAGGTAGGCCCAAGGTACCCTGGTGGGCAGGGTGCAGTGTATGTGGAAGGTAGGACATGTGCTCGTGTGTTTTACATGTCCTGATAGTGAAATACAGCCAATTTCGTTTTTTCACTATTGAAAGGCTGTCTTTCTAATAGGTTAACATGGGAGCTGCCTTGTAACATCTTGCAAGTGTAACTTTCCATTGGGACAAGATAGAGGAATGGAGTTTAGGCTCTCTGTACGCAGAATTTAATAACACACCTTTTAGTGAAGGTGGTTTTTAAATTGTGTGTTTGAAAATGCCAGTGGGCATTTTCTTGCTTTACAATTCTGTGCACCTCTGCCTGTTTGTGTATTCACCGTCTGGTTTTGGAGTGACAGGAGCTGGGGATGTGCATTCACTCTAGACAGTCACTAGGGGGATTGAGGTGTGTCCTGCTTTCCTGGGTGACTCAGAGCTAGGCTGAATAGACCTTTCTGTATTTAGAGTGTTGGGAGGAGTTTTCACTAGCACCTGAATAGGTCATGTCTGCTCTGCACAATGCTGTTTCCACCTCCTGGAGTGAAGCAGGACTGAACTGGTTTGTACTGAGCTCAGTGAGTCTGAAACAAAGACTACAATGAGAAAATGGGGTATAAATATTGGACCTAAAACCCCAGGACTTAAGATCAACAAGAGGACCCTGCTAAGAAGAAGAGCTGAAGAGCTGTTTGAGGAGCACTCCCTTTTCTGTGCAAGGGGTGGGTTGGCCTGCAGTTGCCGCTTCTATCTGTGGGCAGAGGAAAAGGACTGACTCTTTCCGCTTTGTTGTGATAGCCTGCTTGAGAAGATCTCCAAGGGCTTGTGTGTGCTTTCCGCCTGTTTGAAGTCTCAGGGAAATCAGAGACTTCAAAGGATCCTTGGATCCAAAAGTAACCTGCCTGGAAAGAGAGCTGGGAGAGTTGTGTGAGGAGTGCTGTTGCTGATGTGTGTGGGGTGAGTCGGCCTGCAGTTGCTGCTCCTGTCTGGAGCAGGAGAAGGACTGGACTGTTCTTAATCTTAAAAAATGAACTAGCGCGTGGGGATCGTGTTTGCTTTTATCTACTGGCGCATGGTGAGCTCTTCATTCATTGCCTGGAGTAGGAGAAGAACTAGACTGTTCTTCCAGGTGACAAGAAAGAAGCGTGTGGTAAGCATTTTTTGTGGGGCCCGAGTGCGTGCTATGCGCTGCTATTCCCTGCTCTCCAGGGACAAAGCCTCCTGAGGGTACACCGTGGTGCTGCAGAGTGATCGCTACACTTAGTGGAAAATCCCTGTGGTGGCACCCAAGCGGCTGTTCCTGACCGCGCACTGCCTAGCGACCCAGAGCAGCCCAGATACTCGAAGCGCGTCCTTCCAGCCTGGCCCCCAGGATTCCAACCAGAAACCCCATTTCTAACAGCACCTTATGGGAAAGGAGGCACAACGTCCGGCGCACGTTGATATGGGTGCACCAGACAATTCGGGTCACACACAACAAAGAGTTGCAAAATCCGCACCTCACTGGAAATGAGGCACAACATCCAGTGTGCGTTGATATTGGTCCCACCAGACAATTACGGTCACACACTCAAGCGAAAGTTTAGCAATACCTCATGAGGCAGAATGAGGCCCTACTACAGTTACACCCCTACCTCTGAGGGTCACAACATATAAATCGGACACCACACGCAATGAGCATGGAGTCGGCATGTTGCATGAGAGAGATACGGCACGATCAAAGAAGCAAGGCACTCTGGATCCCGCAAACGGTTAATAGGCTCACCGCCAACAAGACGTGCATTACAAGGGCCCTGTGAAGCATGGACCACATACCTTAGTTGTGGGCAAGACTTCTGGGGCTCTACACAAGGCAATCTGGTCTCCAGGCACAATTCTTAGTTACACGTTCACGCTGCACTACCAGTTGGGATCCAGCAGGCGATATGGGCACTTAAGAGGGCACCGCTCTCCAGGTGTCAAAAGTAGACGGTGTGGGTCCCTCATAGGAGATCTTTAATGTCCCTGAAAACTCTGAAAGCACAGGAGTCAAGCCAACAAGAACTTGGAGAGCACACTTCAGGGTGCCACACAGCAGCAGTTAGTCAACCCAGGCCAGCCACTATGCAGGAAGGGCACACAGTCCCTTTCAATGACAGTAATCCTCCTTGTGCACAACATATTCCTCTTGCAGTGTGCACCATGCAGTTCCAGGTTCTCCGGTCCCATGTCATTACCAGTTTATCTCTGCCCTGGCACCAGTAGTTATATTGTAGGGTGCCTTTAAATTGGGGGTGGTTCAAAGGGTCTCCTTCAGTTTCTATGGCTCTTGTGGATGATTTTGGTCTAAAATCTAGTACCTTTGGGGGAAATATTTAAATGAAATAGAACAGAACGCCCAAACAACCAAGAACTATAAACTGATTTGCTGATATGATTGGAAGCGTGCAACACATCTGTTATGCCTCAATACTGTGGTTGAAATGCTGACATGCAGATATACTTTGGCAATAATATTGACTACTGAAGTTCCGTCATCACGGAGGTACTAACAGTAAATTTACCTCTACTTTGACAATATTACCATTTCTCTCTAAAAGTGCAATTTCACAAAATAGTTATGGAATTGCATGAAATTTCTCTGAAAAAAGGAGCAATTTCAAACACTGCTAAAGTAAATGCATGCATAGTTTATGGTTTCCTCTCCAGAGTTTTCAGAGTAGATCATCTTCGGGCAGTATCTTCCTTAGAACTCACCAAAAATCTTGTTGCATCATCCCTTAAAGGTCTTTGGGTTTGATTTATACTTTGAGGGGCAGGGTACTCCATTGCAAACGTTATGGGTCAGAACCCCTTTCAGAGGGCCAAAGAGCATGCAGGGGATGCTGGGCCCAACTGTTGTGGTTTAGGCCTTTTACTCCTGATGTCCTGGGGCCTGACCTACTATGGATCCCACTCAACTGGGCCAAGTCCACCTTCTGCACTTTACTCTCGGTGGTAGCTGTGTTCGAGCAGTCCAGGCTCCCTTCCGGTGAGATGTAGATACAGGCCAGTGATCACAACTCATAACTCAAATTGCAAACAGCACAAACAATAAATCAATGTCCAGCCAAATACTTGCTTTTATAAGAAAAAGTAGTATTTTATTTCTAACTCTACACATGCAAAGAGATGCAATATTCAAATGCAACAACACAATCCCCCTTGAGGTCGGGGCTTTACTAGTTGTCAGGTGAATCCCTGCCCCACCCCCCTTCTTGTAAAGTGTTTTGGGTTATTCCACATCAGAGAATGCAGACTGTTAGGCCTTACTCAAGAGTTCTCTTTAACTCTTCAGGGTTTTAGTCAAAAGTGTCTATGGTGCTGCAGCACCTCCATAAGAGAATCCCCTGGGGTCCCAAAGGCCCGATTTTAAGTCTAACACGCTCCTGCAGCACAGACGCATTCGGTGTTACAGTGCCTGCCCTCAGCATGGGGACTCGTGAGATCAGATCCTGCTTGGAGAAGTCGGGCTGCTCGCGGTACACACGGGTTCATCAGGCAGGCGCAAGCTCATTCTCTGGAGAGGTGCAGCCACTCTCCACAGCATTTGGAGCAGATTCCAGCTCTCAGCAGTGCGGTAAGTCAAGTTCTCCAGAACTGGTGGAATTTTGTCCTTCGGCTCCCAACTAGAGTTCCATGATGGTGTTTTGTCCTCCTCAGCATACTCATGGTCCAAGGGGTTCACCCAGAGCAGATCCTTTGTGTGGCTCAACCCTCTGGTCACAGCCTCACTCCAGTCCTAGTGACAGCCCAAAGTCCTTGATGATTTGGTCCTGGCAGCCTCCTTATGGTACCTTCTGGATGCAATGTAGACTCCTCAAGCAGTGGCGGCTGGTGACATTTGAAAGTGGTGTGGTGTGAAAGTTCAAGATGAGTGACCTGTGGTGAGTCGGTGGTGGGGGGTTCTCCCCCTGAGAATTTTTTTAAAAAGAGAGTGGACAAATGGTGCATTTTCAAGGACATTTGAGAAAGCAAGAAGTTTAATAAGGAAATTGTGAAAGTGTAGTTATGACATCAATAAAGAGATTTCATATGATAATGGCGTACGTAGCTGCTTACTCAGCATAACCACAAAACTTGATAACAGACTTTGAGTTAACAAATCTTAGTACCTCACAGATTTCCTTATTTATTGATATACCTTTACAAATGAAATCTACTGAGGAAATATAAGTTGGCACAGGCCCAGTTTGACTGTGAGTGTCCTAGAGAGTGGCACTGCCAGCCTGTCCTTGGCACATGCACCAGAAGGTTGGCAGCCTCGGGGGATTCAGGTTTACAGATCTTCAGCAGAATGTGTAGAAGTCAAACACAGCGAGGCAACTTAGTTCCTCGAGAGCCTTTTTCCTTTGTGTTCTGAAAGAAATGGTTCCAGAGCACATAGAACCTTGAAATCCTTTTACACACAAGGCTGCGCTAGTGACAGCTGACACTCAAAGGCTTTTGAATTGCACTTGTTATTTTACATATATGGAGCAACAGCATCTGCTCTTCCTGCCTCCTCTCCTGTGGTCGCTGCAGGTCCTTTCTGTGTACACAGCACAGAAAAGGAGCGCAATTAAATGTCAACTAGTGATGGTTCATGGTTGGAGTGCCATAGCTTTAACGATTCAGCAGCCTGTGTGTTTGCACAGTCTCGAGGGGGGAAACAACACGGGGACCTGATGAGGCAGGATAGAATCTCTCTCACATTAAGCTCTACCTGTCCCTCTTGTGCATTTCGGTCTCCATAACAGGACCCTGATCAGAGAGCGCTTTGAGTTTGTTGTAACTGATGACACCTTCCTAAGACCTGCAGGGCACAGGTTTCAATAGCGTCAGGGACATTAATCCTCCCTATCAAGATACAGTCAGTTTTGTTAAGTAAGAGTAACAGTTATTTACAGCGCTTAGAAGTGGCGTGGTGGGCGGAAGCAAAATGTTCACATAAGAATGCTGATTCCAAGCCCCAGTATGTATGCCTATAGGGGTGAAGAGTGTGCTTGGCTACCAGGTGGGTGCATGTCAACTGGGACACCAGGTTCCAGTCTAAAGTGTTCATTTAGCAGCTCCAATGCATTCTTGGAGTGATGGCCCTAAAATGTTAAACAAAAAGCCAGGCTGTTGGAGGCCAAAGTGGAGAAAAGAGTACACTGGTGGAATGAGTCAGTGTGGGACCCCATCTTTCCCTCGAATGTTGTATTATTTTTTGAGCATTTGTGTGTTGCACACTTTGAATATTTCTGTTGTGGGTTGATTATTTGTTAACATTGATACTCCAGAACACAATCCATGCATTCTTTTGGAAGCGCGCGCGCCAAGTTATTCTTATTGTGCTATCATGGAAAAAAGCAGAAGCCCCACACAAATCAGAATAAGCTCACCACAGGAAACAGACCAGGGGAAAAAGCCCACAATCTTTCTTACTCGGTGTTCACCGCGAGGATAGATTTGTGTAATGTGAGGTCACCTTTTCGCACAACCAGCCTAAAGTAAGACCGCAATGGTTTGGGGAGACTTAGACTATACAGGTGGCTAGTTACCATAATTAAAGCTAACATAACTAGGCAAAAACAATGCACTCCAGATACTACTAAGCAGAGTTTTATTCAGAGAGCCACAAGATCAACAGGGCTCATGTAGCCAATCCCGGGCGTAGCTATCGCTAGGGCAGAAGATGCAGTGACACTGGGGTCCAGCCCAGTAAATCAGACAGTTACATGGCTCTGCTTTGAGTATGTTAGCCTTGGCTGTCTGCTAAATGTTTGATCTTGGTCACATCATTTTACCTCCCTATGCTGTTCAGAAGTAGAGCTTGAGAACCTGAGGCGTTCCTATTTAATGTGCAAAGAAATAATGAACGTACTGAATGGATATGGCTGCTCTGGTTTAAGCGGCTCTCAGTTTACACACATTTATGTTTGAAGATGCGAGTGTTAAATTAGGTATGATAAAGCAAAGCAATACAACTTTATTTCTACTATCTATGATTTCCTTGATGCATTGCTCATGACATGCCCGCCTGCCCTTCATTATAATTATTTCTCAACAATGGCACACCTGGAGAAGACAGAATGCATCTTCTCTATGTTGTTGGTTCTCAGGATTGCTCCGGGCCCCTGCTGATGTGTACAGATTCAGGGACTGTAAATTGGATAGTGGAGTTTTGGTTGCTGAGGCGTGGAGAGGGTGATAACTGCAGTGTGGAGCGCTGGGCGGAGGCAGGTTGGGTTCGGAGGCTCAGAACTGACAGAGCGTGAAGTAGTGTGTGAAGTCGGGGCATGTGGACACAGAGTGAGAGAGCATGAGGCATGTGCAGTGTGAGGAGGCCTGGAGAGAGGCTGCGAGGAGCATGGGCACGTAGAGAGGCAGTGCACGAGAGTGGGAGCTAGGAGCACTCAGGCAGACCATGCCACGACTGGGAGATTATTCACATGCAGTGTTAGGAGTCCGCAATGGTATCAGGCTTTTAGCCTTCAGACTGCAATCAACATCAATTTCGTGGGGACCAGGGCCCAAGCGCCATGAAGCAAATGTGTTTAAAGAGGACGCCACACTCCATGAGTTTATTCATGCCCACGCAAGCTCGATAGATCCGTGGCAATACTAATTGCCGATGACACTCTATATTCAAATGAATATAGTCGATATGAAATAAAGTTTTCATCATAAAACGACACTTCAGGGTTTTGCAGCATAAATATATCGAGTGCAGGGAGGTGTGAGAGGGATGTGTTCTCCTGGTGGGCGGCATTACCTCCAGGTCCCTTATGTCCTCGTCCCATTCATTTACATATTGGAGATGACCATCTCCATGACAGAAAAAAAGACAGAAGAATGCTGGTACACTAAACCGCCCCTCCCACTGGGAGTATATATACCGGACCAACCCAGCATTCACCGAGTTCTTTTTTTCTGTCTTCCGACAGAAAGGGATGTGAAGTTTGCTCTTACCTACTGTGCGCTTCTGGGATGTCTCGTCGGGCTGCTGGGCTGTCCTCTTCATCCCTGAAGTCTTCCTCGTTGTCTCGTCGAGCTGCTGGGCTTCTCGACGTCCTGTTCCGCGGTCTCCTGGCCTGCCGGGCTTGCCGGGAGCCGCGTTGATGGGCGGCCGGTCCTTTGTGGCTGGGGCGCCGCTCCTCCCGGTCTGTTCCGGGTTGCAGGCCGGGTCTTCCTGTGGCTGGGCCGGTCAGGGAGACGCGCTGCTGCTGCTGCTGTGTGGGGCTCCACGGGCCGGTCTTGGTGAGGCCCCTGGTGTTCCTGGATGCCGGTTGTAGCTGTGAAGTTCGGCTTTCCTCCCTGGACGCTGCATGGCCGCCTGGGAGTGCCGGTTGCTCCTGGTTTTGCCTCTGTTGACTCGGCGCTCGTTGTTGGTTGGCGTCTGAGCTGGTGGTTGGGGGGTCAGTCTTTGGTGTTGGAGTTTGACTGCCCCCTTGGTGAGTACCGCATACCGGTTTCCTTTTTCCTCTTGCCTGCGGCGGCCCACAGGGGGCCGGGACAGTATTCCATTGTGGTCTTTTCGTTTCTTCCTCTGCAGCTGTGTCTGGTGGCGTGGTGGACTCCTGCTTCCGCAGCATGGGCCTGTGTTGACCTTCTAGGGTTCGACTCCTGGTGGGTCCGCTTGGCCTTTCCTCCTCCTGCGGGCTGCTGACATTCCACCCTGCGAGCACCTGTTCTGGTCTGCTTTCAGTCGTTACGCATGGTCAGGCCTGGTTTGTACCTGACTGTGAGACCTCTGGGGTTACCGGGTGCTGTTGTCTTTCCTAGTTCTTCACCTGTGTTCCTTGGAGTTGGGTGACGGTGATGCATCTGTTGTTCGGGGCCGGGTTTTTTGGGTGCCCTTGCTCTTTGCCGATTCCTTTGTTTTACACTTGGGGGTCTTCCATGATGTTTTTTTCCAGGTTGCAGGGGTTCTTCTCGTTTTGAGCCTACGGCCTTCCCGCCCTGTCAGCACCAGCTCTCAGCTGCTCTCGTAGGTTAAGCTGTGTCGCGGCCTGGTTAGTCCCTGGTTGGAAGTCCACTTGGGGATTCCTGGTGCAGTAGGCTTATGTCCTTATCTTCCTGCCTTGCGGAGTCACTGTGGCCTGGTTGTTGTGGTCATATACTCTTTTCTTTGGTCTGGGTTTCACTCTCTTGTGTTTCCCTGCCTGTGTTGGCTGTCTGCCGGGGGTGGGGTGTGGTTCCGGTATGCCTCTTTTCCCCTCGTGCCACCTGCTGCTGTCATGTATGTTTCTATATGTATGTGTCCATCTGTGCGGCTTGTGATCTGCTGTTGCACTTTGGATGGCCTTGGTGCGGGGGCGTTGTTCGCGCCGCAGGGTCGCTGCCGCTTCCTGGGTTTCTGGTGTTCCCTGGGTTGCGTGCTTCCTGCTCTGGTACCCTGCTGCGCGTTTCTTCCGCCTTTGTCCCCTTTGCTTCTGCATCTCTTTGCGACGGGCCTCGCTGTGCGGGTCTGTTGGTGAGGGGGTGTCCTTTCTGCCTTGTGGTCTCGTTTTTCCAGTGTGTTTCCTGCGCTGCATTTTGGTGTCATGCTTTGGAAACTGTCCTGGTCTTCGAGTGACGCTGCCCTGTTTGGTGCTGGTTTGTTGCCGGCTGGCGGTCCCTGTCGGGGTGTTCCGCTGTGCCGACTGGGCGTGCCTTGGCTTGGACGGTCTGGTTTTTGTGGTTCCTGGCTGTTCCTTCTTTGCCTCGCTGTTCCTGCGCTGTGCTGTTCTCTTGTCCTTCGCTCGGGCCTTGGCTCCTGGTCCTGTGTCCTGTGCGGTTCCTCTCCGCGGCTTCTGTAGCTGCGTGCTTCCCCTGCTGCGCCCTGTGTGTGCTCCTTGTTGGGGTCCTGTACAGCCTGCGGTGTCTGGGTTTGGCCATGGGGCCTCCTGGGTGCGCGGAGCCTTTCTCTGCCTTCCTGGTGTTGGTTCTGGCTTCGTGTGGCGTGAGTGGCTTGTCCTCTGCCTTTGGGCAGCTTCGTGTGGCCTGGCTGGGTGGTGCTGTGTTCTGCGGCTTGCCGCTTCCGTGCTGGGTTTGGCTCTCCTTTTTGCTCTGGGCTCTGGCACTTTCATTGCACTGTTCCTGGCTTCTGTGGTTTCCTTGGCTTGATCCTTGTGTTCCCAGACTGCTGCACTCCACTAGGTTCTCGAGGGTTGCCCTTGCGTGTCTTCTGGCCTTGGCTTTGCGGGCTCTGTTCTGTCCCCTGTGCATGCCTTTTGCCTTTGGCTCCCTTCGGTGGGTCATGCTCGCGCTCTTCGCCTCTGGTCTGGCTTTTCCTGGCTCGTGGTTCTGTCAGTGGTGCTGCTGGGTCTGTGGCTGCTCCTACTGTGGCTCCCTGTCTGCTGGATGCTATGTCTGTTGCCTGTGTCCTCCTGTTTCGCGGCTGGTTCTGGTGTTTGGCCCTTGCTCCTTTCGGGTCGCTTTCCCGCTCTGTGCCCTTCCTGCAGTGGTTGTGTCTTTGGGGCTGGGTGGGCCATGCTTGGTGCCTGGCTGGTTTCCCGTGGTCCTGTTGTTCCGGGGGCTGTTTCCGGTCGCTCCTGGTCTGCGGGCTGGCGGCTGCCTCTGCTTGGTCTCCAGCGGTGCCTCCTTGTGGTCTCCGGTTGCCTTCGGCCTTTCCTCCCTGTTGGCTCTTGGGTGCCTGGTTGCGTCCTGGTGGGGTGTCCTCCTGGTTGTGCTGGTGCTGTCTGCTTAGGGTTGCCCGGCTGCTCGCTTGCTCTGGTCCCTCTGCGGTCGGGTTCTGGTCCTTGCGTGTGTGGTGTGATCCTGCCGTTGTAGCCTCTTGGCTCCGGCTGGGCCTGTTTTGGTCTGTCTCCCGCTACTGTCTTCCCTGCTTGCCTGCTGCCTCTAGTGGTGTCGGTTGGGAGGCGGGCCTGGCTGCTAGTCCCCTGGGGGTCTACGGCTTGTTTTGAGGAGGTCTGGTGGCTTGTTGCGTTGCTTCCTTGCCTTCTCTCCTCTGTTCTCGGTGGTTCGGCTGGGTTGGTCCTGGTTCGTGCCACGTTGTGGGGTCCACCCGGGTGCTGCGGGTGCTGGGGGCTTCCTTTAGGTGGCTGTCCTTCCCGGCTTTGCCTTTGGTGCTCTCCCCGGTGCTGCTTGCTCTCTGCCTTCTGGGTTGGTCCTTGTGGCTGTTGGCAGTTCTTCTCTTCTGTGGACTCTTTGGGTCTCTGTTCCCATGTGGGGTGCTGGGGCCTGGTGTCTTCCGTGTTCTCGGCCCTTGCTGTTCCGGTCCTTTGTGCTGTTGCCTTGTTGGTTGTGGTTGAGCGCACTCCGCTGTTTTCTGTGCGGGGTCTCTCTGCGCCCTTCCGGCCTTTGCTTGCCTGTGCTCTGTTGGGGTTCTCCCCTCTGGCCATCCACGGGTGGGTTTTGGGCCTTGGGGTCCTTCTGGTCGGGCTGTTTGCTTGGCTTCGGCTCTGACTTCTCGGCTGCTTGTGTTTTGTTGCGGTTTCTGCCATGGGGTTTCTCCCCTGCTTCTGCCTTCCCCTGCTGCGTGCTGGGCCTTGGGGTTTGGTTTGCCTGTTCTTCTTCCGCCCTGGCTTCTTTTGCCTCTGTGGCCGGGCTGGTTTTGGGAGTCCTTCCCCTCGGGGTTGGTGTTTCCTGGCTGTGGTGTTTGGGCCTGTCCTGTTTCTTCCGGGCCCCTGGGGGCTCCGGTTGTTGGGCTCGGGTCTTTGCTGGCCTGTGTGTTGTTGCTCCTGCCTTCTGCCTGGTCTGTTTGGGTTCCTCTCTGCCTGGCTTGTTCTTTCGGTGGTCTTTGGTTGGTTTTGGCCGCTGCTGCTGCCGTTGGCTCCCTTGTGGTTCCCTTGTTCTGGTTTTGGGTTTTCTGGCTCATTTGCTCGGCTCCCTGTTAAGTTGGGGCCTGTTGCGCCTCTTCTCGGGTGGTCAGTGTGTGCTTCTCCGGGCTGTGGCTTCCTGCTCCTGTATCCCCGGGTTTGCTGTTGGGGTGTTCTGCTGGGGCTGTGTTCTTTGGGTCCTGTGCTCCCTCCTGTTTCCCTTTCTTTTCTCTTGCTGGGGTTTCGTTTTCCCGGGACCCCTTTGGCGCGGGGTGTTGGTTGCTTCCTGTTGCCCGGTTTTGACTTGCTGGCCTGTTGTCCCTTTGGTCTTCTTCTTTGGCTGGCCTGCTCGCTGTTTTTGTTCTTGGCTGCCTCGGTGGGTTGTGGTGTCCGTTCTCTCTAATTCCCTTGTTTGCTGTGGGGTGTTCCTGCTGTGGGCTGGTTTGCCTTCTGTGGTTGTTCACCTCCTCGTCTGGCTGGTCTCCCGTTGTTTGTTGGGTGCGCCCCTGCTTTGGTGGGGCTCCCTGTTGTCTGGGTGCTCTGCCTGGGGTTTTCGGCGGTTCTGCCTTTTTGGCTTTCCTTCGGTGGCTTCCTTGGTGTGGTTTCCTGGGTTGGCTTCTGTTTTTTTGGGAAGGCCGGCTTTTCTGCTTTGGTATTCTCCAATATGTAAATGAATGGAACGAGGACATAAGGGACCTGGAGGTAATGTTCTATTACTTACCGGTAATCTTCATTACTCCAGGTCCCGTTGTCCTCGTCCCATTCATACGCCCCGCCCTCCCTCCCGGATGGCCGGCCTTCCTGTTGGGGGCTTGGTGGTTCAGGGTGAATGCTGGGTTGGTCCGGTATATATACTCCCAGTGGGAGGGGCGGGGTTAGTGTACCAGCATTCTTCTGTCTTTTTTTCTGTCATGGAGATGGTCATCTCCAATATGTAAATGAATGGGACGAGGACAACGGGACCTGGAGAAATGAAGATTACCGGTAAGTAATAGAACATTTCTGGTGCAGGCAACATGGTGGTCAAGGTGCCAGGGAGGGGCTGGAGAGCATTTGTGAGCGGCGCACCAGGGGTCCAATTACGGCTGTAATGTAGGAGGGGGCCTCCGCTCCGCATCCCTGGCACATCTGGGGTGGGGGACGGTTGGGGTTTATGGTGTCAGCCACTGGGGCCCTACACCCTTTGCTGGGGGTGGAAAAAGTTAGGCCTCAGAGGAACCTACATTCGGTAGAGGGGTTGTAGGCAGGACCTACTAATAGGTTCAGTCACACACGCTATGCACTTCACATGTACAATAACAGCATATAGCATATTTGCATGGAAATTTACCTGAAAGCTTTGTCTCCCTGCCAGGGATAACGTCACCAGAGATAGTGCAGCTGAATAATGGACTCTATATCGGATGTTTACAGACCAGGGGCCTGATTCTGATGCGGGTTGGAAAAGCTTCCCGACCGAGGGCCTGATTCTGATGCGGTTAGGAAGGCCTCCTAGCGGCATTTGCTCCTTCCAAATCGGATCGGGATCGTGTCTTCCCAACCGAGGGCCCAATTCTGATGCGGTTAGGAACAAATGTTCCCATTGAAGTCAATGGGAGTTCAACCAAATTGTATCTGGAAGCATCCGGATGCATCCTACTCCGCCGGTCGGACTTTCCCGATCCGAGTGGGTCGGACACCATTTCCCAACCGATTCGGTCGGGAAGCTTTTCCAACCCGCATCAGAATCGGCCCCCAGGTTGTTTCCGTAAATGGACCTTTGGAGATGATTTGCCTTTCTTTTGTTCTTGCCGTTCATGAGGCTCAGGTGAAAGGGCCTCAGCTTGGGTGCAGAGGTGAAAACACTCCGGACTGCGGGGCCGCACTCTGACTCTTCAAAACGTCCAAGGAAGGCAGTGTGGTGACGTCTCCATGCAGCGATGTCCATGGGTGCCTCATCCCTGCTGCAGACCAGACCCCTCCAGGCTCCTCCAGTGCGCAAGACAAGCAGCAGCTGTGCAAACCTCCAGTGGTCAGGGATGCACGCAGGGACCTATTTATCTTACGCTCCAGCCCTGCATGATCAGTGACCTCACCTCCCTCAGGCAGGCCTGGTCCCACCCCCACAACTCCAACAGCACGAGGATTGGCTGAGGTTGGCAGCCCCTGACCCAGCCATTGGCTGGGTCAGGCAGGGGGCTGCAGCAACAATCCGCCGGGATCCTTCATTGCAGAGCCTGGCGAGGGTTCAAGTGAGCATGTCGGGCTGGTCGGACCAAGGCACCCGTCCAAACCGACATGCGCACTTCACCCAAAGGAGGCACGGCATCTACCAATCAAGTAGGCAGGCTCGGAGCGGAGGCTCCCCCCTCGCCCAATGTAATATCTTTCTCCAGGTCATGCCGCGCACTGCGGCATAAAAAGTGGAATCTTTATTATTAACCATTTTTTAATATCATACCAAACAAACAGGGGGGGCGACGCCCCTGTGCCCCCATAAAAAACCACCCCTGTCCTCAAGTGCCATTGCCCATACCAAAGGGCACCCTCCTGGGACGCGAGGTCGTCACTTAGACATTCACGAGTCCTGGCATGCTGATCACACACATTTTTCACCGGTGACCCCCTCTGGCATACGGGGTCACCGCAACGAGGCCGTGTGGGCCCGGCACCCTCCGTACAGCACTCAATACTTGGCTCAGTCAACAGAAGCCCTTTCCTGGCATATGGGGGTAACTGAAAACAGTTTTCCACTTGGGCTAATGCCCGATTGGTGCACACTTGTCTTGGCAGGCAGGCGAGCAAGCCTTGGTCCCCAATCCTGGTCACAGGCAGAAGTCTTGCAGAGCTTCCCCTTCTCACACAGCTCTTCTGGCTGCTTAGCAGATGAAAAATTTCTGGTGACACACTCCCCTTCTAATAGTCCTTTTCCAAATGTGATTTAGGGTTTTTTGCCAATTAATGTGTAGGCCAGAAACAGCCCCAAAGCCCTTCAATAGATGTATTGCACCTGGCATGTCCACTTCAACATTCCTCAGGAAGAGTAGCATGTCATCAGCATATAATGGCCTACAATGGAATAGCCCTCTAACCTCTAACCGATGATGAAACTCTCCAGTGCAAACACAGCAGTCCAAAGGCTCCATTGGAATGAAAAATAATAGAGGAGAAATTAGGCATCCTTGTCTAGTTCCACGACCCACATCATAAGGTTCAGATATAGTTCTGCCAGAGTGGACTCATGCAGTGAGACCCATGTAAAGGAGCTTAATCCAATGAATAAACCAGAAGCCAGGCCCATTCTAGCCATTGCCTCATACAAGAGTCCCACATTAGACTATCAAAGGCCTTTTCAATATCTATTGCCAAGACAGCTGCTAACCGTTTATCCAAAAACTCTTCATTCAGAAGAGAGATGAGTCTCCTGATATTTAGTGCTGTATTATGCCCAGGAATTAAACCCGCCTGATCTAAATGAATCAAAGGGTACGCAGTCAAAATATCGATTTTTTTATATCGACCTACACTAATGTCGAGTTTTTAATATTGTAGGGACAGAATATCGATGTCAAGAATATCGGTGACCAGAATATCGACTTTAAGGTAAGTAATATCGTTTTTTTGTTATATCGAAGTAAGTAATATCGAAGTAAGTAATATCGTTAGCAAAAATATCGTTGTTAATAATATCGATATTTATATTAGTGTTATGTATTTTAGTATGTATTTTATATGTATGTTTAACATTTTTTGTAATGTATTTTTATTATTTTTAAATATATGTATTAAATGTTTAGAAATTAGTAATTTTTTTTAAGTAAATTTTGCGTTTTAGTATCAGAGCGTGTTGTGGGTTTATAGGGGAATAGGGTGGGAAGTAATTTAATTATAATTAATTAACTAATATGTTTTTATTTATTGTTATTGATTATTAATTAATTGTTAATTAATTATTAATTGGTAATTATGTTTTTTTAAATTGATAAATTTATCATTATATTAATTATAATTAATTCTTTTTTTATTTATTGTTATTGTTAATTAATTTACAGTTAATTAATTATTAATTGGTAATTAATTTTTAATAATTGATTAATTGATAATTACATTAATTATGTTAATTTTTATGTGTAGCGGGTTGTGGGTTTATAGGGAATAGGGTGGGAAGTAATTTGATTATAATTAATTAATTAATATTTTTAATTTATTGTTATTGATAATTAATTTATTGTTAATTAATTATTAATTGGTAATTAATTGATTAATTTATAATTATATTAGTTATAATTAATTTATTATTATTTTGTATTTATTGTTATTGTTAATTCATTTATTGTTAATTTATTATTAATTGGTAATTAATTTTTATTAATTGATTAATTGATAATTACATTAATTGTGTTCTTTTTTATGTGTAGCGGGTTGTGTGTTTATGGGGGAATAGGGTGGGAAGTAATTTAATGTTATCTAAGTAAATATTAATTTAATTTTATTGGTATTTATTATTAATTTTTTAGTTAATCAATTATTAATATGTTATTTATTTTACAAAAATTATTTAATGAATCAGTATGTTAATTTAACCCCTACGCTATCCAACACTTTCCCTACTGTTGCACTCACTGGAGTGGGAATAGTAATTTTTACCCCTACGCTACCCAACACTTTCCCTACTGTTGCACTCACTGGAGTGGGAATAGTAATTTTAACCCCTACGCTATCCAACACTTTCCCTACTGTTGCACTCATTGGAGTGGGAATAGTAATTTTTACCCCTACGCTATCCAACATTTTCCCTACTGTTGCACTGTTTGGAGATAGAATAGTAATTTTATTACCTCCGCTATCTAATATTTTTTGTATTATTTTAGTTAATATAGTATATAATTAATTTTTAAAAGATTAAAAATAATTTTAATTTTTTTAATTTGTTATATATATTTATCTAATTGTTATTTATATTATTGTTTCATGTGTATAGATGTATTTATATGATATTTTTAAAAAAATTATAAGTTGTTAAAATAATTATTAAAAATTATTAGTAAGTATATATATTATATATTATATTTATATGTTTAATTTATTTTTACATTACATATATATTACTTATAATTTTTAAACATTTTAAAATATTTTTAACTATGTTTATTTTAATTATATGTATTATTTACTTTATTTTACATTATTTTTTTAACTTAAATAAAAAACGATATTTTTAACAACAATATTTTTGACATCAATATTTTTTTATCGATATTTTTGTACTTACCATAATGTAGATAGGATGTCGATGTTCTTGACTTCGATATTCTTGCGTCGGTATTTCTGTAGGTCGATATTCTGACCTTCGATATTTTGTCAGTGATTCGAATCAAAGAGGGCATTTGAGAATGAAGGCGAGTCACTAGGATTCGACTTAGAATTGTATAGTCCACATTGAGCATGGATAATGGCCTGTATGCCCTAACATCTGTGGAAGGGCGCCCAGGTTTCAGGAGTGGGATGACCAGGGCCTCGCATGGCGAAGTGATTCCCGAGTAGCAGAGTAAAGTTGTACAAGTTTAGGAGCCAAACTCTCCCTGCAGACTGCAAAAAACTCCAAAGGTAGGCCATCAGCTCCAGGAACTTTCCCCCGTGCCATACTTTTAATTGCTTCTCTTCCAGTGAAAGTACCTGTAGTTGGCTAATGGCCAGTAAATCTTCAGTGGCCCGAGAGGGTAACCTAGGAGCTGCTGCATAGAGGGAAGTATAGTATTCACAAAATCTTGTGTTTATGGCAGCATGGATATTTAGGGGTTCACATGAGTCTGAATCTGCCTCCAAAACCAAGATGTCCTTGAAATTTGTTTAATGAGCCATGGTAAAAGGTAGCCTGTCTTATCACGCTCAGCATGCATCCCAATCTGATATTACCTATAGTTAAAAAAACTGAGTCTCTTAGGTTGGGCAGCCAGTAACTCCCTAGCTACTAATAACTGGTACCTAAGAGCAGGATATCCTGGTCTCCGCTGCTCAAGATTCCGGGGTAATTTTTCTTGACATTCAACCTCACCTAGTAATGTTTAACGCACCCCCACTACTTCTGCAATACAGCTACCCCTAGCCACTGTTTTAAAAGCATCCCATTCAATTAAAGGAGAAAAAGCAGTCCCCACGTTATCCACAGAATAAGCAGTTATAGCCTCTCCTATGTTGCTTCTAAAGACCTGATCATGTAGTGCCTCCACTCGTAAATGCCAAATTGGAATACAAGTATGCTTGAGTTCCCAATTCAGGGTGACTAATACAGGATTATGATCCGAAATGGTCTTGCATTAATATGCAATACTGTGAACTGCACCATGTACAGTCAGGGAGCACAAAAAGGTGTCAAGATGAACCTTTAGTTCGTACATACCAGATTAAAAAGAGCAGTTGCGTGTCCCAAGTGATGCTATCCCTCCTCAGAACCTGCATGGGCTTATCTGGAGTCCTACTTGCATTAAATATTTAGAGGTTAAAATATACCATAATCAACAGGACCTACTGGATGGTAATGTGGGAGTAGCTATCTGAGCACTACGAAATAGTATAAAGTTCTGGACCACATTACCATTATCTGTGGCTGGCAGAATAGCTGTGGCTAAAATGGTGATGTTGCAGAGATTGCTTTATTTCTTTTCAACACTACCGCTGTTGGTACCTCGCCAGCTGTTCCAGGTTAAGGAAACTCTATTGTTGGAACTTATCAGGAGTACGGGCAGGGACAGAGTAGCCCTGACTAAATTGCAGAGCCCTATAACAGCTGTACCTGATCTTGAGTCCTATTATATGGCAGCTCAGTTGAAGTGGTTAAATCAGTGGCTCTACAGTAGAATGAACCCTGGTGAGAGTTTAGTTGGCTCGCCGCCTACATTTCCTCGGTCATGGCTACCAGTGACTTCACAGGAACTCCTGGTAATACAACAGTGCTGGCGTCATTGCTTAAGACTGACCCGTGTCCCAGGCCCTATTTGCCTGATTTCCCTCTTAGATAGATGAAGTTGGTGGCTCGTGTGGGTGCGTTGGGAGTAATTGTGAGGTGGGCTGATTATAAGATTACTTGTGTAGGTGATTTATACCAGGATGGAGCATTACCTTTATTTGAAGACTTTGCAGAAGAGTTTGATATTCCTAGTGGCCAAATTTTGTTGCATAGGGCTGTGGTCGCCACGATTGTAAATCATTGTGAGAATGGATGGACTAAGCCTTTAATGCATCAAGCGTGTCAACTACTGTGTACTAGGACAACTGTGTAAAAGTGGTTTTGTGCTTTTATCGTGCTATACATGCTGGTGTCCTCGTTGAACTGAAAGCAAAGTGGGAGGCGGACCTAGAACTCCAGATTAGAGGTTTGGACTGGGAGAGGATCCAAGTACATTTATTTACCTGATGTCTCATGAAATGGCGGTTTAAATTAATTAATTTTTGCATTTTACATAGAGCAAACCTTACACCAGGCAAGATCAACTGGTTCTATGTGACTGCTGCCCTGAAATGCCTGAAATGTGGGGAGTTTGTGGCAGAATTATTCCATATGATTTGGTCCTGCCTTAGTTTAGCTAGGTTCTGGAAAGTGGTTGTAGGTTTTGTAAATGACACAACTTTACGGGCAATCACTTGTACTCCCTTAACCTGCCTTCTTGGGGGATATCCTTGCCCTAAAAAGAGGAATATCGCTACTAGATTTACTGAATTGGCATTGATTTTGGCTAAACATGAATTGACAGTGCACTGTAAGTCTGCGTGGGGTCCTCGAATAATTAGACAGAGAAAAGAACTGGTTAAATGGATTGGAGAGTGCTGTGTTATTCCCGGAATTGAAGCAAGGGTGGGAAAAGATTGAAAATGTATGAGCATGGAAACACCTTGTGAACTGTTTGTTGACACTGGACGCTGATATAATCACACCAAGTAACTCCATGATATCTCAGGAGGATTTAGAGGGTGGTAATAACTGATCTTGCATGAGTTGTCAGAGGTGGGACATTGAACCACTGCTGTAAACTTTGAAATACTGGCCTTTCTACATTTGGCAGCTTGACATGGGATAACTGTAGGTAGGGGTATTTGTTGTTATTGGCTGCTATTTGGAAGCTGGAATTGTTTAAAGGGATGTTGCAACATGTCTGATTGTATTTATTGTAGTACTAGCTTTTACAACTATTTATTATTTGTATTTATGTACTTGCCAATTTTTAAGCAATTTTATTAAATTATTGAGCCCGATTCACAAAGGTAAACTTAGATGTTTGGTCTAAACTTAAACCAAACGTCTAAGTTTATGACTTTGAGAATTCACAAAGGGCATTTACGAGTAGAATCTTTATGTCCGCACTCACTCATGTGCAGACATAAAGATAGTACTCAGAATGCTCTTTGTGAATTCCCAAAGTCTTAAACTTAGAGGTTTGAACTAAGTTTAGATCAAACGTCTAAGTTTACCTTTGTGAATCAGACCCGTAATGTATTACCTATCATATGCATTATGTGAAAGCTAAATTGTAAAATATTATTTATAACTTTTTTATTGTATGTATTTTCTTGCTAGCTTTTAAAACGTTTTACTTGAATATATGCACTTGTCGATTTTAAAGATAGATTGAAAAATTATTATGTATTATTCATTATATGTATTATTGAAAACTAAATTTTAAATTTGTATTTGCTTGACAGCCTTTTTTTTCCTGTGCACTTGCAGCTTCTGTTTTATGTTCAATATTAAAAATAATAAAATTATTTCAATATAAAAATAAACGTGATATAGGGTCTGGGTCTTTGAAGTTTACGTTGGGTCTCTGTTTCTTTTGAAGTTGCCACTTCTCCTTTTCATCTTCCTTCATGAAAGGTGTCTGTCACAGCAGGCATGACTCCGAAGTTGATTGCTCAAAACACAATTCATGGAAGTGACCAGAGTTCACACCTGGATGTCAGCCACAATATGTGCATCAAAAGGTTAATCCCAGACTTCCAGTCCTACTCTTTAGTAGTCCCTTATCAACCCAATCTCCCTGCCTGAGATGTGCCCAGGCCCCTTCCTTGTGATCTATCACTGAATCAAAGAGCCATCTTTTGAAATATAAAGGGAGTCTCTGTCTTTTCACTCTTGTGTGTCCACACCAAGCTCACAGGAATGCAGCAATACACAGTGGCGGCTCCTCGAGGGAGTGCTGCGGGGTGGGGGAGGGGCAGGGTGGGGGTTAGTAAACTCCGGCATACGGCCGAACGGAGTTAAGTACATAAATAAATAAATAAAATGAATTACATTGCGCGCTGCAACGCTAAATCGGCGATGCGGCGCCCGCAATGTAATTCGTTTTATTTATTTATTTATGTACTTAACTCCGTTCGGCCGTATGCCGGAGTTTACTAGCCCCCACCCAGCCCCTCACCCGCCCCGCAGCACTCCCTCGAGGAGCCGCCACTGGCAATACACAAATCTGTCTGGGGGATTCCTCTCCTCCTCATGTCTTCACCAGGCAGACCTGGGCTTCCCAAAATGAAACCCAGGGTCCTCCATGCATTGTACCATTGCAAGCACACTCACTCGGTGTACATTCACAGCATATGTTGGGGCTCATTTATGAGCAAATTATGCAGTACAGCACAATGTAGCAAGCCATTTTACTGTCCTGCACTGTGTTACTGGTAAAGGGCAGTAATGTGCCATATTTAAGTCAATACAGCACATTCCTGTCCTTCCCCTTGCACTGGCTCCCTTTTGGCAGCCTAGTGCCAATGCATGCACCCTTGCACAATGGTGCAAGGCTGCTTGTGTTGCATGCAGGTTTGTTTTTGTGCAGGAATAGGCCCCTTCCTGCACAAAAAGAATCCTGCGAGGCATATTCCTCTTTCTATGTGTGCTACAGAAAGCCGCACACTAAGAAAGAGGAAGAAATGACAAGAAATAGAGATATGTGTCCTTGTTATGCCTCCTTTGGGAAAGTGTAAGATTTTGATGCATTCCCAGGTTTACCAGATCTTGTAAATCTGGGGATGCGTCAAAATCCATGGGAGTTGCATGGGAACACCCTGGCAAAACCCATGGCATGCCTACCCAGGGCAGAGTAATGCAACGCAGCGATTTGCGCTGTGTTGCATTACTCCAGATTTTTGAAGCGACTCACAACCACGCAAAGTGGCTTTGCGGGGCTTCAAAAATCTGTTTAGAGGTGCAAATGTGATGCAACTCTCTCATAAATAAGCCCCCTTGTGTCCAGCACTGCTACCACTATGCATTGTAACCTCACACGAACATATGTATTCACTACACATACTCAATCTGCGTCAATGTGTAGCACTGAAGCTTTTCTATCTTTAACTAGGAAGTGTTATTTACAAATGCACACACTGCCAGCACACACTCATGAGTTGGCTACACAACATTCATCCTTCATGTATTGTACTTCACGCAAGCACACATACACCTAGCACAATGCTTTCCCTGCTGGTGCACTGCACAGCACTACATCTCTCAAGTAATGTACTCCTCTCATGCATACCTACACCCATCACATGTACTAACCACACCTGCACTGCACAGTACTACTCCATCCTTGTACTGTATCCATCTCAGGCACACAAGCAAACCGACTCAGAGTCACTACTCCTGTGCTGCGCAGCACTCCATATCTTACCTCATGTAGACCAAGGGCGAGTTAGCACACAGCAGCGGAACTTTTAAAAAGATAAGGGAGCCTGTTGGCCTCACTCCTATGACAGAGGATAAAAATGTCCTGTTCATTACTACTGATCAAAACACTGTATGCTGACACCTTCGCACTTGTATTGCTTAACTCCTGGTGAAGGTGGTAGCCTTCCACCACAATGAGTGTTGCGCTTTGGGCGCCCCTCCCGATCCATCAAGACCGCATTCCCCTAAGACAGGCCTATGTCATGGTGATCCGTATTAGCTTATGACAAAATATCACATTTCACTGCCTGGTGGGTGTTGTAATGTCCTTTTTTCGAACTGTCACCATGAGTAAAGGAAAAAAAAAAAATGCTTACCTCTAACACCCTGGGAGAAAACTCCCAGGGTTTGAGGGCCATTCGTTTTTCCCAAAACAAACTCCCACTTTGAGAGTTTGTTTTTCAAAAACAGCATGTTAAAGAATCATAGGACAGCTGTCAAAACCAATGGTGGCAATCGACCAGAGATTTTATATCTTGAAGGGAAATGTTGATTGAAGCTCCATTCAAGGTACAGTGATGACTCTGGGGCGGCAGTCACCTATAAATTTGACCAAAGGTTGTCCATCGAAGTGGCGAAGGTAATGTCCTCTGCCACCCTGACGAGCGGAGTACTGTTCATCAGATTTTAAATCAGGCCCTAAAGTGTACAAGTTGATCTAAGGAAATGTGCCTAATCTACCACCGTAAGGAAAACCTCTCAGTTAAGCATGGGCTCCCTCTTGGATCTGTAGTCTAACCTCAACATGCAATCATTAAAACCAGGAGTGTCACTGCTCAACAGATAAGCATTAGAAGAATTCATCACACAGCTATGGCAATGAATGAGTGGGACTGAGCTTACAGGGGCCAGGCTAGGTGTAAGCAAAGCCAGGGAGGATTGGTGTGCACACAGCTGCTCCGACAGGACGCAGATGTAGTCCAGTTTCAATATTCATATAAAATCCACATCTATTTGTACAACTAGGAGCCAGCCAGTTACTTTGAGGCGTTTGTTGCAGTTGGTGGCCATAGGCACTGGCTTTCCATTCTCAGATATTGGATTAGAGCTGGAAGGAAAACAGCAGAAAGGAGAGGAGCAGCTGAAAGGCACAGACAGGAAAACAGTGACACTGTGGAAAGGCAGGGAGAAAATATACCTGCAACAGTGCGATAAAGAGCAAGACGTGCACGGGATGTAGAAGATAAGAAAGAGGTATGGGGGACAACCCCGGCACTCGGCTGGGTCCAAAGAAAAATGTGTCCCTTTGGGCATATTTTCTTTTTTTTTTAATTATGTACCGTTGCAAGCAGCAGCTGGCAGGGAATGAGATTGGAGGGGCAGGGGGAGGGGAGGTGGCGGGGGGGGGATAAAATAAATAAAATAAAAATATCACTTACCTCTTCCGCCGGCTGCATCTCTCCTCCGCTTCTCTGGCGAGTCCCGGAAACACTTAGCACCTAGGCTCCCCATAGCCAATCACATCGTTACATTGCATCATTGTGATTGGTCTGAGCATCGTTGATTGGCGCTTAGATGGGGACTGGGCGCCTGGGAATGTTACCCACCAGGCTGTGTAATGCAGCCTAGTGGGGAACATGCAAGGTGCGCATGACTGTTTGACTGCCCGAGATGGCTGGCCAAGCAGTCAATCACACTTGGAGTGTGCAAACCACTCCTCCCCTTTGCCATCAGCCCCGCCCCGCCCTAACCGAGCCTCGAACCTGCGAAAAACAAAGTGATAATAACTACGCTGTTATCATTTTATTTTTCCTGCTCAAAGAGCAGTGGGGCAACGCTCCTCCGCCTTAGCGGAGGAGCCGCCCCTGACCCAGCCATTTGTTTTGAGAAGTGCCACTTACTCCATAAGTTAGCAGCAAGTCTGCCCCTCAAAAGAGAAAAAGAGAAGGGAAGAGAGACTGAAAGAAGAAGTGTAGAAATAGCCAGCAAGAGGTATCAACAGAGGAGAGATGAAGGAAGGGAGAGTGGAGGTGAGTGACTCTATATGAGGGGACAGTGTAAAGATGCATAAAATGCCAAAGAGGGAGAGGTATGTTGGGGAGGGAGTGGGGTGGTGGAGAGACTGTGTGCGGCCTGTAAGAAATACAGAGAAAAACAGCAAATCTAAGGCCATTCGTTCCTATAATTCCTAAGGTATTCAATAGCAAGTACGTCAGACATGTCATTAGGTTGCGAAAAAGATTAAAATATGTGCAGAGAGCAGCGTTCAAGGTTGTTGCAAATGGCCTGCTCTCTATGGCGGGCAACGCAGAGCAGAGTACTGTGTCACTGTTAGGAAGAAGGAGCGCGCGCGCCGCAGGCCGGATATTTATGGCCCTGAAGAATCTGTACGTTATGGAGTTAGCGTCAGCGCCGAGCCATTGTTCGAGACAGCCATTTGTGATTTACTGGTAATGAAACAACTGTGCAATAGGCAGGATCACAACATTAGGGGCTTTCGATTACATTTATAGCAGACAATGTTTATTTTATGTTGCGGAGAGTTTTAGTTCCTGTACCAGCAGAAGGGATGCCACAGCCATGAAAGGGCGGACCTTTATCTCTAGAGCCATAGGTGCTGGAAGAAGGGGTGCGGATAGGGGCTGGGGGGAGGGGGTGCAGCACCCCCAAAATAACCATGCTGGGTTTCCAGCGGTGAATGAGCATTAAAGATACCTTGAAATTTTGCTTTCATCCTGTCACATTTGCTGTGTGTTCTAAGACAGGTCAAACGTCAGTATATGTCTTCTAACAAATTGCTACTTATTCTTTTAACGTGGAGACTGGTGTTTACTTTCCTTTCCCTTACTGCAAAGTTAGTGGATTTTATAAAGTGAACTATGTGACAGTCTTGCGGATGTGAAAGTAAAGGATTTAGGATGTCTTTTTCTTCTAACACACAAAAACATTTAAATCCCTATAAATGAACTGTGCAAATATTTCAAAATAAATAAATAGTTAAGAATGCACAAATTAAGTGTTTCTTCCTAATTCTTAAGTGTGCAGGAAACAAACTGTAATAGGTTCAAAACGAATCAAGACACTTTACTTTTATTAGTGGTAAAACCAAATGTATTAGGGCAGTCCTTAAAACAATCTAAAACAATAAGACACTTGTACACTGTACTCGATGATGTGCAAATGACAAATATTCGCTGAAACCCAATTTCCAAACATTATCATTGTGCGCTATGTATCTTTATCAGTAAAACTGTATGTCTGTGCACATTTGGTGGTCATTTGAATGGAAACTATGCTGTCTGTGAATGACAGTGGCTGCTATATTATGCTTCAATAATTTAATTAAGACAGTTTGTTCCTAAATGCAATACCAGCATACGAAACCCTTACCACTCTCCAGCTGAATGGGCATAGCTCATTGGCGACACATGGTCTTTGTGTGACGCTTGGATGCTTCATAATCTCCATGACTTCAGTGATGAAACATTGATGGCAGCATCCCCAGTCTGATAATTGTCCCAGCATCACTGCCGAGAGCAAAGCTGTACCACTACATGCAAGACAACTTATTTCCGAATAGAAGGCAGGGCCAGAGGGACGCAGTCACTTGCTCACAATCAATTACGTGAATGTACAATTGGTTGTAACTGCGTGATGACTTACGAACTGTTTGGAAACAACTTGAGCAAGGTTTCCCACTGCCAGAAGGTCTGCAACAATCAATTGGAGTGAGCATTGTGGATTTTCAAAGCTTCTGCTAAGGTTCGAGGCTTTCCATCCTCTGCAACAAGTCAATTTTTGAGACAGTTTGTTGCAATCTGGTCCCTTATTGTTACCTTCTCTGGTGATATTATAGCACAGTTTCTTACAGCCGCCTTCGTGAAGTTCTGAACTCAGGTCAACTATTAATTTGTGCCAGGGTGTAGGTGGTGGGCACCGGCACTCATTTTTAGAGGATTAAACTTATTTTACATCATCAGACTGGCCCAGAGCAAGAGAAATAAAGGCAGAAAAGGGAGGAAGAAGGAGGAAGAAAAAGCGAGGAAACAATGACAAATGCAGAAAGTGGGGATGAAAAAGAACATGGAAGAGTGTAGAAAGAGACAAGATGTCAAGAGAATAGGAAAACTAGAGGCATGCGGTGAAATTAAGACTAGCAGCCGTGGTAGCAGGTGATCCCAGCATTCAACAGCATGGTTGGCGGCTTTTAAAATTAACATTAGGATCCTGCAGTTAATATTTCAAAAATTAGAAAGCAATTGTAATCACATAGGAAAGAGTGACAGGAGGCCTCAGATGAGTGTCCTGAATAGCAATTAAGTCGAAGGTACATTATTGGTAAATAACTACTAACAAGATCCCACTCTGCACATGTTAACATCACAGGACAGGCCGCAGGCTACAGATTTAGCAATGGGGTGCAGAACTTGAAATCTGTGTTCAAGCATGGGCTTTCTCACAAACGTTTCTGTCTTGGGACTATTTGCCTATATCCAATGAATACTGATCCTGAAAGAAAGCACGTCACCAGCAGTTGTTACTAGTGCTTTAAATGGCAGGCACTCTCAGATACTAAGGGGCATTTTTACAAGGGCATTGCCCCACAGGAACGTCACTTTTAACAACGTTCCTGTGGCGCAATGCCCTGCTCCATATTTACAAAGGGGCGTTTTTGTGGCTTAACTCCGCTTTGTAAATATGGTACCCTTTCACGCAGGTATCTGCATAAAAGGGGCTTGCAATGGGTGTTGCTGTGGGCAGTCCATCTCAACTCCCATTGCTTTTAGGCGTTGCCCCAGATTTATAAGGATGTGTAAATATTAGTCCGCGCCAAAAACTAACGTCATGCAAGAGCAGGCATTAGAATGGTGATAAGAGGAGGAATACTTTTATTTCTCCTCGTTTTTGCTTTTTCTATGTGTGCTGCAGAATTCTGCAGCACACATAGAGAGAGCAAAACGCCATGAATGATTGTTTATGTGAAGGAAGGTGTCCCTTCCTGCACATAAACAATCATTTAATAATGACGATTTGCTACTTTTATGTGTGCTCCATTCTGCAGCACACACAGAAGTAATACATCGGCAATTGATTGTATATCAGTGCCGGCTCGCACAGGTAACGCTGTGGGGCGGTGAGGCGGGGCGGGGGCGGGGCTGGGTGGGGAGGTAGTGGAGTGTGACATACGATGGGAACGTTGAGAGTAAATAAATAAATAAACGAAAGCGCTTACTTTGCGCTCGCAGCATCGCCGAGTCGGTGATGCTGCGAGTGCAAAGTAAGTGCTTTTGTTTATTTATTTATTTACTCTCAACGTTCCCGTCGTATGTCACACTCCATTACCCACCACCCAGCCCCGCCCCCGCCCACCTCACCTCCCCACAGCGTTACCTGTGCGAGCCGCCACTGTTGTTTATGTGCAGGAAGGGACACCTTCCTGCACATAAACAATCATCCCCTGTAACACAGGTGTCCTTGCACTATAGTGCAAGGGTTCCTGCGTTGGTGCTAGGCAGTTAATTTTACTGCCAGCACTAGGGAAAACACAGGGGTGTATTTTGTTGTAAATACGGTGCATCCCAGCGTTTTGGAACTGTCGGAGCGCAGCGCTGCCAAATTTGGGGCAGCTCTGCACTCCGTCATTTCCTTGTACATATGCCCCAAAGTACCCGCACTTCTTTAAGTTGGAAGGGTTAGTACCGCCACTTCTTAGCACTGCTCCAATGCTTTTAATTGGAGTCTACCACCACTTCTCAGGAGCAAAGAGGTACTCAGGGACAAAGAGTACATGCAGTTTTATATTTCCATTTTAAGCACTGGTTGTCACATCTGCAACAACACCATTTTTTTTTTATTTCTGTGCCATTTCCTTCGCCTTAGAGATAAACTTCAATGTCATGGTAGCAATGGGCAAACTGCATAAGACCAACTTTGCACGGAATGCTGGGCTTTTAATGATATGTGTTATCATTTTATTTATACATTTATTGTTTTCTTTAGCGTGAAATATAATGCAATAAGTGTGTTTATAAAATGCACATACACTCCACGGTCTCCTGTGGCGCTGAGTTACAAGGTGAAATGTGGTGTGGCTGGAGAAGCATTATTTGGTAAAGAGTAGATTCTTGAGTTTCTTTCGAAAAACCTATTGAGGGGAACTGTTTTTCAATTCTAACTGCAAGGCATTCCATATTGGGGTAGGCTAATATTTAGAAAGTTTTTACTTCCAAAGAAGTTTTACAGAAGCTGTGTTGAACTAGCAGGTCTAGCAGGTCTAGTGAGGATGAGCGAATGATGCAGCAAGATGACTATCTAGTTATTTTACCTAGTGACAGCACCCCAGGTGTAGAGGGCCAGGTTAGCGACCCGATCTTTTAGCTACTTGTCGGCTAAGATCTGGAATTCCCTACTGATCCATCTAAGGGTTGAACCATCTGAAAAGATGTTCCGGCCCCTACTCAAAACCTGGCTGTTTAAGTCTTCCTAGATTAATCTTAGGGGGTTCTCCCCTTTCAGCACTCTTGTTTTTTGGTTTCTACCTGTAAAATCTGGTCTCAGCGTGGGACACACCGCAAGGTGTAACCATGCTCTTTATAAATTGCCTTATTATTATTATTAGCACACTGAACTCGTACTTGTGCTGAGTTATGTCAAGGAATAACAAGGCTTCAGTGCACATGCATCAAGTAAGAACCAGCATGACATTGATGGAGCACATTTCCTCATTTTACTATAAAAGTGCAAAGTTTTATGCTAAATAACACATGAATAATAAATGCAATTTTTGTAGTAGGCCATCATACTTAGGCATTGTAAGCATAAACAAAGTAACATAATGTATTGACTTTAGTTAGCCTGACTACTGATGCTATATTATCTTTGATTTATACATTACTGTTAAAAAGCCTGTTTTTGCATTCAACTGTTGTCTTGCACAAGATGGTTTTTCTCTTCCACTGCAGATGCTGTACTTTTCCAGAATCCTTCTATTACCTAGTTAATTGGCATTTGTTATATATTAGATGACTGATAGTGAGGTTCTTACTGAGAGAAGAGGAGATGCAAGAAATGTGACTCGTGGGAAGAACTATCTGAACAGAAAGATGTGGATGATGTATCTCTTCAAAGACATGATTCTATAGTGTATTGTGAAGATGTGAGGAACTAGGGAGTTTACCTTCTCAAAGAGTTTGCTGAGAACTAATTGGACAATGAGTATGTGGAATGTATCAATTGTTGCATTTATGTTTTAGCAGATTTATATTAGTGTGTGTTCCTAGAGCAGAGAGGGATTCTTTCAGTAGAGACCCCATCTAAGCCGTTCCTGTCTCTCACTTAGGTGATAGGTACGCCTGCTGACTATTAGCTAAGACTTCTTTTTCAGCTTTGCTAATCTCCGTTGCTTAAGTGCTAAGGATTCATGCCTGTGATGATGATACTTTATTGTTTGATTAGTTAAAATCATTACAGTCACATAAATGGGAAAATACAATTTAAAACATTGCCCTACATGCTGCTATCACTACCATAACCGCAATCCAACAGTAATAAGGTACACTGCTTGGCAGTATAAACAAATGCTTATACAGTTACACAACAGTGCATACTGTCAACAACTAAACATCACAAATATCACAAATCACAGGTAAAGACAATTAAAAGGGTAAAACAATACATTTGCAATGAACAATTTTAAAATACAAAGTTCGTTTACCAATACTTCATCCTTACACCGAAGTAAAATAATTATAAAAAATCAAAGTGCAATTGCTTATGTAAGAACTAGTATCACTGGAGATACCTTAGCAGTCAGATTCTATATTAATACCATAAAATGTATGTTAAAACTCATACAATCAAGTAATTCATAATCCACAGTACCAATCCCATTGGATAATTACCTAGGCATTACTTAGCAGCAAAAATAAGTGATCTGTGCGAATGTGCAAATACGCTAAAGTGCATGCTATTTAGTAATATTCCCATCTCAAATACTTCAAGATGCACACTATGTGGTAAGCAACACTTTTAATCCTGTGCCTCTAAAACAATACGTTTTTTCTCGGCCAGAACTAAAAACTTTACAAATTGGCAAATAAGCGGAATGGAGCTGCCAGTTAAACATAAAATCAACGCTTTGCGGTGTGTTCTTACCACTGCTTCCAGAAAATGCAGTCTCAGCATAGTTTTACAAGAGTCCAATAGAGCTAGACAAATACATACTAGGTGAAGTAACGTTTCATCCATATGACCACAGAGCCTGCAAGGCCTGTTTAACCATTCTTCTATCCATAATGGTGTACCCACCTTAGTTAGATATACACCATGTCTCAATTTCATAAATGAGTCTTGTATTTAAGAAGGAAAGTGCGAGTTAAAGTATAGTTGAATTCAAAGAACTTCATATGAGTTTATCACTGACCAAGCATGCTTTTTTACTGTCGTTGCTCCTTTGTCCACCTGTAACAAAAAAAATGTTATTGTTAAATTCACAATATTTTTAAAACATGCTGCAGACTCTTGGGCAGGCCACTGTTCCAGCAAACATAGGGATTGGAGTGAATCCTTCATGTAGACCCGCCATGGCCAGTGTAGGCGCATTTAGTCACCAGAACTCTTCATTTGGGTTTCTGAACTGACACCTCTTCTTTGTTAATTGGTGTAATTTCCATTTTTGGCCTAAATTCTATTATTCTAGATTAGGGAATTCCTTTATGGGACACACATGCTGAATTTTCTCTATTTTATTTGTAATACTCACAAATGTGATATTCTATCTTGTATTGAAATACCGACGGATGGATTATTTGGATCTGTAATGATAATGACTAAATATTAATACTTATTAAATAAATAACTCGAGCTGATTTAATTTGTTAATAAAAGCCTTTAACTCACACTCTCTTTCTCACTAGAAATTCTTGTGAGGTCCAAAATGAACTTCACTGTTCATGGTGTTTCATGTAAATTGTTGCTCCTTCTCAATTCTCCTTGTCGACGAACAAAAGTCCATACGATCAATGGCTGGGGTTATTTACTGATTACACCTGAAGAATGAGAGCTAAGAATCCTTGCTCCCGCAAGAGTTTACGGGAAATATGTGGGCAAGCAGGAGCTTTATTTTACACACCCTGGCAACCAACCATGGCCAACCGTCTCTCCCTATAGTCCTTCTTCACCTCACATTCTAAAACAAGCTTGCAGAGCACCAGGGAATGTCTAGAGAAACACAGAAGAGATGTAAGCCACTTCCAGCGAGACACCACACATCAAATTTCTAGAATGTTCTCTCTCATTTGAATAGAAAGCACCATGAACACTAGGAGTACAGCCACAGGCTAAAACACATTAGTTTACCATGGCTCTTGTACCCTTCTGCTGAAAATTGGTGCCTTGACTTGCGTAAATGACCACCTGCCCTGCTGGTCTTTCCTTACCTTCATTCCTGCTCCTCTTCTACCTTTACCTTTTCTCTTTCTGTCCTTTCGCATTCTGTCCCCCATATATTGCATGATGTTTCAAAGCAAATGCGTCAGCATGAATGACTATGACTGTAAATGACTTGTGATTTAAAAAAAAAAAATGTTATGTCATGTTTTAATTGTATTGCGTGTTTGTAATTGTTTTGTTTTATGGTGTACTTTTATGATCCTTAGGGTTCGAAATAAAGTCCTTTGATGATGAATGAAAAACACATATATAATAATGACCACATGGGAAGAGTGAGAAGTGGTAAAAGAATATAAGGAAGCAAGAGCAAAGGAAATGGAGAAAGTCTAGAAAGAAGTGGGAGTGCGTGTAAATTAAGCGTTTACATTATACATACAGCAATGTGTGAAATAACAGCTTGTGTTTTAACAGTGCATCGTACTCCCGTAGGGCCCTTTCCAAACTCTGTAATTATGTAGAATAATAGATGGGTAAAAGTGAATAACAGCTGTTTCACTGAGGTCTTCTGAGTGACATCAAATAGACGAAGAGAATGAGGTTCTTGCTGTATATGATGTCACTCAGAACCCAAAGGTGAAAAACATCACTGTTATTCACTTTTTAACTATCCTAATTTTATGTTCTCCATGGCCCCAATATCATCTATCCCTGCTTTCAACTTCAAGGCAGGAACAGAGGATTAAGGTGGAGACGGTCAACTGCAGATGATTCAGTTCAGCCTCTTTCTCTGTATGCTTCTCCCACAGCCCAGGTCAAATGCAGAGGATTCCTATCAGTTCCCTTCTCAGTAAACAGGAACACCCATCACGTGGCCCTCTCCCCATTTCAGTTTTTTTTGGCGTTGGAGCCTCTGGCGGCCGCCATTTAGCAGTTTACCCAGATAGTGGGTATACCCACTTTGGTGGAAATGGCAAACCGTTTCTGTATGTAGACAAATTCTAACTTACACTTACAGACCTGGGCAAGTAAGTCACTCCCTGCCCTACTATCCCCAATATCTTTTCAGCAATCTCGGGGTATAGGATAAACTGGGACAATAGTTAGCCACAGCCCATGTCACGTATTATTATGACAAAAGCGGTCATCCAAGGGGTATCCATTCCAGTGAAAACAGCAGCTCAAATATTTGGGTATACTGTCAATAGAGGCCTTGAATGCATGGTGTCGGATAACCTTGACCCTTTAATCGCCAAGACCAATGCACACTACCTAATGTGGTGACATCTCAGCCTGTTGCTCTGGGGGTGATCACAAGCGGTTAAAATGGTGGTAGCCCACCGCTTTACTTATGTCCTGGGAATGCTGCCTTTTTTAGTATGGATTCCCATGCTGCGGGTCATAGACAGGGGCATCAAATCTTTCATATGGGGTGACATGAGGCTGTGTGTAAACTTCTCCAAAATGACTGCACACAGGAAATGCGCTGCAAGCGGGTCCTTAGCATTGAACTTTATTACACTGCCCTACACTTAGTGCAGCTATCACGTATGGGGCCTGATGCAACCGGTTTACCAGTTTCAGGATCAGCTTGGAGCATGATATTTTCCACAGCAGCCCTGGTTTGTCCATCCCTTTTCACCTAAGCTTGCCTTCTGTATTGTTGCACAATCCCATTGTGTAGAAAATGGCATGGATATAGAACAACTACCAAAAACTATTGAAACGTCATGCTCGATTACACCTCCAGCCACCCCTCTAGAATAACGCTTCTGTCCAAGTGGGTGGTCTGCCGATAATGTGGAGGAATGGAAATCAGAGAGGATACTGACTCTGGATGATATCCTCCAAACGTGGGACTTGAAATCATTTTCCATCCCACAGGAAGAATACTGCTCACTCCAGTTCCAGGCTTGGCGATATATGCAACTGAAACTCTCCTTCTACAGCATCCTTGGTGTTAGGCCATGGGATATCCAAATCTCCCCATCCAACAATATCTGACACTCTGGGGGTCCTACAGAGGAGTCATGTCAGGGATCTACAACCTGTTGATTCAGTACCTCCACTCCTTTCCCCTACCTCCTTCGTACCCACTGGCGGACTGCTCTCCAGGTTCAGTTCAAGGACATGGAATGGACAGCGGTGATAAAGGACGTGGATAAAGTTGCTCATGAAGCAAGAATGAAATTCTGTCTTTTTAAAACAATACAGAACTGGTAATGGATCACCCAGAAATTGGCAGATGCAGGCCTTCTCCATCACTCACGATGCTGATGATGTACCCAACAGGAGTGCACTATGATTCACGTCCTCTGTGACTGCCCAGCCATCTCTCCATTGTGGTCTTAAATGAGGCCAATGCTTTGCCTCATCTTGTAACTGTCCCTCTATTCTCTGGAACCCTGATCACGTTACATGAAACGCATAACATCCCTGACCTCATGTGCCACAAATGCCTACTACTGATGCCACAGCCAAACTATGCTGCATGTGCCTTCAAATGATTGAAGTGGCATCTTAAGAAGGATCATATACTGACTTCAGGACAAGATGGACCACTTCTTCAACATTTGGACCCCTCTATGTTATGATATGTTATACTAGGCTATCCCGCAGCCTGGCGGGGGTTGAGATGACAACAGAGTTCACTCTTCCGCTATGTCTCTCCCACCCCCTCTTATCTCTCCTCTAACACCCCCGCACCTACCCGAGCCTCTTCTTCTCCATTCATGTACGGACTGTGCACCTCTAGCTCGTTCTACATGATGGGGTTCTGTTCTACAGTTTTGTTGGAACATAATTGGACGACATTAGCTCAGACCAGAGATTCGCGTCTGTTCTGCACCTCATCTGCATGTTATGTTTATTCTCCTCACTATCCCTTTTACAGCCTTGACCTACGCATTCGATATTTTCTTGTTATTTGGATTCTTTAAGTCATGATTTTGGACATTTTCACTGTCGATAGCGACACTTTTGCATATTATATTGCTGTAGTTGTGATGGCCGTATCTGTCAATCTATTTTATGACTGTGATGCTGGGTCTATTCCCAATAAAACTTTAACAAACACGTGGAGCAGCACATAACATGGCCTCTCTTCTCTATCCTAAATTAAACAAGCATTTGCAATGCAATAGGTCTCGCATTTACGCGAGTTTGAGCTATTGACATTGCAAATGACAATGCCTTTTATTTTTTTTTTCGTTTTCAAAACATAAATAAAAGGCATTGTCATTTACAATGCCAATAGCTTAAACTCGTGTAAATGTGAGACCTATTGCATTGCAAATGCTTGTTGAAACTAAGGTATGAGGAGGTGGAGTAATATTGCCCAGGGTCACACGTGAGGCTCAACTATGAGAGCCGAGATCATAACTCATGTGTTTGATTCGACCGCCCATAATTAACCCCCTGTAAACACAAACAAGCGCCTCCGTAAACTGTTACGCACCCATACAAATGCTACTGTGGTTAATATGTCTCTATGCACTTTCAGTTTTGGGAGATACGAGAATTCTGGAGCACAGAAAAAAACTGAGGTAGCACTTTAAAACAAGTTAACGAGCAAAAGTAAAACAAAACAATGCACAAAGTAACAACTTTAAGAACATAAATAATGCAACTAAGCACGTAAAGGGATGAATGAAGCAAAAAGTTAACAGATCCTTGCAGACCCCACTCGATCTCCCACCTGCTGGTAGGATGAACCATGGGTCGAAAAAGCGCATCCACCCACCCATTCTCCTCTCGTTTCTGCCCATGCCCCTACCCCGTCAATACCATCTGGACACAGACAGTGTAACCACAATCAGTCCACCCGCAGAAAAGGGCAGCAACCATGAACCCGTTTACTGTGTATGTTGCCTGCATGTGCCTCGCCTGTGTGTCGGCTAATATGCTTTGTCAGTTTTCTACTGGTGCCTGTCAGTGCAACCATGACTGCCCGGCCACGGCACTGCATGGACGGAGTCCTGACTCCTGACCAACCACGGTCTGACCTGGCCACTTTTATGCCTGGGCTCATCGACGGTGGTTGGACACGGCCATTGTAACCAAACAGACCAGCTCAGCGGTATTCAAATGCAACCCTCACTATGTAAACCGTTTTCATGCTCAAGCGCCTAGAAGCAACTGAGTTTTGCATCATGCACGGTGCTAGAAAAATAAATATAAACATAACTTTGAGGACTAGGCTAGGGCCCAGTCACCACACAGGTTTAAACGACCTCGTTAGTTGAACAACACCTGTTATTTAAGCGCTAGAAGGCCACTGTAGTTCCAGTGCCCTCTATGTAAATAGTGAATAAATATAATATATAGAGGGTGCAGTCCGTGAGCAAGGCCAGACTTTCTGCCTGCCAGTTGAGTATACACAGACTCAAAAGTGCTCCTCAAAGGAACGGGGCCTGCCACCAGCAGTTCTGTGGTCATAATAATAATATAGAGAGCCCGTTAACCTTAATTTGCGTTGTCGTTATTTAATTTATAAAGAGCATTCACCTCTCTTACTCCCCCGTATTCACCCCTCCCCTATGCACACAAACACCCTACTCAGCTCCTTCTCATGCCCAGAGGTTCACCTGCATCACATGACAGAAAGCAGGCGGTATGTCAAGCACGAATGTGGGGAAATATCATGAAACATTCTGTGTCCCGCCCTACCCCCGAAACGCCAACCTCACATCTATCGCCTCAGCCCTTGGTGCCACGCACCTTCGAACACGCCAATCACCGCGCGCCCACTGGAGCCACGCGCTGCCACCCACCGGCCACGTGCTGACACTGCTTCCATCCATTCCATCAGTCCCCGCGGTCTGTGGCTGCGTGTTCATATAATGGCAACATGTCTCCTTCCAGCATGTCTTAGAGCGCGCTGTGACTTTTTAAACACAAGGAAATACAAATTAAGAATATCGGAATTCAGGCGACGCAGAGGACCAGTGACGTACCGAGGCTGTGGGCCCTGATGCTGTCCAGGAACATGGGCCCTCGTGGCTCATCATTGTCAGTGAAACACGCCCACAAGTTGGTTGCATAAAACCCCCTCACGCCTCCAAGTCTCGGTGCCACTGCACCTATTGCACTATTGGTAGCCAGGCCCCTGGAAAGAGTGGCGAGCTGATTGGCGGATCCAGGGTAATGGACGCACTCCACGTGTATGCTACTCTTCTTCCAGCTGGAGCAGCACTGGCATCTGTTGCCAGATCGCGCACCTTTAAAATGGTTGCAGCGCAAGTCTGCGTTTATTAGAGCAAAAATTGCATCTGCGCCATTTGTGGTACCGGACTACCGGTCGGTCAGTACGTATGCCACATTTGCACTCCTCAATCTGTGCACAATTGCACTGCGCATAAACAGTTTTTATGTAATCTGTGTCACCAGAGTTGGTCGATTTTGCACCAGTATTTACACCAACAGAGCAATGAAAAAGACGAGTGAAGGCAGATGCTTGTGTATATTTGCATCGCGCTTTCACTTTAAGTGAAAGCGCGATGCAAAAAAATAAACACGCAGCTACCTTTAACAAAGACGAGTGAAGGCAGACGCTTGTGTATATTTGCATCACGCTTTCACTTTAAGTGAAAGCGCGATGCAAAAATAAACACGAGGCTGCCTTTAACAACAAGCAAAACGCATGCACTATAAAAAAAATAACGCCACACGCCCCATGCGCCTTAAGCCTACACATGCAACCTTTTAAAAATATAAAAATTCGCCACAAAACCTACGCGCATGAAAATGAGAACAGATTAAGGTAAACGAAAGTTAACGTGAACAATAGGAAAACGCATGCAATAGTAAAAGAAGACCTACGCACCTCGAAATGAGAACAGCGCCACAAGCTTATAAACACACGACAATCGGCACAAGCCCCACGCGGCTCAACCCCACAAGGAAAACGCATGCACTATAAAACAAGCGCTCGCCATTGCGGGTAGGCAGGGGGCCATCTGTTTTCACTCAGCCGTGTTTATATTTGCATCGCGCTTTCAGTTTCACTTTAAGTGAAAGCGCGATGCAAAAATAAACACGCGGCTGAGTGAAAACAGATGGCCCCGACAAAGATAAGAAAATGCTTTGCGACAGCCGCAAAGCAGACGAGCCAGTCCGGATGGGCCGGACAAGAAGGCGAAAGGGCGGCAACAAAAATACCTCATTTCCAATGGCAGGCCACCGTTTAGCATAAACGGTGACGTCAGCCAATGGAAATGAGGGGCGGGGCTTCAAGCCCCCTTCTGAAATGTCCTCTGTCACTATAAGTCTCGCCGAGCGAGCAGCGCATGCGCTGCAACGCTAGGCGAGACCTAAAAAGATACCATGCCACCGAGAGGTCAACTCACTGAGCCATCCTGCCAGCTTGCTAGACAAAAGAGCAACAAGAGACTTTCAGTGTGAGTTGATGGTGAAAAACGGTGGAGCTTCAGTAAGGAGCGAGAGAAGAGGTGTAATGGTTAAAAAATAGAGCTTACAGCACAGGGACATCTATAGGATTTTGGGGGCCCTGGGAGTCAGACATATTTTGAGGGCCCCTGTTTGGAACAGCTTTGGATTTATAATCCAATTTCAGCTTTATCGGGCCCTCTTTGGCCAGGTTACTGACACTGCACGGGCACACTGGTCCAAATTCTAAATGTGTTTCCATTTAATATTTTGGGATAATGATGTGTATTTTCAATTTTGTAATGCCTCAACAGACCCAGTGCCATTTCTCATACAAGAGGTCCTGTTATGATCTAAAGGGAACTTTTTTGGGATGCTGCATGGTGTTGAAAAACATAAACGCAACATTTATCTGCAAAATGCCTGTAATAGACTCCCACACGTTACCTGTATTAAAAATAAAGGGAATGGTATTTAAAATAACCTATGTTTCAAAAATCATTCAAGGTCATCAGGGTAGGACTATGTGGAGAATAGAGTCGGATCTATCAGGGGCCCCCTGAAAGGTTGGGGCCCTGGGCCAGTGCCCACTTTGCCCATGCCTAAAATCGTCTCTGTTACAGAAGTGAACCTAAAAGAGGTTGTGCTTGCATTGGTAACACCAGCCTCTGTAGCCGGGCGGGGGGGGGGAGGGGGCTCACCCTTGGGGGGCGGGGGGCCCTGATTTATGAGTGTCAGGGTCCCCTGAATCAACAGGGGGGGGGGTCTCATCATTTGGTTGACCGTACTGTTTGCACGAACAGACACCTAATACCAGCGCTAAATTTACCTGCTGCCAGTTCCACCAGCTGAAACTGATTAGTTCTTCCTGCTTGGCTCTGCTAGTAGGAAGCACTTTGGAATGAGGGCGCTGCTGAGTGATGGGTGTCAAAGACTACGGAACCGTGCTTGGCAGCCCAGACATCATCGCGAGCGCAAGCTTTCACACAAATGATATGTGCTGTTTATCTGCTATTTTTTAATCAGGCTTCGGCAGCAGCTGGTAGCATTTCCGAGATCCCTGACTGATAGTGTACTACACTGCAGCGCCAGGTCTATTGGAGAGCAATGCAAAGCAATGTTCTCAGCTCTTTTATATCCACTGCGAGCTTACTGGAGTCTAATCTCATTTACAGTCTACTGTAGAATTTTATTGAGACGAATAAGACTTCAAATACCAGAATGCTTTTCCATGTGGCTTTAAAACCCAAGAACTGCACAGAATACAAAGCTGTCTGGTGTTAAATGTGGGTGGCTCCTTGAGTCCTATTTTTAGATCTGGCTCGATACAGCTTTAGGTAAATATTCGGAAACCTCATGTCACCAATTCTTCAAAAATTACAAAACGAAGCAAAGAGAGAGAATGGGCGGTGTCTGCTCCCTTTAGCCATTGGCTCCAGTGCTTTTTCCGCATTGCCCATTCAAATGATGGGTTGGTGTTATGTTCTGAGTTGGTGTAGAACGTGTGGGTAGAATCCTACATGGCCGATCTAGGGAAGCATTCGGAGTCTGGCAGTTGTAAGCCGACTTCTGGACGCGATGAGCTGCAGCCGTGTGCTGTTGAGAAATAAAACACTTAGGGGCAGATTTACAAGCCCCTTGCGCCACTTTTGCGTCATTTTTAACATGGGAAAAGTGACGTACCGGCGGCACAAGGGCTTGTAAATCGCCCCTAAGGGGCAGATTTACAAGCCCCTTTTGCCACTTTTGCGTCATTTTTAACATGGGAAAAGTGACGCAAAAGTGGCGCAAGGGGCTTGTAAATAAGCCCCACAAGCCCCTTAGGGGCTTATTTACAAGCCACTTGCGCCACTTTTGCGTCATTTTTAACATGGGAAAAGTGACGTACGGGTGGCGCAAGGGGCTTGTAATATGCCCCTTAGGGTCTTATTTACAAGCCCCTTGTGCAACCGGTACGTCACTTTTCCCCATTTTAAAAGTGGCGCACTGGCGGCGCAAGGGGCTTGTAAATAAGCCCCTTACAACCTACTGAGCTGAGACTTCGGTTTTGGGTTGTCCAATACAACACGTTTTGGCGACGAGGATGTATTCCCAACATGAGTGGTGGTCCTTCTGGAGAGCCGTCCCTTTTGGTTCAAGGCTCTGTAGCGGGCCCTTCTTGTTCTTCCACTCCCTCTAGCAGGATGAGGGTCAGGAGAAACTGCATTCTTCCCAAATATTTGAGGGATTAAATCTTGAAATATTGTTTTACTGTGGGGTGTGGTTCTGCATTTTTTGTACTGTAGTTTCTTTTTCATTCTTTCTCTAGGGTAAGAGTCATGTAAAATGTTGTGTTCTTTAACATTTAAGGGTTATTTATAGAACATGTTTTACCGTGGGATGCTTTTACATGCATATTGTGTTTTGTTTCCTTTCCTCCTTTTTTCCCTTCCTTCTTTTGTTCTGTTGTTTCACGTTGTCCACATTTCCCTTATTTTCTCCTTCACGATAGTCGTTTTGTAGAAGTTATTTATTCTCTGTTTTGTTTAAGGGGGAAGATGGTGTTATGTTCTGAGTTGGTGTAGAGCGTGGGTAGAATTCTACACAGTCGTTCTGGGGAAGCATTCCAAGTCTGGCAGTTGTGAGCCGACTTCGGGAGGCGCTAAGCTGTGCCAGTGTGCTGTTGAGAAATAAAACACTTTCAACCTACTGAGACTTTGGTTACGTGTCGTCCGATACAACAGTTGTCTATCACCTCCTTGGCATTTCATGTATGTCTATGCAACACTATTACACTTTCCATTGAAGTTTTTGTGATGGGCTAAAAATGAGTTTCTAGGTGTCACTGCAGCTATTACAGTGCTGGAGAAACTAAGGGGCCTATTAGCAATAACCGGCGATAATTATCGCTAAGCGCAGTTAGCGCTAGGATAATTATCGCCGGCTATCGCAGGTTTCTATCGCGGAGATAGCGTGCTATCAGCAACGCTTATCTCCAAAGCGATAGAAACCCTGGAGAATCAGTGTGAATATCGCTTGAAAACAAGCGATATTCGCACTGTGACCAGTGTTAGCTTGGTAATAGGGCGAGGGGATTTAGCCATGTAATCCACCTCCCATTGGATTACATGGCTAAGTCAGGTTTGGACCAGGCGTTAACAAACAAGCGCTAAACGTGTTTAGCGCTGGTTCGTTAATCACCTCCCCTGCCTCGCTAATAGGCGATAGCGACCTTAGCGACTCTTTCCAGTCGCTTTTAGGTTGGGAACGCCTACTTTGCATGCCATTAGTGATAAATATCGCTGGCATGCAAAGCGGCACCCAACCCGGTCGCTATCGCCTAAAAGCTGTCGCTAACAGCAGTTAGCGACAGCTTGCTAATAGGGCGATTGAATTATTGCCGCTTTAGCGGGAAAAAGTCCCGCTAAGGCGACGATAATCACGTTGCTAATATGCCCCTAAGTTCTTGCACAAGTTCTGTCATTGTCAGTCTGTTATTTCCTTTCTACACTATAACGCTCATCGTCTCCCTGTGTACTCAGGACCCCAAGAAACTGCAGCCTGGGCACTGGAGAGTCTGGCAGCAGCAGGTAGTTGGTCCTCCTCCTCCCTTGGAGACTGCCTCCACAGTGTGATCCTGGGCAGCACTTCCCTCCTGGAGGCCAGGTGCTGGACTGGAAATATCTTATGGGCCACTTCCCCCTCTCTTCATTTGACCCCGTAGAGCTGGTGGCCTGGTGATGGAAGTGCAGTTAAGTTACCTATCTCCATACATAGGAATGCAAGATGACAATAATCACCTTACGGCTCAGTGGCACAGAATGAGAAGGGATGGGAGTCATGCCACCCTTTGTGTGCAGCTCTGACTTTGAATTCGTGACAGCATTAGCTCCAACATAAAGGTGATGTGGACTACATGTGCGATAGCCTTGGTACCTGAGGGGCAGATGTATCATTGTAGCAGTTTGCGAGTCCCTAATAGCGATTTTTAGCGAATCGCTATTAAGGACTCGCAAAATGCTATGTAGGTAGAAATCGCAATAATTATTGCTATTCCTACATATTACTTAATTGCGAATCGCAAATAGCGTTTCGCAATTAAGGAATCCCTTCCCATTCATTTCTATGGGCCAAGAGGCCCATAGGAATGAATGGGAATTACATCTAGCAAATTTGCGAGTACCCAATAGGTACTGCGCAAATTGCACATAATTCTAAAGGGTGCAAGGGTTCCAAAGGACACCCTGTTGCACCCCTGAAATGTGCATGTGTGCACATGTGGCGCACATACATGCCCTAAGGGCATGTATGTGTGCCACATGGCACTTTGAAAAAAGCAAAAAAGTGCTTTTTCAAGGAAATCGCAAATTACCACCAACTAGAAGTTGGTGGTAATTTGCGATTCCTTACAGCAATATCGCAATTTGGAATGGCTACTAGCATAGCATTTATGGACTCGCAAATTGTGATTCTCTAAATGCATGCATAAAATAGGGAATCACAAATTTTGCGATTCCTTATTTTGCAAGTAGGTTTTTCTTTCCTACATTGCACACAGCTAAATTGCGACTGCAAACGCTGAAATTCTGCGAATTTCAGCGTTTGCGATCGCAATTTAGCTTGATACATCTGGCCCTCAGTGTCTTAAGAGGCCTGATGTGACCAATTTACCTTTCAGAATCATTTTGGAGCTTGATATTATCCACAGCGGCCCTGGTTTGTCCATCCTTTATCACTATAACTTGCCTTCTGTATTGCGGGACAATTCCATTGTGTAGAACATGACATGGATATGAAACAACTCCCAAAAACTATTGAAACGTCATGCTCGATTACATCTCCAGACACCACTCTGGAGCATCCACTCCCAAGGGGTACTGGAGCTTTCAAACGTCAGGCAAACAATTTGAAAAACAATAGTAGCAACATCAACCCTGGCCAGGCAGCTGTGTTGTCTTCGCTGCTGCTGCCCCTGACTGTCCTCTTTGGGTCCCACCTGAATGCCTCAGATGCTCATGGTGCTGAAGAGGAGTTATGGATGACAGATGAGACAGTGGTTTCTGCTGCTGACCCACACAACTCTGGCTGCCCTGCCGATGGGAGAACTAGGGGAACAGGGATTAGACCTCCACTATCACAATTTTCCTCTCATTCTGCCGGCCTTTGCTCTACCATTTGAGGATAACACCATGGGGCATATTTACAAAAAAATGCTGGAGCGCATTGTTATGCCTAATTTGGCAATGCCGCGCTCCGACATTTTTAAAACATAGGGATGTGCCGTATTTACAAAAATACGGCACACCCCTGTGTTTCCCCTAGCGCTGGCACTAAAAATACTGCCTAGCAGCAGCGCGGGCACCCTGTCGCTATTGTTGCAAGGGTGCCTGCGCTGCAGGGGCGATTGTTTATGTGCAGGAAGGAACACCTTCCTGCACGTAAACAATCAATAATGGCAATTTAAGAGCAAAAAAATGATTTCTAATTTCTCCTCATATCGCCATTCTAAGACCAGGTATTACCTGGTAAATCTGGGACAGCATCAAAAAGCAATGGGTGTTTCGGTGGAACGCCCACAGCAACCCCCATTGCCCGCACTTTGCCGTAGAGGATTGTGGCGGAAAGGGGCATGTTAAGTGGCTTAGCGCCACCATGTAAATATGGGGAATGGCGCATGGCCATCAGAGCGTCAAGAACAGTGACACTCCGGTGGCGAAAGGGTCTTGTAAATATGCCCCCATGTGTACCTAATTTTCATTGCAATGTTTATTTGCATGTGATAAAAGTGAAGTTGTAAGGTTTAATGCTCCTGAAAAGCTTTGATGTGAACAAGGAATTCAGGGCTTAACTGTTTAATTCACCTTATTCTGAACATTTTTGTTTTCAGTAAACAATGCTTGGGTTTGCCTGTTTGCCTCATTTGCCCATGCAGGAACCTTAGAAATTTAACGGTGTGTTTACTGTGACCTATTAATGCATGGACTTTAAAGACAAGAGATGAGTGATAATGACTTTATATCCTAATCACCACGTACAATTCTGCAGAGCATCTTTGTGCACGTGCACCATCACCACTGCCCCATTTTGAGGCCAAAATGGCAACCAGAATCGGAACCAGGAAATAATTCATGCTTATTGTATGGTCAGCGAGGGACCTCATTTTAAAATAGAAGGCATGAGGTCCAATACTCAGCCTTGGGCATCTGTAGCTTACAAGTCGCGTTTTATCGCTGAGTCTTAATACTCAATTGTGTATTTATCAATGAAGTGGTAAAGAAAGTTGGTTTGGTAGGTGTTTGTTACTGATAACGTCCACACTGCCCTTTCGAAGCTCAAGCCTTTGATCATTTGCCACACGATTAATTACAAGGCTAGCACATGTATAGGTGTTGACTGCAGTCCACCATAAATGTATGAATAACCAGTGCCACTGGTTCTTCTGTTACAGTTCTTGAAATGGTGGCTGCAGGGATGGTGTTTGTAACACAATGGCCCACTCTAGATTCATTATCACATTGGATCAATAGTGATATCATGGTCTGTTTGTTATGCATGGTAGGTACTGTATCATGAAAATGATCCTGTTTTACTTATTTTTTTTGTTTTCAGAATGTTATTGTTTGCGACATGATTGAAAATTCGAAAGGGCAGTTTTAGTAAAGTCGAGTCCTGGTTGCATTTTCTGCAACAGGTCAGAACACATATTACCATGAATTGGGTAAAGGGCAGCTTTTTCCCAGATGTCCCTGGCACTGGTATTTCAAATACCCCCGACTCACAGCATTCATAGTCGGTGGACAGTACACTCGTGTGCATAATTACACCTACATGTGTACTGTATTTCTGTACATGTGCCCATATTAATGTTGTTTACGTATGAATGACTGTGCATATGTTGAAAGGCACACATGCACAATTATAAAGCTCGACTGTTAGACTTGGCATCCTTGGCATGGTTTCCCCTGACTTTTTACCTCTACCTCCTGTATTTTTGATGCTGTGCTGGATGCCATGTTTGCTGGCTTAGAGGCTTTGGGCACTTTGCCACTGCTGATCAGTGTCAAAGTACAAGTGCTCCCTGTGTAGATTGTTATTGTGATTGGTTATCCATGATTGACATATTTGATTTACTGTTAAGCCCCTAGTAAAGTGCACAGAGTGTGCTCAGGGCTTGTAAATCAAATGCTACTAGTGGGTCTGCAGCACTGATTGTGCCATCCACACAAGTAGCCTTCCAAATGTAACTCAGACTGCCACTGCAGTGTCTGCGCGTGCAGTTTTCAACTGCCATGTCGACCTGGTAAGTGCACCCACTTGCCAGGCCCTAACCTTCCCTTTTCTTACATGTAAGACAACCCTTAGGTAGGCCAAAGGTACCCCCATGGACAGGGTGCAGTGTGTGTGAAAGGTAGGACATGTACTGGTGTGTGTGACATGTCCTGAAAGTAAAATACTGTGTATTTCGTTTTTCACTATTGAAAGGCTATCTGTCCTATAGGTTAACATAGGAGTTACTTTGTAAAATCTTACAAGTATACCTTTCCATGGGGACATGATAGAGAAATGGAGTTTAGGCTCTCTGAACTCAGAATCTTAGGGAGATGGGGCCTGATTCACAGAACTAACTTACGTCAAAAACGTAAAGTTAGTACTTTTTGGTATTCACAGAATACACTACTCATTTTGGTATTCACAGAATGAACTTACTCATTTCGGTATTCACAGAAGTTAGTAGTCCTAACTTTAGGACTCCTAAATGCCTTCTGTGAATACCGAAAGTCTTAAAGTTAGGATTTTCTCAGTTTAGGAGTAGTAAAGTTAGGAGTCCTAACTTTACTACTCCTAAACTGAGAAAAATCCTAACTTTAAGACTTTTGGTATTCACAGAAGGCATTTAGGAGTCCTAAAGTTAGGACTACTAACTCTGTGAATACCGAAATGAGTAAGTTCATTCTGAATACCAAAATGAGTAAGTGTATTCTGTGAATACCAAAAAGTACTAACTTTACGTTTTTGACGTAAGTTAGTTCTGTGAATCAGGCCCATCGTCTTTAAATTGTGTGTTTGAAAAAGACACTTTTAGAAAGTAGGCATTTTCTTATTTAACCTTTCTGTGTACCTCTGCTGGTTTGTGTATTGACTGTCTGGTTTTAAAGTGACAGGGGCTGGGGATGTTCATTCACTGGAGACAGGCACCAGGGGGGGGAGGTTGAGGTGTGTCCTGGGTGACTCAGGGATGAGCTGAATAGACCTTCACTGCATTTAGAGTGGTGAGAGGAGTTTCACTTATAGCTGAATAGGCAGTGTCTCCTCTGCACAATGCTGTCTCCACCTCCTGTAGTGATGCTGCACAGAGAGGACAGAACTGGGTTGGGCTGGGCTTAGAGACCCCTGCCACAAAGAGAACAAACAGAATGGGGTATAAGTAGTGGACCTTAATTCCCAGAAAATGTGATCACTTCTGGACTCAAAAGGAACCTTTTGCTAAGGAGAAGAGCTGGAGATCTGTAAGGAAGAGTACTGCCCCTTTGATGTGTGCTTTGCTGGGTTGGCCTGCAGTTACTGCTTCTACCAAGGAAGAGAACTAAAGACTGGAACTTTACTGTGAACCTGCTTGAAGAAGAATCTCCAAGGGCTTGTGTGTGCTGGCCTCCAGTTCTGAAGTCTCAGGGATACAAAGACTTCACCACCAGCTCCCCTGAACTCCACTGCGGGGAGTTCAGACCTGCCAGGAGGTGCCTATTCCTCTTTAGGGCCTCTGGAGGTTGTTCCTGCTGCTGGGAGCTGGAAGAAACTTAAAGAAAGCAAGAAAAACAACTCTGACACCATCAGCAACGCCTGCAGTTATCGGCCTTCCCGACGCCAACGCTCGCACCAACGCGTCATTGCCAGCGCCTGCATCCCGTTATCCCGGAGCCATTAACCGAAGAGGGTGACTTCACAAACTCTTCGACTTCGTCTCACTGGAACCGATGCCTCACCGCCAACGCTGCCATCTTCCCATGCCCTGGACTCGACACATCGCCTCCTCATGGACACGAGACCTCGCCTTCCCTGTGGCAAACAGGGAACCGGCCTCGACCTCAGCACCAACGCCTCACCTTCACAATGCTGTGCATCGTCCATAGACTTCATTTTCCAACGTACTGTTGTTTGGAGGTCCCTGTGACTCCATGCCCAACAGCACGCATCTCGCGGGTCGGCAACGTACATTGGATTTATGCCTGTCACAACATCGTAATAGCCACAGGTGGAGATATTTGTTTCTATATGTGCTATTTCTGCAAGTACCTGTTTTTAAGTGCTTTTTTAATATATGTATGTTGGATTTTTGTCGTTTTGGTCTTGTTTGGTTTAGATAAATATACTTTATTTTTCTAAACTGATGTGGCATCCAATTGTGGTGTTTTCACTGTATTACTATGTATATTGAGTACAAATACTTTACACATTGCCTTTGGGATAAACCTGTCTGCCAAGCTACCAAGGGGTGAGAAGGAGTTATCTAAAGTGTGTATCCCCTTACCTTGATTAGAAGCAAGGGTCCTTAACTGAACGAATGGTGCATATCTCTGCCAATTAGAAACTCCAATTTCTAACATCGACCTATTGGCTTTGCATTTGCTTCTTTCCTTTGCATTGAGGTTGTGGCAGTTTTCATTTTCCCATGAAAAATGCATGTCTTTAATCACCAGATTGCACAGAAAAAAAATCTGCTCTGTGTTAATGAATGACGTCTGACGTTTAGCCCTATACAAACTCTGCTATGGGTCCAATCCTGTAAGGGTCATGAGCGGACCAGGGCCTCACTGGGGCATCTCCAAGAAGCATACAACGGTTTCCTCAAGGGCAGGGAGGAAGCAACCTCATCCCCCTCATTTTATGGCTCTCCACCCTGAAGCCACACAAAAGAGGAGTAGGAGGATATTTAAACCATTGTTGCCCTACAGATCCTTCTGCTAGGTTGCACCTCTCTTGTCTAAAAACAGAGATGGCAAATGCCCAATTAGCAAAGCACTGAAAGAATAACACAGCATGCAAGCAACTTTCCTTTTGTCCCAGCAGCTGCTACACACAACTTAGGCTCAATTTACAAGCCAATCCACTCCAAAGGTAGCCACCATGCCAGGTGGAAGAGGCAGCACCTAAGAACCCCGGCCATGCAATGACTCATGAAAAGCTGACAATGGGGAAAGTCCAGAAATAATGGTAGGGGGATATGATATTGGGAGTGAATGTTCAACTGCAATATCCTGTTTAGATAGGAAATAGTAAGGCATATAGTAGGCTGCAATGAAGTGAAGGAGAGTGAATCATGGCCACTGGAGGTGAAGGTCCACTAACAGTGCCAACCCAACTAGAAGATGAAGCAGAGCTATATGAAGTGGATGTCCACTTTGCATGCCCGATTGAATGAGGTAGAATGAGGCATGCCCTTTTTAAGACAGTGGCCAATGAACCACAGTCACTGTAAGAGAAAGGCTGTTAGGCATAGCTAGTTGACTGGAAGTTATTGAAGCACGGCTATGCTAAGATTAAGACCACGCAAGAGAGTTAAGCATTGCTACCTCAAATGTAAGAACCTGTATGCATGGCCACCTTTTATGCCTGACGGGATTTATTGTTGGATGGTGCCAGGATGGAGTGTACATCCAGTAAGGATGGAAGCGATTATTGTTGAGTGCTCAAAAGTGAAAAAACATATACATTTGTCACTTTTAATGTAAAGCACAAAGTGAATCTACAACCAAGGGAGAGCAACCAATAAACTGTGGCCTTTGCTATTTCAGAATAAATAGGTGAGGTCCCCACTATTGTGACTCAGGTGGGCAACTGAGTTAGGGGGTACCAATGCTGCGCACCTGCTGCAGTTTAAAGTTTGGGAGCAACACACTGGCCAAGAACTGGATAGAAGCACAGGCAACGAGTCAGACTTTATTTTCACCTGCTGCAATGTGGGCAATATTTTCTAGTGCAACTGGCAGCAAACCCCAGAGCTCTAATATTTCCTAACTCCATGAGGAAGTAACTAATCAGCATGGACGTCAGTTCATCAAAATGGCAGGTTTAGTGGGAGTGACTTCACATGCCCTATGACGTTCACTTTCACACAACCTCACACACACACACACACAGACACACACGCAAACACACTTTTACACATATACACTTTTACATATACAAACACTTGCTCCCATATAAACACACTGTCACCCGCATACATGCCCACAGCATACATTAAAAAGCATTTTTTTGCTTACTACAGCGGCAAGGGAATGTCATATTCCAGCTAAATGTACTGCATTTTTATTACATCAATAGTGAATAATGCAATATTATTCACTGTCAGGGTAATGCATCTGAGGCCAGGGGTCGCAAAGGCAGTCCAGAGGATTGCAAGGGTAAGCTAAGGGTCGCAGCTGCGATCCCTGGCAACGCCTAAATGATGTCCAATGTCATCCAGTGCATGTTTTTTTCTTTGAATTCTTGTACTTATAATCCCTTTTTATCCTATTATAAATTGAGCACAACAAGTATCAGAATAGAAAGAAAATGGTGTGCTAGTTGAGCTTCTCTTGCATAGACCTGTCCAAATGTTGAAGTAAACAGTGTGTAAGAAATTGGAATATTAGTTGAGGGGTGTGAGAACACACCTTAAATAATAATCACTTGTCAGTGTGAACCACAAAAGTCACTAAATAAACCTCGACTCAACCCTCTGGTAGCTATGGCACAGAGCAGTCAGAATTAACTGAGAGGTAATGTGTAAAGTATTTATGCAGCTCTCAAATATTAATAAAGTGAAAATACACGAAAAATCCCAAACAAATTTGAAAAATAGAGAATATGTTAATGAATACAATGAAACAAAAATTTGAAAAAATCCAATTAGTTGAACTGCAGTTATGAATTTTTAAAATGTATATGTAAAAATAGCACCAAAAAGCATTAAGTGCCACACGCGGGCAACTGGTTGCGCTGGACATGGACAAGGGTAAGATTTTTACAGCGACCATTATTAGGTGGAGGTAGGACAGTAGGAAAGGTTCTTCACTGTCATAAAGTAACCTTCTCACTTAGAAACTTTTATGGAGGTAGAAAGTCTTCTATTAGGCCAGGCAGCTGAATGGTTCCAAGGTAGGGCCCAACGACAATGGTGAACCACTGCGTGGGGTCTCAGGTTCGATCAGCGGCTGCTAAATGTTGAGTCCGGTGAAGTCATCGATGAAGGTTGTCGAAGTTGCTCGGATGCTGCTTGGCTTTGTGTCGGGGGAAGCTGTTGATTGGGTGCTGCCATGTTGAATCCGGTGAGGCGTCAACAAAAGTTGACAGCATCAATACTTTGCGTTGAGGCCAGTGAAGCTTTCATTTAGGCTGGGAGCCAGAGGCAAGAGCCTATGACCTTTGGGACAGTACTTTGGGGTCAGGACCAATGTGCCCTCTAATTTGTTTCCTCTGTGTGCGGCAGAGCAAGGTCTCTGTGCACTGCAGTCAAGGCTATGTGTTCCAAGAAAATTACCATGCATGTGATAGTTACTTGGGGCTTCAGTTTAGGACAAACAGGTGTGTGCTCATGTGTTTCTTTATTAGCATTTGTTAAGTTTATAAACCTGCATTGTGTGTTCCACCTTCTGCGATGCAGCTTTTTCATGGCGTTCATGCTGTACGAGTGGTGGAGCTGGGTGAGCTAGGAAATTCCAGGGAAAGACTGAGCTGATACGATCCTTTAGAGATCTCACATGAAATGAAATGACAAGCAAAAAGTATGATAAAGACTCTTTCTAATTAAGAATAGGTTATTTCTCTAACTCTTGGGTTTCAATTTATTAGTAGTACAATAGATGACAGCACTGCAAAATGAGAATGACAAACTTTGACACAATAAGAAATGGGCAGCAGACTGCCACAATCCTAGAACCTGAGAACTAACAGTGATATTACTCTGAAGACACAGCCTCAGATTGTCACTGTAAGAGCCGTTCTTCAGGCTGAAACATGCCTCCAGAATTCTAAGATGCTGAAATCACAATAGGTTCCTGAGATCATACCATAATAATAGAGTATGTGGTGTTCCACCAATGTACTTTCCCACCATAAGTATCTAGAGGAAGTGTTTGAACCTGCCTCTCTAACTCTATGTGCATGTGTGGAGGAGATGAAAGAAATGCACATCCTTTGATCATGGCCCTTTGTGGAGGATACAAATAACATGTGGGTACCATTCCCTGCCTGCAGTGCCAGTCCAGAGTGAGTTCTTACAGTGTTGCACATCTGCAGCAGTTCTTTAAGGTCATTGAAATTAATTGGTGAGGGGTGTCTGATAGGGCATGGCCAAAGAAGCTAAGCATTCTTTATTAAAGGTATGGATGAAATCAATTGAACCAGAATCATGTGCTTCACACAGCAGAAAATATAACCAGTGTGTGGGTGCCGTTAGGAGTTTCTGCTACTACATTGAGAAATAAAACAACAATGGACCTTTGCCAAACAAGCCAGACCTATTGGGTTTGCCAATGCTTTTGAGCTGTATCAAATAAATGAGTAACAATAATTTTGTTGTGATAATGTGAACTGCAAATGTCGGTCCTTCATGCCAATTTTCTATGCAGTCAGACACTTACAGCTTTTTTCTCCCCACATCTTGCTCAAATCTTCCATATGCATCTCACACATCATCTCTTTCCTCTACAGCACTGTTTTTTCACACTCCCCTTCACATACTTGCTTTCATCTCTTTTACTACGGCATACCACCAGACACACACCACTCACGTGCTGCAAGCACTGCATTTTGTTTCCCTTTGGCAATGTCTTATTTTGAAAGTTGTGTAACACTTCTACACTTTTTCCCACCGTTACAATTTGTGAACATCGCTCTCTGTGGTCTCTAAAGAGGCCAAAAATTGGATGTTCATGTAGTCCGAACACCTTTAGGATCCATGATAGGCACTGTGAGAAACTGGCACGGCATCCGCCTCAACAACAGAGCTCTCAATCGTGTCCCATCATAAGAAGACACCTGGATGTGACTCAGTTCACAGTGTGCACTGTACAAGAGTTATATATTGTATAAAAAATACAAATACACAACATTTGGAAAAAATTATTCTCTCAGGTAAAGCAGAATGTGGCAGGTGCTTGCTGTTAGATGATTGTTCAGCTACTGTCACCACCTGTCACACCTGTTGACTTGTTATTCAAAAGAAGTACCTCTGGTCTTTCCATTCGATTCAGTGTCATAACTTCTCCATCTAAAAACATTTTTTGGGCAACTTATGTCCATGATAGTTTTGGATTTGTGTAGGCTTAAAGGTCCTATCCAATTTCTTCTTTCCTGTGATGGTCTTATAGTTTTAATCCACTAGGATACCCAATGTCGACTTTTTCCAACAATAACCTTTACAATATAGATAATAATACCACAAGAATTCTCGACACAGAGACTTTTATGATTTAGTTGAGTGGTTGCTCTCAATAATGTAAGTTCTATTCTCTGAAACACACATGGAAATACTTTACAACCTTGTTTTGTAACAAATGTTAACCGGAACCTGCAAGAAAATTGCATTCAACTGTTTGATAACATTTGTGATTTTTCTGTTGAAAAACATCTTTGAAAAAACTGCTAGTAAAATTGATTTATATATGTTATTGGCTTTCAAAGACTGCACACTCACATTACTAGATACATATATTTTTATTAGAATCCCAGCATTGAATACACCGTGTACTATTTTCTATTATTTTGTTAGTTTTTGATTTTGATTGACTCCCTTGATTGGACCTATTTGAGCAATCATCGAATGTATGTCTAAATGGTTTTTGTAAAACAATCCCTTCTGGCGATTTTGTGTTGTTGCACTACGTACCTGTTGGACTTGGCCCTTTTTGCAGGGTCATCCCTAAACTTTTTGCCTTTCTCCTAGCCTTTTTTCTGACATGGTGTTTGTGGTTCTAGGACTCTGGGCACTTTAGCACTGCTGTCCAGTGTAAAGTGCGTGTGCTCTCTGTGGTAAATATGGTAAGATTGGTCTACACCTGTTTGGCCTATTTAATTTACCTGTCAGTCCCTTGTAAAGTGGTATCTCATATACCCAGGGCTGGTAAATTAAATGCTACTGGTGGGCTTGCAGCGCTGATTGCGCCACCCACCAAAGTAGTCTTTCAAACCTATCCCAGGCCTCTGCCATTGCAGGGCCTGTGCGCGCAGTGTTACTGCCACTGTGACGTGGCACCTAAAGTGTGTGCCATGTCTGTGACCCCCCTTTTACTACCTGTCAGTCACCCCTAAGGTAGGCCCTAGCTAGCCCTATGGGTAGGGTGCATTGTAGGTAAAAGATAGGACATGTACCTTAAGTGTGTGACATGTCCTGGTAGTGACAAACAGCCATTTTGGTTTCTCACTACTGTGGGGCTGCCCTCCCATAGGAATGCATTGGGGATTCCCTGATAAGTGTTTCAGTGGTAATTCCTGATATGAGAGGAGCAGCGTGGTCAAGTTTGGTATGTTTGGAATAGTGATAATAAATGCTACGCAATGGTGTGCGCAGATTTATTATAACTATTTTAGAAATGCCACTTTTAGAAGTTGGCATTTCTGTGTGCTATGTGTCTGCCTGCCTGATGTGGATTGCATGTCTGGCTGTTGAGTGACAGGGGCTGGTGAGGTGTGTGTGGCTCCAGGAGGGGCAGGGTGAGTCAGCGCTGGCTGATTGGGACACCTGTACTTGGAGTAGTGGGAGGAGAAGTCCCTGGTCCCTGAATAGGTCTGTGCCTAGCCTGTACAATGCTGGCTCCGCCCCCCTGTGGTGTGACTGATGACGAGCCCCCACCTGACAAAGGGGAAGAGGAGCTGTTAGAAGGTGGTTCTGACACTATGGGCCGCCCGGATTTTTCGCTTTTTGAGCACCTATTTGTTGAGCTTTTACTGTGGGAGAGCCTCATAAGTTGGGACTCACCCACAGGGAACTCATGATGAAAGAGACTGCATGTGGATTTTACTGGTGTCCCCCTGGCTTGACAAGGCCGCTGCGCAGCAGCTGGAGTTACAGGGCACCGGGCTGGTTACATGCAGACACCTGTGTACATGCGTGTGCACACGTGTAGGGGCTGCGCAGGGGAGATTCCTGGCGTGCGCAGTTCAGGAGCAGCTACAAAGTGAATGGTGTGGCAGGACTTATGCCGAATTGGGTGGTGACATGGAATAGGCTTTATACACTGGGAAGAAACATGCCAGGGAAAGTCAGTGTGTTTGACTGTGTTTTTCACTTCATTATTCCCCTATGGGGAAGTGGAGCCCATGGGCTAGTGTCACTTTCCTAAGGCCTACAGATTCCAGACATGCACTAAAGTCCACTGTAACGGGTGTGAGAAGAAGTATTCTGCAGAGTCCAAAGTCATATTTGTACTGCTTTTGGGTCATCCAGAAATGTCACATTTCTCTGAGTCAGTCATAACCAGGGCCAGGCTGAGGGCTGACCTCAGCTGGCTGGATTGATAACCTTTTTTTTCCACAAGCTAAGGCCTCCTCTCCACGAAGAGAATATGGGTGGGGCTTAAGGCCCATCCATCAGCAGCTATCACTTGTGCCAGGCACCAGGCTGCACCAAGGAGGGAAGGGCTCTTGTTTCAGAGACCATGTGGCCAGAGACCCTGGACGATGCCATTTTGAACCAGCCCAGAGGCTGGACAAGAAGGAGGGAGCAGGAGCAGGGAAGTGATGTGTCACTGTTTGATAGGACCAATAGAGACTTCCTGCCAGCCCCCTACTCAACTTTTAAAAAGTGCTTGCTCAGGAAGAGAAGCTCTCTCTGGGGTGTGGTCTGCTGAGGCGGAGGGTGCTGGAGCCTGGCAATGGGCAGTTGGAAGGAGGTACCCCTGACTGCCCCCAGGCCCCTAACAGCGCCAGAAGAAGAGCCCAGGACCGGTGCGCAGAAGCAGGGGCCTCTGCGCAGGGAGAAGAGAGGCCCAGGAGGAGAGCCAGGTGAAAGGCTGGCGCAGGGAGCCAGTGAAGACCGCTCCCTGCAGAATGCCCCCTCTTGGAGACCCCGAGGGCGAAGGAGAGTGCTCCCAGTGGCTGGGGGACGCCACCCGGAGCAAGAAGACGCGTAAATGGAGGAGAGCAGACCCCTGGGGGCTGAGATATGCCCCCCATAAGGTACGCGACCTTTGACCTTCGATGGTACCGACGACGAAGCTCTTGGGGCTCCGCCGCCGGTCTGGAAACTGCCCCCGGGGTGGGTCAGGTCCCGGGGGCTGCCCCCCAAAGAAGGAAAGTCGAGGTGCGCCGTCGCGCACCCCGTGAAAGTGCCCCCTCGGGGTGCCAGGAGCCCATCCTGGCCCCCGCTGAAAAACGAAGCCAGGGAGCGCCGTCGCACTCCCCGTGAAGAGTTGAAGGGGGGCGGGGAGCGCCGTCGCGCCCCCGCGAAGATGAGCGTCAGGGGGCCTGGGACCCCATCCCCGGGCCCCGAAGTAAAGTCGGGGAGCGCCGGCGCGCTCCCCGTGAAGATACCACCTGGGGGGCCAGGAGCCCACCCTGGCCCCTGCCGAAGCAAAGACGGGGGGAGCGCCGTCGCGCCCCCGCGAAGAGGTCGGGAGGGGCCCGGGACCCCATCCCCGGGCCCGAAGCCAAGACGGGGGGAGTGCCGTCGCGCCCCCCCGTGAAGAGGAGGAGGGGCCCGGGACCCCATCCCCGGGCCCCGAAGCAAAGCCGGGGGGCGCTGTCACGCCCCCCGTGAAGATGGCCCAGAAGTGCTGGAGGGAGGTGGGGGGAGTGCCGTTGCACTCCCCCGAGGTCCGCCGGACCGGCGAGAACCTCCGTGTCTGCCCGCCGGAGCGGGCAGACCAGAATGAAGGTGCCGGCTCCCGCGGCCGCACACGGAGGTGCGGGCCGTGCGGGGAGCCGGCGGGGGCAGCCAGGGTGGGCGCCCTGGGCTGCCCTCCACTACAGATGGCGTGCGGGGGTCCCGGGTGGGACCGAGACCCCCAGAACCAAGGCAACAGCGCCAGGGGCCCGGGTGGGACCGGGCCCCCACCAGTGAAGAGCAGCCGGGGGTGGGCTCCCCAAGCCGTAAATAACTCACCCGGGGGTCCGGGTGGGACCGGGCCCCCCGCCGAGGTCAGCAGAAACGGCGTGAGGCCGTGGGCGGCATCGCGGCTCTCCCCGGCGCAGCGGGAGAGCCGCTAATATGATATGCATAAGGAAGGAGCCTGAAGCGCCCCATAATGCCTTGCAAGGCATGGGGACAACATCGTTTTGGTGCCTGGTGGCCCCCAGAGGAGGGGGGTCACCCTCATTTGGGAAAGGAGGGGCAGGGGGAGCTGCAGGAGCAACGCAGCCTCCCCCAGCTCAAAGAAGAAAAGTCCCACCCTAGGTGGCCTGGGGACTTGAAAAGGATAACCCCTCAAGGGCTCAGCCAGCATTTAACACTTTCTAGGCTGGAACTTTTGTTCTTCAGTTGAGGGTGTATGGAGAAGTGTCTCCACGGAGTGAAGGGCTGAGTTGGGGATGTTTGGAGAAGGACATTCCCTGGAGGTGAAGAGGTGTAATTGCACCAGAAATGCATTTACTAACAGTTATTTCTTTTTAGAGGGACTGAAGGTCACATATGTAATGTGAAGTACCTGTGTAAGGTGATGTCATAAGCAAAGTGGGGTTATGTTGCCAAACATTCCGGCTAGGATGTCTGGCTGTATATGCGTAATCCTGTGATTTCATCTGTGATGCCTTTAGGGGCTGTAATTGCAACGCATTCTAATGTCCAACAAATGTGATGAGTACTGTCATTCTAAGGTAATGCGTAAACATGTATTCTTGCTGCTGCGCTTAAGTGAGGAACAACCCAGACTGTTAGCCCTGAATATGTAGGGGTGCATACTGTATGGTCAATATAAGATGCTCAGTCAGGGTTATGTGTCACTAGGGCAGGTGAACCTACTTTTAATGCGTGTTGAGGTAATGGGGTGGGTCGCCACTGGGATGGTGCCAGTGCGCAAGGCCCTCGCTCCAGGTTATGTTCAACTAACTGCATTAGGGGGCAAGATGATGTGCATACATGGGAGTTGTGGTACTAGACCCCACCCCCCCTTTTGGGAGGGGTGGAGATGTTACGCAATGTCACAAAGTAATTCCAACAGCTAATGTATATTTGTAAATTGGTGAATAGTATTGAGTAGTGTGTGTGTTTAATAAATGTACTCTTACTTTTATAAAGCAAAGTACAGGCTGGACAATCAATTATTGAGTGTTATTTCTGCGCCCCTGCAAATGGCGATTACTAGCCCACACCACCTCCCTTGAGTAAGCCTCAGACTGCTCTGCAACGCTACCCTCTGAGAGTCAGGCGCTACAATTGGGTGTTTGGTTCCCAGTGAAGGACAAATGTAGTCATGTTATTTGTGCAGGCCTCACAGATGCTGCCTCGTTTTCCAACATTGGTGTCTAGCGGCGGGAAACATAGTATCCCATTCTGGTGCGCATTTATAGCATTTGATAAGTCCAGTTTTGCCACACATTACCTATGCAGCAATGAGCAAATGGAAGAGCGCAAGGCTCTGAGAAGGGTTCAACGTTTTGGTTATGTGAACTAAAGGTATGGGAAAGGAAAGCCCCGCGCACATATGTGTCATGTGAAGATATTATGGTTTAAATGTAAACTGTATTGATATGACCACGCTATGTTGATTATCATGTGCTAGCGGGATGGTGCTTTCCAGGAAATGATTGCATACAAATGTTCTGAGCCATATTGTACCCCTTTGAACCCTAACACTACATACACTACACCTGCATGAGGAGGGTGTCTCCTCAAGAGATAGGGACAGCAACTGATACCGACATCACAGGTGGGGGTGTAGGGGTGGATTGACCTTTGTGGGGGACAGGAGAGAGAGAGGGGGTCCTGGGAGATTCCCGCGCTTTTTAAGGGCAGGGAGGGTTTCCACAGAAGGGGCCCCAGGTATCCTTCCCCCGCTGAAAGTTTACTTGCCATTGGCGCAGGCCAAAACCACTGGAAGGGTGGGGCAGGAGGGTTCTTTACCCCAGGTAGTAACGCCCCAGGGGTTCCCATGGTGGGGGACCCCAAGGAACTTTTCCCACCGTGGGAGGAGGGTGTGGTAGAGTTGGGTGTCTGGTAGGCCCCCCAGGTTAACTGGTGGGGAGGTGAGCGACCCAGGGGTGGCCCCTGGTAGTGGGTGGCCCCAAAGGAGGGTAATTCTTGAGTGATGGTGTGTAGTGGTAGCCCCTAGGTACCCTAGGTGGGCTAGGGAACTGATCCAGTGGAGATCTGAGTGGGGGTGATGTACACCCTGGTTTCCAGGTGAAGGGTTAGTGGCGGACCCTGAGGTGTCAGGGTCCGGTGAGTGGTTACCCCGGGGTGGCCCATGGTGATGGGTGGCCCCAAAGGAGGGGTAGTTGTCGAGCTGGGATGTCACCCTGGAGCTAGTGTGGTGAGCCTGAGGTGGTGGCTGAGGCGATGCCTGGCCAGGTGACCAGTCAGGTAGGTCCTAGGGGACTTGTATCCCAGGACCGGAAGCATGAGGGTGTTCCCTAGCTCGAGGCAGGAGGTGGACTTCTGCAAGGTAGCACCACCCTGAACACAGGTGGGGCCTATCTTAAGTGAAGGGACCCTGTGTTTCGGAAAGGGGTAGTGCAGTCCTAGCCGGGATCTTTAGGGTCCCTGGCTTGGGGTGGTAGTACTACCCTGAAGGCAGGTGGGGCCTATCTTAGGGAAGGGACCCTGCTCTTCATAAGGGGTGGTGCAGGCCATCCAGGGACCATGTAGGTCCCTGGACGGTCACCCAAGGCGCTGCTGGGAGACCGGGGAGAGCCATGAGAGGTGGGCCTGGGTCTAGCTAACTCGGGGCCCACAGGCTCTCTAAGGGTACTCCGGGAGGAGAGCGCGCCTCTCGGAGGGAAGGGTGCTTAGGCCCTGTTCTCGCAGCGGAGAACAAAGAAGGGGTCTAGGTTCCCGGGATAGTTTCCGTGTGGAGCTACTGACGGGGGGAATGAGCTGTAGGATGTCTGATGAGGCACCCTCAGTGTTCCTCCCTGGCACTGCCAGTGTGGTGGTGAGGCCGGTCTGAGGTCCTATCAGGGAGCCAGGCCAGTGGCCAAAGGGTGCTTTTCTGTGTGGGGAAAGCACAAGTGGCTATGCTTTCTTTAGGGAAGAGAGTCATCCCAAGAGGGTGGTGGCAGCAGAATGACCTCAGTGGCAGGCTGAGGGTGAGGGTCCAGAGAGGTTGCATCTTTGGGGTGCAAGGACCAAACAGAGAGGGGGTACTGGTTGGAACAAACTCCAGAAGGGAGACCAGCTAGTGACCCAGGGGATGGGATGTAGACCTATCCCAGAAGACCGCATCGGTGCTGAGGCACTGGACCCTTGTCCAGAGAAGGGGTAGGCATAGTGTTGCATGCCCAAGGGCAAAGGTTGGCCTAGTGAGGCCAAATCCATGTAGACCATGAGTGACCTAGAGGTATCTAACCTAGAGCCCGGAGGGTTCTTAGGATAGTCTGGGATCCCTGTCATGGGTGGAGATTTCATGGATGGGAGGAGTAGGTGGTCTGAGCGGATAACTGGTGAGTAAGGGGGTCTGGTCAGAACCCCTTATAACTAGTTATCGCTGACTACGGGAAGTGTACCCATGTAGAGTGGCTACTTCTTCCCTGTAGGAATCAGCTGGGCGCGGCGTGTGTTAGAAGGTGGTTCTGACACTATGGGCCGCCCGGATTTTTCGCTTTTTGAGCACCTATTTGTTGAGCTTTTACTGTGGGAGAGCCTCATAAGTTGGGACTCACCCACAGGGAACTCATGATGAAAGAGACTGCATGTGGATTTTACTGGTGACCCCCTGGCTTGACTAGGCCGCTGCGCAGCAGCTGGAGTACAGGGCACCGGGCTGGTTACATGCAGACACCTGTGTACATGCGTGTGCACACGTTTAGGGGCTGCGCAGGGGAGATTCCTGGCGTGCGCAGTCCAGGAGCAGCTACAAAGTGAATGGTGTGGCAGGACTTATGCCGAATTGGGTGGTGACATGGAATAGGCTTTATACACTGGGAAGAAATATGCCAGGGAAAGTCAGTGTGTTTGACTGTGTTTTTCACTTCATTATTCCCCTATGGGGAAGTGGAGCCCATGGGCTTGTGTCACTTTCCTAAGGCCTACAGATTCCAGACACGTACTAAAGTCCACTGTAACGGGTGTGAGAAGAAGTATTCTGCAGAGTCCAAAGTGATATTTGTACTGCTTTTGGGTCATCCAGAAATGTCACATTTCTCTGAGTCAGTCATAACCAGGGCCAGGCTGAGGGCTGACCTCAGCTGGCCGGATTGATAACCTTTTTTTTCCACAAGCTAAGGCCTCCTCTCCACGAAGAGAAGATGGGTGGGGCTACAGGCCCATCCATCAGCAGCTATCACTGGTGCCAGGCACCAGGCTGCACCAAGGAGGGAAGGGCTCTTGTTTCAGAGACCATGTGGCCAGAGACCCTGGACGACACCATTTTGAACCAGGCCAGAGGCTGGACAAGAAGGAGGGAGCAGGGGCAGGGAAGTGATGTGTCGCTGTTTGATAGGACCAACAGAGACTTCCTGCCAGCCCCCTACTCAACTTTTAAAAAGTGCTTGCACAGGAAGAGAAGCTCTCTCTGGGGTGTGGTCTGCTGAGGAGGAGGGTGCTGGAGCCTGGCAATGGGCAGTTGGAAGGAGGTACCCCCTGACTGCCCCCCAGGACCCTAACAGCGCCAGAAGAAGAGCCCAGGACCGGTGCGCAGAAGCAGGGGCCTCTGCGCAGGGAGAAGAGAGGCCCAGGAGGAGAGCCAGGCGAAAGGCTGGCGCAGGGAGCCAGTGAAGACCGCTCCCTGCAGAATGCCCCCTTTTGGAGACCCCGAGGGCAAAGGAGAGTGCTCCCAGTGGCTGGGGGACGCCACCCGGAGCAAGAAGACGCAAAAATGGAGGATATCGGACCCCTGGGGGCTGAGATATGCCCCCCAGAAGGTACGCGACCTTTGACCTTCGATGGTACCGACGACAAAGCTCTTGGGGCTCCACCGCCGGTCTGGAAACTGCCCCCGGGGTGGGTCAGGTCCCGGGGGCTGCCCCCCAAAGAAGAAAAGTCGAGGTGCGCCGTCGCGCACCCCGTGAAAGTGCCCCCGCGGGGTGCCAGGAGCCCACCCTGGCCCCAAGCTGAAAAACGAAGCCGGGGAGCGCCGTCGCGCTCCCCGTGAAGAGTTGCAGGGGGGCAGGGAGCGCCGTCGCGCCCCGTGAAGATGAGCCCCAGGGGGCCCGGGACCCCATTCCTGGGCCCCGAAGTAAAGTCGGGGAGCGCTGTCGCGCTCCCCATGAAGATACCCCCTGGGGGGTCAGGAGCCCACCCTGGCCCCCGCCGAAGCAAAGACGGGGGAGCGCAGTCACACCCCCCCGCGAAGAGGTCAGGAGGGGCCTGGGACCCCATTCCCGGGCTCGAAGCCAAGACGGGGGAGCGCCGTCGTGCCCCCCCCGTGAAGAGGAGGAGGGGCCCGGGACCCCATCCCCGGGCCCCGAAGCAAAGCCGGGGGGCGCCGTCGTGCCCCCATGAAGATGGCCCTGAGAGGCCCGGGACCCCATCCCTGGGCCCCAGAAGTGCTGGAGGGAGGCGGGGGGAGTGCCGTTGCACTCCCCCAAGGACTGCCGGACGGGCGAGAACCTCCGTGTCTGCCCCCCGGAGCGGGCAGACCAGAATGAAGGTGCCGGCTCCCGCGGCCGCACACGGAGGTGCGGGCCGCGCGGGGAGCCGGCGGGGGCAGCCAGGGGGTGGGCTCCCTGGGCTGCCCTCCACCACAGATGGCGTGCGGGGGTCCCGGGTGGGACCGAGACCCCCAGAACCAAGGCAACAGCGCCAGCGGCCCGGGTGGGACCGGGCCCCCACCAGTGAAGAGCGGCCGGGGGTGGGCTCCCCGAGCCGTAAATAACTCACCCAGGGGTCCGGGTGGGACTGGGCCCCCCGCCAAGGTCGGCAGAAACGGCGTGAGGCCGTGGGCGGCATCGCGGCTCTCCCCGGCACAGCAGGAGAGCCGCTAATATGATATGCATAAGGAAGGAGCCTGAAGCGCCCCATAATGCCTTGCAAGGCATGGGGATAACATCGTTTTGGTGCCTGGTGGCCCCCAGAGGAGGGGGGTCACCCTCATTTGGGAATGGAGGGGCAGGGGGTGCTGCAGAAGCAACGCAGCCTCCCCCAGCTCAAAGAAGAAAAGTCCCACCCTAGGTGTCCTGGGGACTTGAAAAGGATAACCCCTCAAGGGCTCAGCCAGCATTTAACACTTTCTAGGCTGGAACTTTTGTTCTTCAGCTGAGGGTGTATGGAGAAGTGCCTCATGGAGTGAAGGACTGAGTTGGGTGGTGATACTAGACCCCACCCCCTCTTTTGGGAGGGATGGAGATGTTATGCAATGTCACAAAGTAATTCCAACAGCTTATGTATATTTGTAAATTGGTGCATAGTATTGAGTAGTGTGTGTGTTTAATAAATGTACTCTTACTTTTATAAAGCAAAGTACAGGCTGGACAATCAATTATTGAGTATTATTTCTGCGCCCCTGCAAATGGCGATTACTAGCCCACACCACCTCCCTTGAGTAAGCCTCAGACTGCTCTGCAACGCTACCCTCTGAGAGTCAGGCGCTACAATTGGGTGTTTGGTTCCCAGTGAAGGACAAATGTAGTCATGTTATTTGTGCAGGCCTCACAGATGCTGCCTCGTTTTCCAACAGGAGCCTTGTAAACAAAGTGCCCCAATTCCCCCCTGAACCAGTTTTGGCTGGTTCGCCCAAGCCCTGTGCCAGGGCAGACAAAGCCAAGATGTAGTATAAATATAGGGGCTGTGACCCCATGAATGGTTGCGCTTCCTGGTGCTGAGGGGACCTGCTGCTGCTGGGTTCCAGGAGGAACCGCCACAAGGGACTACCTCCCTGCTGGAGGGCCCTGTGAGCTGGCCTGCCTGGGCCCAGCCTTTTGCCCCTAAAAACTTTGCTGCTGGAGCTGTGGCTCCTAGCGCCTCGTGAGCACTATATTTAAAGCACCAAACAGAGGAGCGTTTGGTTTGGTCTGCAGCGCTGCACTGCGTTGAGAGAGGGCATCCCCGGCGTAGGGATTCCCCCGAGTTGCGCAGGAATTGAGCGGGAGCCCACCCCGCATTGTGGTGTGCTTCGGCGGGAGCCCACCCCGCGTTTCTGCCGCTTTTGGGTTTTAATGACAGCAGGACCCCACCCCGCGTTTCGAGTGGAGAGCAGGTGCCCACCCCGCATGTGAGCTTTATTCAAGGCTGGTGCCCACCCCGCCTGTGGTGTCCGTCGGCGGGAGCGCACCCCGCACTTTGCCCAGAAGGGAAATCACCGCTGCGGCCCAGAAGCCAGGCGGCTGTGCCTGGTTGGGGCGTGGCCAGCCGGCCGGAAAGAGGACGCCGGGCGTGCTGGAGAAGGAGGCGGGGCCCTTGCATGCCGGCGGAAGCCCCAAGAGGAAACCGGAGCTGAGAGCCGACCTGGTGGAGTCCCCGACACAGCCCCAGTGAGTGGGGGCTCTTTGAGGCAGATCGCCGGTGACGGAGAGAAGGAGACCTGAGCCTTGCGGGCTCCCAACTGCCACGTCCCGCTGGAGAAGGAGAAGTCCCGGTGAGTGTAGCTGCACGTTAGTCCTACAGTACCGAGCAGAGTCCCTGGAGAGCCCCGGTGAGTGGGGCTGCAGCGTGAGCTGTTGGGGGTGGTTCGAGGCACATTGTCGGTGCCTGACCCCTCCATTGTGCCTTGTGAGTGCTCCCAGAGGCACCGTGGTGCCAGTGCTTGTTTGTGGCATCTTCACAGCTGCGCCACCGTTGCGGGCAGCTGCACCGTGGGGGCTGAGTTTTGGAGCATGGTTGGCGCTCCCCAGGCATAGTGAATGCCAGTATCCTTATTGCTTCACAGCTGCACCACAGTTAGCGGGCAGCTGCAACGTTGGGCATGATTGCTTGAAGAGTCCCAGTGGGGACTCCAGAGGCACCGTTAGTGCCAGTGTTATTATTTCTTTGGGAGCATTCTTTTTGTCTGCACAATAAGAAAGGAGTGAGATACACTCCTGCCCTGCCCCAGCGCAATTGCGCACTTTGGATTTTGCTGCATTGGCAAAGGACAAAGGGCATTTAGGGCCCAGGTGAAAGGCCAGATGGCCTGGGGTCATTTTGGGTGAGATTGGTAGAGCGCCAGGCTCTACAAAGCTACATAATGTGTTTATACTTATGAGGTTGGCGTAAAATGTGTTTTATGCCTAATGTGATTCATGCGTAATGTGATTTATGCTTATGAGGTTATTGCATAATGTGTTTATGCTTATGAGGTTGGCGCATAATGTGTTTTACGCCTAATGTGATGGTGATTGCATAATGTGAATTATGCTGTAGGATATAATGCTGAGTACAGTATTTTGCCAGTAATTACTGGTTGTGTTCTACATGTACTATTTGTGCTTTGTGATGGTTCTGACAGTGGCCCAATTGGCCCTGTCATGTGTAAATAATCCCCTGTAAATATTGCCTAGTGCCAGGTGGCACAGTGTATATGGTGTGATTACTATTCTAATGTTTTTTGGATAATACAAAGGCTATTTTTATATATATAACCTTGTGTAGAGTTTCTTTTTGTGGTGTGCCTAGTGTGTTGCTGCTGTGTGTGTGTGTTGCGCAAACGCTTTACACATGGCCTCTGGGATAAGCCTGACTGCTCGTGCCAAGCTACCAAGGGGGTGAGCAGGGGTTATCTTCAGTGTGTAACTCCCTTGCCCTGACTAGAGTGGTGGTTTCTGCCTGACTTAGGCGCATGCCCTAGCCAACCAGAAATCCCATTTCTAACAGTACCCATCTCCTGAAGGAAGATTTTGTTGCCCTATTAAGTGCTACATCTCTGGTAATAGCATCAGCTCATACACAGTACATGAAAACAGCGAGCTGGTGCCTCTAAAAAGAACGTTAGTACTGTGCAAATGTGTAGCTCCATTGGTGCAACAGAAGCAGTAAAACCAGGGCACAGAATCCTGAGGGCCCCAGTGATCCCTGATTATTGCTGTATTTCACAGTTCAAAGAGTGGCCCAGGGGTTGGCTAACTAACCCCTGTAGACACTTCTGTGGTCCTGGGTTCAAGACAAGGAGGTCGAGTCTTACTTCAGGGCCGTGATTCTTCTGATTCTTCTCAGGTCCAGGAGTTTTTATTGAGGAGGGAACTGGGGATGGCACATTTATGCCCAGTGCCAGTCTGTGGATGGAGACAACCACTGGCTACACCCTAGCGAATGTAGTAGGAGTTCCCAGAGGTGACTCTAGTGACTCTACCGACTTTAACAGCACTTCCTGTGTGCTTTACTATAAACTATCCCACATTGCACCTCTCTACCTAAATCCAAGATGGAGGGACCTTTCTTCTCTTAGTCAGAGCTCCTAGGGCACACCCAAAGATGTGGCTATGATTATGGTCAAATCCTCCCCTGTGGTCACTTTAAACTAGTTCTGGCTCAGCCTCCCCCCCCCCCCATTGGGTTTAGAGCCAAACCGAACTGAGGAAAGAAAGAAAGGAGGCAGACTTGGTGTCAGGTTTATCTGCTAGTGACAGAGTAGGCCTCTTGGAAGTGTAAGTTGTCCTTAGGCACAGCTGTCAGGCCATCCTGTCAAGGGAAGGCAAACACCTCCCACACCCAAGCCCTTTGTCCTCTGTCTGGGAGTCATCTGTTTCCCACCACACAGGAACAATCAGCAGCCAGGTGGCAGTTGAATACTGGTCAAATTGCCTCCAGAGGTCTAGCCAGGGAGAGGTAACTTTTCTAACATAGTTAGTCAAATTTAAGTTCACCAATTGAATTTTGAAGAACTATTAAAATGAGTCCTTGAATTATATTGTAAGCACCTTGCAACCCAAAATTATCATTATAAGGTGTTATAGTGTAATCCATGGTTTCCCTTTGGGGCACCTAACCTTGCCACAGTGAAAAAGGCAATTTGGTGCCTTTTCACTGTCAGGGCATCTGTAGCATTCATTTCTATATGTCCCACTTTTAAATACCATGCATCCTGCCTAATTGGGAAATCAAATAAGGCCTACATTAGGGGTGTCATACATATTTTAAAGGAAGGTTTAGGCCTGTCAAAAGGGTGATTTTGACAGGTAGAATTGGCAGTTTAAAAACTGCACATCCGCACTACAGTGGCAGGCCTGGAGACATGCTATACAGCGCTACTCTAGAGGGTGGTACAGTGAGTGCTGCAGCCCACTAGTAGCAATTAATCTACTGGCCCTGGATACATGTAGTACCATATACTAGGGCCTTATCAGTAAGTTTAATGTGTTAATGAGATGAATGCCAATTTCAGCCTGTTTCAAGGGAGAGCACTGCACTTTGCTACTGGTCAGCAGGAGTAAAGAGCACAGGGTCCTAAAGCCAACAAAAACAGTTAAGGCAAAAATCTGGGAGAATACCACACAAAAGATGGTCATTTCAAATATAGTGCATTGTTGGTCCTATTATTTTCAAAAGCTGAGTGTTGGTGGAACCCCATCCCCACACAAATCAATGGAGATCCAGGCTGGCTTTATGCACTCGTCTTATGCAACACGGAATTGGTATTAGGACTTTTTCAAGAGCTGCTGTTGGTTCTAAACCCAGCTCAGAGTTTGCAAGTTTCATAAGGCTGTAATTATTGGTACTGCAAGTGGAGACTTGTGCATTTGATCTCTTTTATACCTACTGTATTGAACATCTCTTTACTTGAGAGGATGAAATATGCTGAAAAGAATTCTGTGTTTTTTGCTTCAATTGCCCCATATGAGGCCAGACCCTTCCGCATCTTGGGCAATTTGTCTTCTTCTGTTCTTAAATGTTCCACTTTCTAGCTTGGAAAGGCTCACCTGGAGTTGCTGGAATTATTTCTCAATCTGAAGGGCAAGTGAGTGTTATTATCAATGTCCTTCCAGTGAATGTCTTTTATTATTAACAACTACGTTAATGCATTTGTATGTGAAGTTTATCTTAAGAAGGTGTGGAATTAGCTTTAAAGTCTGATTGTTAAGTTTGATGGCGCGATTTATATGAGAGATTACTTTATGATCATCTTTTTCATAGCTGGCAGTAGATATAAAACACAGGGTTATTTTTCATTGACTTTTGGAGCTGTATCACATAAAGTCAGCACTGAAAGTGCTAATTTACTACATGGTCTCTGCCACAGATGTGGGCTGACTGGTCTCCTTAATAGTCGGAACAGTGGTATTTGACAGTGGGCTGTTAGATCCTGGAAGTTTAAAGGAATATGCACTTTTGGATGGAAATTTAGCAGCATTTGTTGACATCTCTAAAGTAAGTACAGTGCACAAAACAATATCCACAAAAAACAAACTAATAACAAAACATAAACTAAACATAACAGGGTATAACATAATAAAACAGTTAAAATAGAATGAAACATGACAACCACAGAATAAAACGACAATAGCAGTAATGCAGTAATATCCCACTAAAGCACAATTGCACAAAAACAATGCAACACTTCATCACCTCAATAAAGTGTGATACAGCAGATAGCCGTAAACGTTACCGTTGCCAAAAATCTGCTACCATAAAACAGTATTAAAAGGTTTTCTCACAAAGCACTAAGGGGCATATTATCAAGAACGGCGATAAAATTATCGCCGCTTTAGCGGCAGAAAACTGCCGCTAAAGCGGCGAAAATGGGCTTGATAATATGCCCTTGAGAATACCAATAGAAGCCCATGTTCACACCAGAACATGGACTTCTATTGGAATTCTCAAGGGCATAATATCAAGCCCATAGTTTTCTGCCACTAAAGCGGCGATAATTTTTAACGCCGTTCTTGATAATATGCCCCTAATTTATTTAATACCAAGGACATGAAATAACACCATCCAAAAATGTTTTACGACCTGGCCCTCTATGTTCATGACTACTATGTAAAATTGTCCTGCTTCATTCAATAGAGGATGTTCAGAATTCCACGTTGGGCAGATTTTGGCCTAATATTACTCCCAAAGTTACTGATACTGGTGGCATTAATAATTTGATTTGGGAGCAGAGAAATACTCCAGACTATGAGATTTGGGGGTTTTCCATGTGAGAATCATCAATCAGTGTTCCTGAGCCTATGCCCACATGTTTGCCCGCTCTGTTAGAGCTAGAGATTTTGCTACTTTCAATTGAAGCCCCTGAGTGATACTTGAATACTTTACATCCTGATGTGGTTAGTAACTCCTGTTACCAGCCGCAATGAGATTATCTGGCTACTGAGAGTATATTTCTTGCATTCTGCTGTAGACTAGCTGATCCGTGTTGACAAGTTGTTTTCAGCCAAATCCCTACGTTGCTGAAAAGCCCAGTGCTCACACCTCTTAATCTGAGTAGAATGCTTCAACCCTCGCACTCACCAGGATTGCAGGAGTCTGTATCATTTTGACTTCAGCACATGTGAGGTTGTTATAGGATTGAAGAAGAACATTGCCTTTATTGACTTGAGCCACATTGCTCCAGACCTTGTGGATTTGCATTCATTAAAATGGCAGTGGTAGAGGAAGCGTCATCACCCACTCAATGACCACCAATAATGTCACAGGCAGGGGGGCTGCTTGATTAGGGCAAAATTAAAACATGTGAAAGTACTGAATTGTTTGGAGCTTCTGACCCTCACTCTGTGCGAGGTCAGACAAAAGCAGGCTCTTTAGAAAGACACGTGTGCAAGTGCGCAGGTACCTGCCATCATAGGATTTACAGGGCTTACTTATTTTCAGCCCTGATCCTCTGTGCTTTGAAGGCTGCAGGGCCACTGCCCCCTATGACGCAGTGCAGCCTCGCTTATTGAAAACAACTTGGGCGCTTTAAGCTTAAGCCCTGGGATTCCCGAGGATGTTTGTCAATCAGCGAGGCTGTACTGTGTACCAGTTCAAATCCCACCCATTTCCAAACTCGTACAGGTGGGGTGGGAACAAACCTCCGTGGCCCCACCTCGTCCTGGAAGGAGTTGGGATTGGAAATATGTGAGGTGCACACGAGGCTGTGGAAAAGCAGATCGGAGTCTAAAGCCACTGCAAGTTGTTTGAGGCAAATGTGGGCAAAAAAACAAACAAAAAAGAAAACAGGCCTTGAAACGGGTCCCTAATGGGCCCCAGCGGAAGGCTTAGGGAGTTGGGAGCATTCTTGTGTGATTTCTGCTCCTCTTGGATGCATTGCTGAGCCATGTTCACTCACCACAAAGTTAAACAATTTTAAACATGTTACATACAAATGATCACACTGGACAAATGTGATGTGGCTTCACAGACGTTTGTACAGTATGATAAGTGTTCATGTCTGCATAACATTTTTTAAATTATTTAACTTTATGATGAGTGAACATCAGGGCTGGCTTTACCACACCTGGCGTTGAGCTCTGGTGCTGTCCTTAGAAATAACTTATGGGTTTAAATGCACCCATGGCAGAGTTCCTTATGTGTCCAGCCGTTTTCAAAACAACAATAAAAATATCATGATAACGCAGGTGAATAAGGTGGGTGGACAAAATATCGAAAACAGAATATCGTATCAAAAATATCGAGGACATGAATATCGTGAAGGTCATTTTCTATGGGTAAGTAAAGTTTTACTATATATAACTCCACATATATGTACTTTGACTATATATATATCTTCAAGGTACGTAGATCTGGAGTTAAGAATAGTAAATTAATACCCATCTATTTGCACTTACCTACTCGATATTCTTGTCCTCGATATTTTGGACACGATATTCTGTCCACACGATATTTTGTTTTCGATATTCTGTCAGTGAACCGGTGAATAATGTTCCTGCTCGAGGGAGATGGAGTTTTGTCTAGTGGCAGGTTTGACTCATCATAAAGTACAGCAGAGGGTTAATGTGCCTGCTGCAAAGAACCTGTACAATGAAAATGAGAGAACTGTATTTTATGTGGATATCTCAGTGGGTTACTGCTTTTGCCACAGAGATCCTTTTCTCACTTGCATTTAATAGGTTACATTCCTATATAGCACAGTGACCTATAAACTGTCATCAAAGAGCAACATGCACACTGCAAGGAATTGGTTAGGACGTTCTGTTTTTCATTATCCTAATGTTGCAAAAAAGGGGTTAGTTTGGGTAGAATACATTCTTATTAGAAAAGTCAAACCCACCCACTGTGGTATGTTTTAAATACTGAATTTGGGCTTCTCCATACCAAACACTCAACATATATACTGCCAACTAGTATGGATGTCAAGTGACTCCTACATCTTGTAGTCCTCATCGTCTTATCTAACATTTCCCATATACTGATTTACAGCCATATGATTCTTTGTCTTTATATAATGTGTGTGATGTAAAATGCTTTGACACCTTAAACTGGTATCAGTAGCACCACAACACAAATGAAATGCATGTGAGAGAGGGCCTATAGAGAGAGGAGGGGCACTGTTGGAGGGTGGTAGTGAGGGAATCCATGCAGCAGGAGGTCACAGGAGAGGGGAGCGCCAAAAAAGACTGTTGCATCGGGCTCCACCAGCGCTAAAGCTGCCACTGATGAACATGGCGATGTGAGCAGATATTTCTTTCACCAAATGCCCTTGCAGTCTGCAGTTTGTTTTGTTGCTCAGCTTGAATAAGTAGAAGAGGTTAATATTCCCTCCCACCTTTTCCTCCCTGATGCAGTTTAGGGGTATGCACAATTCACATCCCATGACTGCGTACAACACTGCAGTGTTAGTGGGAGCTGCAGACAGCGGGTCTATTGCCCTGCTGAGGCGGAGAGTGATGTCACAATGAAGTGAGGGTTGGGGAGGAGAGAAGAACAATGTGCGCAAGAAAAAAGGTGCTGCAATCCCAGCCAAGGGCAGGACCTTACTTTTGTATGGTACTGCACGTGGCACACTTTCCTCAATCACATCTGCAAGCAGTCATAAGGATGTGACCGAATGCAGAATTCAAGTTCCCAAGACCCATGTCTGAGCAGCTCATCCAGTTCAGGTTTTTTTACTTGCATTCTTCCACTTGCAGTCTTATAAGTTAGCCCATTATAAAATTTGGACTAAAAGTCCCAGAATTCTAAGTAAATATCTGGTCTCGATAAGCTACTTATGCATAGGCTGTGATCCCTCGTGGAGACAAATTTAGTCATTGGTTTCCTGCCTCACTCTCTTCAAAGTTCACCAGCTGCCACTGGTCACAGGATTTGCACCCTGATCCACGCTAAACCCAGTATTGGCTTTGAGTTGTTGCTGAGTGAGAGGCAGAGGTTGAAAACAGAAGTCAAAATAGATTTTAGAGCCAGGTTTACTTTCTGTTCCTGCCTTTCATTTATGGATCCTGATGTCGGGGTACCAAGGACATTGCTATGGGTACTTAAGGCCAAAACAAGGTTAGCAGCTTCTACATCCAGCTACTTCCAGTTGTGGTTCATGCTTTGCCTTCAACTCTCAGATATGCCTGATCATTGGTATCAGCTTCTACCCATGACTTGCCTTTTGGTGTTCCTAACATTGTCTTTGCTAACTTGACCTTTGCCCCCATGAAGGCAGTGGCAAGAGCATAAAGTAAACTTTGCTCTAGAAGCCACATTTAGTTGGTGTTGTTTCCATTCCTGATCTTCAGCCTAGTCCCTCAAAACAGATTGGCGGCATTTCAATGGTAGAACAAGGGCTCAGCTCTATGATGGCATCAGGTGGTCAAAGGGTAAGTGGTGTCTATTCCAGTACCCAATGAACTTAAGACTATGGATCATAGCTATAGACTGATCCTCTTGTTGAGTGACACCCACGTCACAAACTATTGTCATCCCAAAATATCTGCAGAGGCTGGCACTGTGCACGAGTGGCCAATTGAAAGTGCTGATTTTCACAAGACATTGAAGGAAATATAAGGCTTGGGTGAGAGCCACCTACATTATTTTTGTTTGTCTTGTCTTTTTATCATATTCACTTGTGATACTAGTCTCCTTCTCTACTAAATTGTCCCTCTTGCTCATCAATAACTTTCCAATTCATGTCTTCCCACTTTTACTTTATATAATATAATCATGTTTTTGGCACCACTCATAAACTCAATTTTCTTCGTTTTTATCCCTAATCTCTTCTTCAAAGTCCTATCTGCCTGTTTCCACTTTGCTGCAGCACATTCACCTTAACACTAGTTTCTTTCCTTTTGCTCTCTTATGCCATTTAATGGTTACTGTTTCTTTCTGTACAAGCCTCACACATCTTCATTACAAGACCTGTCCTTCTCTCCTAACCATTTTTTCTGCCACCCCCCTCTTCTCATCTTCTCTTTCTCACTCTTTCTGTCTCTCTCTCCCTCTCTCAATTTCAGGCTCCTTCTCTAGCTATGTCTCTGTCTCTTCAATGGATGTTTATTCAGCAAAATGTCAGGCATAGTGGAAGAAACATCACACACTTGTTGACCTCAATGACACTCAAGAATGTGATGTCATATGACCTTTGACATTCAATCTTCTTAGGAAGTGATGTCACATGACCTTAACCCTAATGACATCACAATTGACATTGCTGAAGTTCCATAGTAACTTAATGATTAATATAATAACACAACACTTATAAATGTCTATTTTTGATTATTCAATTTTATTTTTCATTAGGGTGCTGTAATGTAGTCCCAAGGGAACATTCGTAATTTCCCTTTGTCGTACATGAAACATTATTTGTTGGTTTGAAGAGGAGGATATACTATCACAAAATACAGTACAATAGTGGGAAGCTAAATTATTCATACCACAAATGGTCATATTTTAATGGTTTCACTAGCATATACCATATGCTAAATCACAGGGAGATTTTAAAAACTATAGTAGTTATGTCCACCTGTATTAATTGATATGGACCTTGGGCTCTAGTCACAAAAGTAAATTTGGCTGTAAACATACATTTACAACTCAATATACCTCGTTTGCTCCTGCCAGGAATTCAAAAAGTGATTCCTGGCAGACATAAGACCTTTTATGGGTGTGGAGATCTTCGGCATGAGTGCGGAGTACTCTGCTCTGGTAAATCCCACTTAAGGGTGGTATTGAGACCATTCATTGGTATTTCAAGCAGTGGTGCTGGAACAATTTTCAGAGAGAGGGTCCTACCATAAGTGTAGCAAACGATCCATGTCTGTTTCAGCAGGAGAGTGGTGCATTTTGGAGCATGCTGTTTCAAATATATGACTAAAGCATGGTGTGGTAGCGCACTGTCATTTACAGACAGCACATTTTCCATTGAAATGGCTAACAAATTCGCACTGACATGCAGTTTTACTGATAAAACCATACATCACATATTATAATGCTTACAAATCTTGCCTCAACAAATATTTATCATTTGTACATCACTAAATAAAATGTCTTGATCCTAAGAAAATCTTCCTATCTATCATCCTTCAGAATTACAAAAACAAAATTGCTTCATTTGTGCTTTCTAACTTCTAATTTATTTTGAAATATTTGTACAGATCATTTACAGGTATTTACATTTTGTTGTGTGTTTGAAAGAAAGCAACTTCCCGACCTCATGTACCCTAGCAAGATTGTCAGAGAGTTCAGATTACAAAACGCTCTAACTTTTCAGTTAATGAAAAGTAAACACCAATCACAATGTTAGAAGAAGAAACAGCAATTTGTATGACGACATAGCACCGCAAAGATGTCAAGATAAAAACAAAAATGTAAAGGCATCTTTATTGCTCGATCACCTTCTAAACTTCAGCACAGTTATTCTGGGGGTGCTGCAGCATCCCAACATCCCTACTTCCAGGGCCTATGATTTCAAGGCATGGTTTGTCTTGTACGTTTATAAACGTCCACATGCCAGTAAGTTTGGTGGCATTCACACTTCCTTTTTCAGCATTGGAAGTGTCATATTTTTGCACCAACCAAGTGCTTGTGAAAATCCCTTTCTAGCATGGGAAGGTGAATGTATCGCTGCCAAAATTGGTGGGGGTGTAGAGGAAGACATTCCTTCAGTGAGAAAATATTTTCCATGCAGTGAAAAAGGGAAGAAAGCATATGAGTTTGGTTACTGGAATTCATTGCCTCCATGCGAAAGTCACAGTCACTTTTAGCTCTGTACAGTGTGATTGTAATCCAAATTTAGAACTCACAGCATTTCCAAAGGAATCTGCATGAAAATGTTTCCCCCAGTTGCAGCTTTCCATACAATTTCCAAGAGAAATATGTGAATTTTACAAAGTAGCAAAGCTGGACTTTAATCAGATTGTAGCTTTGCTACATTTTGTGAATCAGCCCTCATACATTAAATATGAACTATACTATTAGATTACATTTTTCCTTACTGTTAATACATTTTGATTTATGATCACATACAATGCACTACAACAAGAAAGAAGCACAGAGGGGAAGGCTGTGTTCAAACATATTTTTCAAGTGTTCACAATAAATTAAGATGGCAAGAAGTTGTTTAAAAATATGTTTGTTTTTCACTTCTTTCATTTTTTATTTTTCCAAAAGAGAGAAATGTAGTTATTTTATGAAACTTTAAGAGTAGTGGTCCTGGTCCCAGTAGAAGCTGCCAAAAGTAAACACTGCTCATTAGAACACTGTTTACATTCTGAGTACAAAGGTAGAGCCAAGGGTTGCAAGAGGCCACTTAGGGGTCGCAGCTGCAACCAATGGTGACACCTAATCAATCAATCAATCACAGAATTTGTAGAGCGCACTACCTACCCGCGAGGGTCTCAAGGCGCTGGGGAGAGAAAAGGGGGGGGGTGCTGCTACTGGTCGAACAGCCAGGTCTTGAGTAGCCTCTTGGGTCTGTCGTAGGCTTAGTGGAAGGGTGTTCCAGGTCTTGGCGGCGAGGTGTGAGAAGGATCTGCCGCCGGTGGTTGTTCTTCGAATGCGAGGGACGGTGGCGAGGGAGAGGTCGGCGGAGCGGAGCTGGCGGTTGGGGACGTAGAAGAAGAGTCGTCTGTTGAGGTAGGCTGGGCCAGTCTTGTGGAGTGCCTTGTGTGCGTGGATGAGGAGTTTGAAGGAGATCCTCCTGTCGACGGGGAGCCAGTGCAGGTTCCTCAGGTGGGGGGTGATGTGGCTGTGGCGTGGTATGTCGAGGATCAGGCGTGCGGAGGCGTTTGTATGCGTTGCAGTCGCTTGATGAGCTTGGCCGGGGCTCCCGCGTAGAGGGTGTTCCCATAGTCAAGTCTGCTACTGACGAGGGCCTGGGTGACTGTCCTTCTTGTGTCTGTCGGGATCCACCTGTAGATCTTGCGAAGCATGCGGAGGGTGTTGAAGCAGGAGGAGGAGACTGCGTTGACTTGCTTGGCCATGGAGAGCGTTGAGTCGAGGATCACTCCCAGGTTGCGTGCATGGTCGGTGGGTGTCGGGGCTGCTCCCAGCGTCGTTGGCCACCAGGAGTCGTCCCATGCTGAGGGGTTGGAGCCGAGGATGAGGACCTCTGTCTTGTCCGTGTTCAGCTTTAGTCGGCTGATCTTCATCCAATCGGCGACCGCCTTCATTCCTTCATGGAGATTGGATTTGGCGGCGAGGGGTCCTTGGTGAGGGAGAGGATCAGTTGAGTGTCGTCGGCGTAGGAGATAATGTTGAGGTCGTGCTGTCTGGCGATGCGTGCGAGCGGGGCCATGTAGATGTTGAACAGTGTTGGGCTGAGGGAAGATCCCTGGGGTACGCCGCAGATGATCTCGGAGGCTTCGGATCGGAAAGGTGGGAGGCGGACTCTCTGGGTTCTGCCGTCGAGGAAGGAGGTGGTCCATTCCAGGGCCTTGTCTCGGATCCCTGCGTCGTGGAGGCGTGCGCGTAGAGTGCGGTGGCAGACAGTGTCGAAGGCGGCGGAGAGGTCCAGCAGGATGAGGGCTGCGGTCTCACCGTTGTCCAGCAGGGTCCTGATGTCGTCGGTGGCGGCGATGAGGGCAGTCTCAGTGCTGTGGTTGCTGCGGAACCCCGATTGGGATGGGTCCAGGATGCTGTTTTCTTCGAGGTATCGGGTTAGCTGTTTGTTGACGATCTTCTCGATGACCTTGGCTGGGAACGGAAGCAGGGAGATGGGCCGGAAGTTCTTGAGGTCTCTTGGGTCCGCCTTGGGTTTTTTAAGTAGGGCGTTGATCTCTGCGTGTTTCCAGCTCTCTGGGAAGGTCGCGGTCTCGAAGAAGAGATTGATAACGTTGCACAGGTGGGGTGCGATGGAGCTGCTGGCTTTGTTGAAGATGTGGTGCGGGAAAGGGTCTGACGGGGAGCCGGAGTGTATTGTGCCCATGGTCTTGATGGTGTCATCGATGTTCACGCTGGCCCAGGCTGGCAAGGGGTCATGGTCGATGGTGTGCGGCGGGTCTGGTGTATCTATCTTAGTGGGGGCTGTCTGGGTGTTGAAGCTGTCGTGGATTTCGGCGATCTTGCGGTGGAAGAAGGTGGTGAGGGAATCGCACAGGGCTTGCGACGGCGGGATGTCGTTGGTGTTGGAGCTGGGGTTGGAGAGTTCCTTCACGATGTTGAAGAGCTCCTTGCTGTTGTGTGCGTTGTTGTCGAGGCGGTCTTTGAAGGAGATTCTCTTGGCGGACCTGATGAGGTGGTGGTGGTGGTTACGGATGGCGTCTTTATGGGCTGCGTGGCTGTCCGGTGTCTTATCACTGTGCCATTTCTTCTCAAGTTTCCGGCAGGTACGCTTGGAAGCTAGGAGTTCCGGGGTGAACCAGCTGGCTCTTTTGGTGGTGTTGCTGTAGGTGAGTTTTTTCAGCGGGCGAGGGTGTTGGCACAGTCGTCTATCCATCGTCTGAGGTTGCAGGCAGCGTCGTCGGTGTTGGATGGGTCGGAGGGAGGGCTGAGAGCGAGGTTTGCCCGTAGTTGGTCTTCGGTGACTTTGCTCCAGCAGCGGCGTGGGATCTGTTGGGTGCGGTGGTGTGTGGTGGGTTTCTGGAAGGTGAAGTGGATGCAGCGGTGGTCGGTCCAGAGGAGTTCCGTGGTGTGGCTGAAGGAGACGTGGGAGCTTGAGGAGAAGACGGGGTCGAGCGTGTGGCCGGCGGAATGAGTCGGTGTTGTGACGAGCTGTCTCAGTCCGATGTTGGCGAGGTTGTCGATCAGGGTGGTGGAGTTGCTGTCGTTGTTGTTCTCCAGGTGAAAGTTCAGGTCTCCGAGGAGGATGTAGTCGGTAGAGGTCAGGGCGTGCGTGCTGATGAAGTCGGCGATGGAGTCGCTGAACAGGGGTCAGGGCCCAGGGGGTCTGTAGACAAGGGTGCCTCTAATGATGGTGTTGGGGTCCGTGTGGATCTGGAAGTGCATGTGTTCGGCGGTGCAGAGAAGGTCGTCAGTGCTGGTCGAGACCCTGATGGAGTTCTTGTGGACGATGGCGATTCCTCCTCCTACTCCGTTGACGCGGTCTCTGCGGGTGATCTTATAGCCGTCTGGGATGGCTATGCCGATGTCGGGTGCGGAGGAGTCGTTCATCCACGTCTCTGTCAGGAAGGCGACGTCTGGTGATGATGTGTCGAGCAGGTCCCAGAGCTCGGCGGCGTGTTTGCGTGCGGAGCGGGTGTTCAGTAGGATGCATCGGAGGTGGTTGAGGTCCTTCTTGGCGGGCGCTTCGGTGGCTCTGAGGCTGGTGTAGCTGCAGTTCCGGCAGGTGAAGGGGCCATGTGTGCGTTTCGGGGCGGCCTTGAAGCAGTTGTGTGTCCGTCCGGGGTTGAGAGCATGGAGTGTGGTGGCATCGTAACGGCGTCGGTCCTCGAGGCTGGAGCGGGGGGCGCGCGGCCCAGGGGTTCTGGCGCTGGGCGCGGTCCAGGCGCGGACGGGCGCAGACGGGCTTGCCTTTGGCGCGCCCTTGGCGCGGCCGCGCAGCGGCCGCCATATATGGGGAGCTGGGAGGGAGGAGCAGCTGGGAGGCAGGGGCAGCGAATGGGCAGTCAGGGGGGCGGGGCCGCAGGGGACGCAGCGGCGGGGGGTACAGAAGGCAAAGTTGGGCACAGCAAAATGGGGGCACGAGGGGAAACAGAAGGCAGAAATGGACACAAGAAATGGGGGCACGAGGGAACAGAAGGCAAAAAATGGACACAAGAAATGGGGGCACGAGGGGAACAGAAGGCAAAAAATGGACACAAGAAATGGGGGCACGAGGGGAACAGAAGGCAAAAATGGACACAAGAAATGGGGGCACGAGGGGAACAGAAGGCAAAAAATGGACACAAGAAATGGGGGCACGAGGGAACAAAAGGCAAAAAATGGACACAAGAAATGGGGGCACGAGGGGAACAGAAGCCAAAAAATGGACACAAGAAATGGGGGCACGAGGGGAACAGAAGCCAAAAAATGGACACAAGAAATGGGGGCACGAGGGGAACAGAAGCCAAAAAATGGACACAAGAAATGGGGGCACGAGGGGAACAGAAGGCAAAAAATGGACACAAGAAATGGGGGCACGAGGGGAACAGAAGCCAAAAAATGGACACAAGAAATGGGGGCACGAGGGGGAACAGAAGGCAAAAACGGGCACCGAGGCAACAGCAGAGGGGCGAGCTTACCAGCAGCAGCAGCGGGCAGGACAACACAGGCGGAGCTGTGTGGCGGGGGAGCGACCTACCTGGAAAGGTCAAGGGTCGCTCTCCTCACCGCGCAGCGGCCGCCATATATGGGGAGCTGGGAGGGAGGAGCAGCAGGGAGGCGGGAGGCAGGGGCAGCGAATGGGCAGTCAGGGGGGCGGGGACGCAGCGGCGGGGGGTACAGAAGGCAAAGTTGGGCACAGCAAAATGGGGGCACGAGGGGAAACAGAAGGCAGAAATGGACAAAGAAATGGGGGCACGAGGGGAACAGAAGGCAAAAAATGGACACAAGAAATGGGGGCACGAGGGGAACAGAAGGCAAAAAATGGACACAAGAAATGGGGGCACGAGGGGAACAGAAGGCAAAAAATGGACACAAGAAATGGGGCACGAGGGGAACAGAAGGCAAAAAATGGACACAAGAAATGGGGGCACGAGGGGAACAGAAGGCAAAAAATGGACACAAGAAATGGGGGCACGAGGGAACAGAAGGCAAAAAATGGACACAAGAAATGGGGGCACGAGGGGAACAGAAGGCAAAAAATGGACACAAGAAATGGGGGCACGAGTGGAACAGAAGGCAAAAAAATGGACACAAGAAATGGGGGCACGAGGGGAACAGAAGGCAAAAAATGGACACAAGAAATGGGGGCACGAGGGGAACAGAAGGCAAAAAATGGACACAAGAAATGGGGCACAAGGGGAACAGAAGGCAAAAAATGGACACAAGAAATGGGGGCACGAGGGGAACAGAAGGCAAAAAATGGACACAAGAAATGGGGGCACGAGGGGAACAGAAGCAAAAACGGGCACCGAGGCAACAGCAGAGGGGCGAGCTTACCAGCAGCAGCAGAGGGCAGGACAACACATGCGGAGCTGTGTGGCGGGGGAGCGACCTACCTGGCAAGGACACCTAAATGATGTCCATTGTCTCTCTCCTTGTCCATTGTCTCCCTTCACACTCTCTTTCCGTCTCTCTCTCTTTCATCTGTTTTCCTCTGTCTCTCTTTCACTTTTTCTATTCCTCCCTCTCTCACTGTAATATCTACCTCTGTTTCACTCTCACTCTCCCTTTCTCTGTCTATGTATATATGAGAAATTGCATTATTAGTTGGGCAGAAACTGAGGCCTATGCAAGTAATAGGTGCACAATATTTCCTTACTGGAAATCAAATACCCCATCGCAGCACTGGACACTCATAGCATAGTGAAGTATACTGTCTAAGGCCTACTCAGGTGAGGTGATGTGGGCCAGTGGTCACCACTCGCTGGTACTTAATAATAACATTCAGTAAATGATTGTCCACTAACTGTTTTTCTTTGAAGAAAGAAAACTACATTTATTACACACACTACTAAATACTGTGAATTAATGTACCAATATATGCATCGGACAGATTGAACTACATTTTAATGACATTCTGAATTCACTTTCGACCCTTAATGGGTCATGACCTCCAAAAACCAAAATACCTTCACCCATATCAGGTAGACCATCATAATATAGGGGGCATCACTTTAAATAAAGCATGCTTTGTCAGGGGATCACAACAACAATTATATGAGGCAAGCCTATTAGATTGCCAAGGGGTCACCACACTAATACATAAGAAAACCCTATTGGCTTTGTCAAAGGTTCACCACATTAAAAGACCAATAATCCACATATTACTAAAAGCGATCTTATCACTGGAATTTAAAACCATCTTTAAATGCAATCAGTATTGTTAATAAAGCATTATAGTGTTTATCAAAAATCAATGTCAGCAATATATTGTCAATAAACCATGTCAACATAACATGTATCTGAGTCTTTCTTTTTTTTTCCAATATTTTTATTTCGTTTTTTAAATAAAACAAAACATTAATCAAAGCATCAATACACAATACACATTGCATAGCGTTCCACATTTGCCATGTAGGGCAATCATCAAACAAAATATCTATCGCGATTGAGTCTACAAATGGGCTTGAGCGGCCTGGGCGCAAAGAAAAAATCAAAAGCACTGTTACAGTTCTCATGGTTACACATATTTGGAACAAACAGTACATCTTTCAAGGCTCTTCCCCCGGTCCTTCGGGCGACGGACTCCCACCCTCTGCTTCTCCCTCCACCTCCAATCCGTAATATTTTATCCATGGGGCCCATATTTTCCGGAACTTCTTGGGACAGCCCCGGGCTTTGTATGTCACCAGTTCTGCAACCATATACAAGTCAAGACTTGCCCTCCATTCGTTAAGGGTAGGTATTTGCGGGGCCCCCCAGTATTTAGCTATATCCCGTTTGGCTACTACCAACCCCAGGTTAGCTAGAACAAGTTTGCGCTTTGGGATGTCTACCTCTGTCGGAATTCCCAAAAGGAGAAACCGTGGCTCCAGTTCTATTTGGACTTCCAATATGTGATTGAGCTCCCCCACAATCGATCCCCAATATGCCTGTATCTCATTACACTCCCAAAGGGTATGTATGAACGTCCCACGTTCAGTGTGGCATCGAAGACACTCCGGGCTCTCGGCTCTCCCTATTGTATGCAATTTGGCTCTATCAAAATAAGTGCGGTGTAGTATTTTGTATTGGATGAGACGTAACCTCAATTTAATTGCCACTTCACGTGGATGCATGAGAGCGGCCTCCCAATCTATATCCTCCAGTACACCAGTGATCTTTTTTCCATTTTGCTCGAAGTGGACCCAGTCTATCGGGCATGTTATTAAGTAATGTTTTGTAGGTAAATGAAACAGCTTTAGCCGGGATTTCCTCCTGGAGGAGGCAACCTTCTAATGGGGCGTATTCCGGTAGTGCCGCCCCATCCAACCCCTCCGCCACCCATGCATGTTGCAAACGGAGGTATGCATATGCCTGATTATCGTGAAATTGATATCTAGCTTGGAGCGTGTTGAAAGAGGCCAGCACACCATGTTCCAGGACATCTCCTATTTTGGAAATACCTATTAGGTCCCACTGCCTAAAGCCACTCAACTTTCCAATTTCTTTAAGCCTAGTCCCCTCCCACAGTGGGGTTTCTCTGGTGCACTTTTGGTCCCACTTCATTTGTTGCTCAGCGCTCTTCCATGCCTCCAACGTCCTCTGGGTCACTTGGAGCAGTCTACTACATCCCTTACCTCCATAAATATAGTGAAGATGGGTATGATCTCTAAACTGCAGCTTTTCGAGCCTATATGTCGGGTGATCCCCAGATGCATGGATCCATTCATTGATTACAATAAGGTGGGCTGCTCTATAGTATGACCTAATATCTGGTAGAGCCAAACCCCCAGTATATGGATTCCGCTGCAGTGTTGGGAGTGCAATACGTGGATGGGCCCCATCCCAAAGGAGTAAGCGCAGTTCACTATCAATGCCTTTAAATATTGTATCCGGAATCTTAATGTAGGTATTTTGCAGTACGTAGAGCAACTGCGGGAGCGTTACCATTTTATACATAGCAGCCCTCCCCATAATGTTTAAGGGAAGCTTCCTCCATCTCTTAACGTCCTCTTGAAAGTTTAAGAAGACCCGCTTAATGTTGCGAACTAGGCTGGTGGCCACATCCGTAGTGATGTAAAGATAAGGTAAGTAAATCCTTCCGTGGACCAGTGCAGGCAGCTAGGGAAATTCCGGGGTTCTACCACCCCCCCCCCACTGGGTATAGGGTAGACTTAGACCAATTGATCCTATATCCCGCATGGCGCCCATAGTCTTCAACGATTCGTAGGATTTGAGGGAGCGTCTCCGTCGGGTTCGTCACATACAGTAAAATATCATCCGCACATAAAGATATGCGTTCTTCATCTATCTGTCGGGAGTCATCCACGAAACCACCAAACCCCGGGGAGGCTCGGACGACACAGGCCAGGGGTTCCAAGATAAGGGCAGACAGTAGGGGGGAGAGCGGCCATCCCTGCCTAGTCCCCCGCCGGATCGGCCAGGTCTCAGAAAGAGTTCCATTCACCCTAACCCTGGCCTCAGGCGCATTGTATAACAAGGCCACCCATTCCCGGAATCCCGGGCCGAATCCAAATTTCTCTAAAGTGTGCCTCATAAAGGGCCAATGGATGGTGTCAAACGCTTTCTCCGCGTCCAGGGAGAGTAGCAGATGAGCCTCCTCTCGGTCTCTGACCACGTTCATCCAATTGGCTACTAGCCGTAGATTGTAACGTGTGGCTCGTTTCGGCATGAAGCCAGTCTGATCTTCATGTATCAAGGAGGTGATAACAGATATGAGACGTGTCGCCAGGATAGTGGCCAGGATCTTAGTTTCTATATTTAATAGCGAAATGGGACGATAGGACCCACACTCCTCTGGGAGTTTCCCCTCTTTGGGAATCACCACCACCGTTGCCAGTCTAAGATCTGCCGGGAGTACCCCATCCTCTTTAGAGGCCATAAACATCTTAAGTAAATGTGGGGCCAGCAGGGCACTGTATGTTTTAAAAAATTCCCTTGGGAGGCCATTAGTACCTGGGGTTTTCCCTGCTTTTAATCGACCAATGGCCTCTGTGACCTCCGCCAGAGTGATATCCTCATCAAGCCTGTCCCTCTCATCAGGGGGAAGGCAGGGGAGCTCGACCTCCTCAAGGTATTGAGTTATTTGTACCTCAGTTGCTTGTGTCTGGGCTGCATAAAGTGTTGAATAATATCAGGCAAATGCCTCCACTATATCCTGGGGCATGGTATAAATCCTACCTTGTTCCCTGATAGACGAGACCCACCTCGACTCTTGTTCCTTCCTGCCCAGCCACGCTAGTAGTTTACCCGCTCGGTCCCCATTCTCGTACAGTCTATATTGGACCGCGAGTTGGTGCGCCCGTGTCTCCTTAGTAACCAGCGCCTGGTATTCCCGTTTAGTAATGTCAATTTGATGGAGAGTATGTTCACTCAAGGGAGGGGCACCCTCTTTTTCAAGGTCTATCAGCTTACGCTCCAGCGCCAGTGTCTCGTGAAGTTCTTGTCTTTTTTTGTGGGTGATAATATTTTGGGCTCTGTTACGTACCACGGTCTTGAAAGCCTCCCAGAGAGTGACCGCCGATTGCACGGAGCCTTCATTTTCTTTAAAATAGAGTTCGCTGTCTACCCTAATTTCTTTAGCGACCGTTTCATCCTTCAATGCCCAAGCGTTCAGTCTCCATGTTGTGCCTTGACTTCTCCGTCTCCCACCCACCCGCAGATAAAGTGGTGAGTGGTCTGAGATACCCCTGGCTAAGTATTCTGTCTCCTCAACCTGCTCAATCTCACCAGCTGGGGCGAAGAGGTAGTCTAACCTTGAAAACACCCTGTGGGCCCTGGAAAAGTAGGAGTATGCACGTGTGGATGGGTGGTGGCGCCTCCAAAGGTCAGTGAGCCCCAAGTCCACCTGGAACCTAGCCAATGTGGTAGTATCATGCGGCCTCGGGTGTGTCAATGTATGATCCAAGGCGGGATCACTCACATCGTTGAAGTCACCTCCTATGATATGTGTGGCTGGCCAGACTGTAGCAGGAGGCCGGACATTTATCCAGCGTACGTTGCTGGAGACGCGGGAGCATAAACACTGACAATTAGCCAAGGTGTGTGATTCCAGGTACCCTGGATCGCTACGTATGTGCCTTCCGGGTCCTCCCAACGTCGAGTGACCCAGAAGGGGGGTGACTTTTTGATGAGAATTGCTACTCCCCTCGACCCTCGGGTAAACCCCGCATGTGCCAGAGTGGTATAGTGCCCCCTACCCAGGAAAGAGCAGTGTGGCCCGATGAGATGAGTTTCCTGTAGTAGTATGATATCCGGTTTAAGCCTTTTAAGATAGTTCGAAACTAATCCTCTTTTAATTTTATTCCCTAGTCCGTTGACGTTCCACGTCATCACTGAGTACCCATCAATAGCCATTGAGTAAAAAAAACAAAAGTTTCCTGCGCCCATCTGAGTCCCCCAACACCGCCCAAGCAATGCCAGTTCATCTCAGTGTCAGTATTCATGCAAATTATCCGAACAGAAATGCCCTCCCTTCTACCCAAAACACATAATCCAGAACATTTAGTAGTGTCCATTATGTCCCCCTCCCCACACTCTGCAGGTACCCCCACCACCCCCAATTTCGTCAACGTGACAACACTGGTGCAGGTAAACCACCCAGAGGTCTGTAGCCCTCCCCCTTCCCCTACTCACTCAACTATAGTGCAAAACAAAAATGACAACCCACTGTATACTTCCCTCTCTCGTGGCAAAGGTTCCACATGTCCTCTAAGCCTCAGGAATCGTACAGCGTCTCTAGGAGGGCGTCTGGCCCCAACTCATCATTCCTCCTCGCCATTATTGAAAGGCTGCCTTGGTTGAGAGTCCTCGCCCGGAGGGCCCGGGCCTGAAGCCTCCAGCTGTTGAATTCTCTCCAAAAGAGGGTGTGCATCGTCCAGAGCCAGGGACTCGTGCCTCTCCGACTGATCAGAATCTCTATGGCCACTTGATCTCTGAGAGGTTCTCGACGTGCATTTCAGGGCTGTGTCATCATCCGAGTCCGATATGGTAGTTTTCTGGTCCCTGGGCCTCAGGGATCTCCCCGGTGTTGCCCTGATGGAAGTTCGACGTTTGAGCACTCGTCTCCGTCGCTTTCCCTGGGGCCGTTTCCAACTGGGGCCTGGTTGCTTGTCAGCGGGCAGGGGAGCAGTAGAAGGTGATCCACGCTGCAGTCGAGGCCGTTCTTCAATCCAGGACCATGCCTCTTCTGGTGTCTGGAAGAACTGCGTAGTATCCTGAAAGATAACTTTAAGTTTGGCAGGGAACAGCAGCATATACTGGATCCCAAGAGCACGAAGTTTCACTTTTATGGGGTCAAAGGTGCGCCACAGTTTTTGAACATCTCGCGAGTAATCAGGGAACACCATCACTCTTGTGTTTTCATATTTGATCTCTCCCTTCTTCCGTAACTCTCTGAGTATTAGATCTCTGTCCTGAAAATTCAAGAATCAAGCTATCAGCGGCCGAGGGGGAGCTCCCGGCTGCGGCCGGACGCCAGGCATCCTGTGCGCTCTTTCTATAACAAAGCATGATGAAAATTGTGTCTCTGGAAGGGCATCCTTAAGAAAGGTCAGTAGGAAATGTCCCGGATCAGAGCGTTCCGCGTTCTCCGGAAAACCTATAAATCGCAGGTTATTCCTGGTTGCTCTGTTTTCGGCATCATAGACTCTCCAGACCACGTCCTTCACTGTCGCCATAAGTCCCGCTACTTCTTTACTTGTGGTACTTGAGGTATCCTCGAGCTCCGAGACACGCTGTTCCACTTCGGTCACTCTTTCGGAAACCTTGCGCAGGTCTTGGCGCAGAAAGGAAACCTCCGTCCGCACCTCCGCCATCTTGCCTTCCAGACTTTCTCGTGACGCATGGATTGCCTGTAGTATCGCATCCGTGTCTGGGCGGGGGGCCGAACCTCCCTCTGCCCCAACAGGCGCAGAAAGTACCTTCGCGAATCGGTCCAACTTCCCCTGTTTGGATGCCTTGGGCTCTTTGTCTTTTGCCATTGTTGCTGAGCTATTGGCAGGCCACAGCCGCCTGTCCCACTCAGATTAAGTGCCTACCGCTGTCCCAGGGGGGGTATCCCTGTGTTTCTCACCTCGGACCCCCACTGGGCTTGTGGCGCCACAACGTTTACTCCTGCCGGGCCACAAAGAATCCCAGGAGTGTGCCCTTGTCACCCTCACCAATCGGGCAGGCAAATAAACAGTCTGCTTCTCTGTTCTCTATTGCTGCTTCCTCTAGAGTGTAGGCTAGCGAGCCGGTGGCGCCCCCACAAATCAGGACAGAGTCTTGCACTTACTTAAGCCCCCTGGGCGGCCTGCGGGACCCATCCAGGATCTGCTCTGCCCCCCGATGCTATGTCCGCAGTGCAATAATAGGCCGCAGCCAGTTCACTCCCACTAGCACCACGTCAAGCGGCCCAGTGTAGTGGGCTATGGTACTCTCCAAAACTGCAGGCCCCCCGGCCTGGGATGTATCAGCCTCCGGTGCTCTGTTGTCCCGCACAATATGCCCCGGGGGTCAGAGCTCAACAGCCCTCACGTGTCGTGCCATGGAGGGCCCAGATATCGCAGTGCGTGGCGGCGGGAAAGTGGTGGCGGGAGCACCCCCAGGAGCTGCGCCACCATGCGGCACGCCCACCACCAAAGTGCACCCCCGGCCCAATTATGCAGCGCAACCCCTTATTTCGGCCCACGGGGGGAGCCCAGGTACACAGGACCACAGGCGCACCGTCCGCCTATAACAATGCGGGGGCCCACGAACAAATGTCCAAGCACACCAGTTACTGGATCCCTGAACCAATCAGTAATTGCTGCATGAATGTGTGCAAGTCACAGTCGCTCAGTTCTTTGTTTTGTAGCCTGAAACACGGGGAGCTGGGTGTCTCTCCACGGAGGCTCTCACCTCTCTCCAGCCAGTACAAGCAGGCTTCAACGGCGGCAGCAGCGGCCGCAAAACTCCTTCTCTCACCAGTGAGGGGAACCCCCCTCTCCTCCGATCACCTCCTTCCGGCAACTTCGGCGCCACCGCGCCAGCAGTGGGGTCCTTCAGGGCAGTCACGAACCTCCGAATATGCCACCATGACAGAGGATGAAGGCGGTCCGCGGTGCCTGTCGCACTCACTGCACCCAAATCTGCATGCGCTTTATTGTTATGCGCAAGTCGCGAAGATCTTAATCCTGGCAGGAGACACAGGGAGCCAAGTGTCCCTCCACAGAGGCTCCCACCGCTCTCCAGTCAACACCGGCAAGCTGCAACAGCGGTCACATCGGCCACAAAACTCTGTCTCTCGCCAGCGAGGGGAGCCCCCCTCTCCTCCGACCTCCTCCTCCCGGTCAGCTCCTGTGCCGCCGCGCCAGTAGCGGGGTCCTTCAGGGCAGCCGCAAGCCTCTATTTTATGCTGTCGCGGCGGAGGATCAGGGCGGCTCGTGGTGCCAGCCGCATTCACCGCAACCCGCGCTCACTCGGGCTCACCACTGGCATGCTGGATAAGGGCTCCACAGCTCCGGCCTGCCGCCTCAGTCAGTCCGCCCCAGCTGCCATCTTAAGAGACCGCGCGCCGAACGTCGCGCCGAAAGGTCTCAATTTCAGCCAGAAAAATGCCTCTGAACACTTCACCGGGCACACCACTGCTTGCCCGTGCCCTCCGACCACTGGCACAATGTTTGAAGGCGAGGAGGAACAGGATAATCACAGAATTTGGTATGGGGCCAGCAGAGCTCACGAACAACGCAGCTACCCGGCCATGTTGCTGGCCACGTCCCCCGTATCTGAGTCTTTCTTGAACACATTTAGGACAATAACATGTGGCCATAGAACCAACCACTAGAGGTCGCTACACCCCAGTGCAGTAAAAACAAAAGTCCCAGCCTTGGGAATATCAAACAAATAAAGTAAAGTCTCCCCAGGTCATGCATTTTAGGATCTGGGAGACATAGGGTTAATGTTTAAAAAGTTAGAGGTTCAGTCACTGCTGCACCTCCTGTAGCCCTCACACCACTTTTAGGGGGCATGTTGGCAGTCGCCCTGCCATCCCGGAGTCCCACAAAGCACAATTTCATATTCAAAATAAGCCACAGGGAGCATTAGCAGGCGCTCCAGCAAAGTAAAATGAATAAATGATGAGCAGCTTCCCAGCCACTGATCGGTAAGGCAGTCTTGAGTTGTGCTGTTATTTGATGACTTTTTTTATGTCCTTGGGATACCCACAGGTTGCGATGGTAGGTGGGTGGTCGCAGGGGAAGCTCCAAGGCCCCCCGCAATTACTCAGCCGGCTCGCCGCACTCGTGTGCACACTTGGGTGCAGCGCAGGAGACAGCATCTTTGTTTCCACTGCTTCCACGTTGGGAGCAGCTTGTCCTGTGCTCCTAACAGCAGCGGGAGCAGCAATGTTTCAAGGATGTCCTCCTTTGTTCTGTAGGCTTTGCTGGCTTCTCTTTGTTGTTCTGGGCCTTGGGGTTGGGGTCCCTGGGGCCTGCCATCAATGTGCAGGCACTGGAGATGGTGTCGCCTGTCCCCAGGGGAGTCTAGGGAGGGGGTCCCATCCACACATAAGTGGACAAAGAGTAAGCAAATTGTTGCTCCTTGCCTAAGGGCCTCGGTCCTTCCCAGGGGAAATTCAAAAGATCGCAGTGGAGCACCAGGCACTCATACACCCAGGTGGACATGCTTAAATGGGCACGTTTCAATGGGGGTGGGTAAACCTAAACGGTGCATAACTCGGTCCCCTGTTGGGCCAATCTCTTCCATCTTGGGATCATTTTACTTCTGGATGAGAGCTCTAGCCACCAGGAGCATTTACATCAGGCCTTCTGGCTGCTGTAGGGATGAACCTTCCAGGGAGCTGGCTCTACTGCCTCTGTTTGCCAGCTTCCTCCACTGCCTGCCCTCCCCAGATCCCATGGCCTCCTCGCTATCTTGCATGGCATCCAGTGTAGTAGTAGAGTCCAGGTCTTTTCCAAGCCGGTTCTCAGGGGGTGTAAGGACATCAGTGGCCCTGGAGAGACCACTAGTCCTGTGGTTAGCTACAGTTGTCAGTCCATCAGGTCATCAGGGGGCCTGTCCTTCAAGGCGTCCATGTTGTTGCCGCTGTCCTGGTCCAGGTCCAAAGTCTTGCTCTCCTTCATGTTCTGGGGATGCCACTATAGCCTGTGGGTGGGAGATACCTGTCTCACCCTAAAACTGGCTCTAGTCAATGTTCGCCAGATCTCGTTATGTGTGCTGAGGAAAGTCCCTTTGAAGTGTAATCAGTGCAAGGCCCAACTCCTCCACAGCCATCCAGTCAGGAAGACCCATTCCCTTCTACAGCCAGACCCTTTTGTGCACTGTCTGACTCCAATACGCATTTCCCATTGGGAGACCCATCACGAGCCCAGGCAGCTAGAAACTCCCAAAAATGTTAGGCAGGAAAATGGCAACTTTCTAAAAGTTTCATTTCTAAAAGAATTTAAAATCAGACCTCACCATTAAAGAGGACTTTAAATTTCAATTCAAAAGGGTGGAATAATTATTTTTCTAGGTGCTACCAGCCCGAATTTAGTATTTAATAAATGTAACAAAATAATCCAATGATTACCTAAGCCAGCCTTGCTACATTGAAAATCGTTTTTGGAGATATTTCACTGTAAGGACATGTTCAACGTTAAATTCTACATGCCCTCCTTTTAAATATCTCCACCTTTCCTTTATGGGCAACAGAGCCTATGTATGGGTGGCTTATTAAGACAGGTTTAGGCCTATCAAAAGGAGTATTTGTATTTTGGCAGGTCACATTTTCAGTTTAGAACTGCCACAGGCAGGTTTCCTTTGTGCAGCTACTGGGCTGAGCACAACTGCAGTCTCTCTCGCGCAGCTGTACCCATGTGTACACACATGTTCATATGTAACCGGTCTAGTGCCCCTTGCCCTAGCTATGTTGCAGTATCCTAATCTTAAAAGGTGGACATTGGCGGTAAACACGCGCAGTCCAATTTAGCATGAAACCACAGAGAGTGAGACACAGGTGGTGAGATCCACCCACAATAAAGGTCCCAAACTAGGTGATCAAAAAGCAAAAAATCCTGGCATACTGAATGGGCAGAACCTATTTGCAACAATATTGTTCTCTATTTCTCTTTCCCTTGCTCCCTATGATTGTCTCTGTTTCTGTCTTGTTCTACCTACCTTTTTCTTGCTCTATTTTGCCCCCTCCCTCTCTCTCTCTCATTCAGATCAAAACATTTCTCAGTCTATTTTTCCAGCGCTCTCTGTTGAGGAAGCGGTGCAGCGCATGATAAGGCAGAAACCATGAGTATAATGACTCTGAGGAGGGTGTGGGGGAGGATGTTGCAGGTAAAGCACATGATACTGGTAACTGCTTTGATTTCACCATCTTGACTGGCATTTATTCCATGAAAAAAAAGTCGAGAGCAGAAGAAAACTTGAAGAACAATAAAAGTTATCTTATGTCAGAAAATTGAACAAAGGGCTCTTAGAAGTCTACGCCATTAGACTATTATGGCTCCATAAACTGAGGGAGAGGTCTGCTGACAAATGCATGTATGTGCTCTATAAAAAGTGATGCACCTGTGTGCCAGGGAGAGGTACAAAGACCTGAGAGGATTGTGGCAGCTTTCTCAGCAACCCCTGATAAATTTCGTTTTTATCTCTACTGATGAAGGATAAAATCCAGAAACACGTGTCTAGAGATTAACAGCACTAACCTGCAACAACTTTGGTGAAACACTTCAGCAAAATTTCAAGTAAGCATTCAAACTGAACTGCATTTACCAGGATGCTAATGGGTGGACTGTGCTGGGAGCTGAAGCAGTGTGCTCCCATCCCCCTTCTGTCTATAAAAAGTGATGGATGGGTCTGCTGGATTAAGGATAGCTCTGTTGTCTGTGGCATTGCCCAGTCAGTCAACCCTGGTAATAATTGGGCTGTCCAAAGCACATGTTAAACAGTTGGTTGTGCTTTTGAGCGCACACAAAATACCATTGCACTAATTCGACCTGCCAGTTACTTCCTGTGCATGAGACTGAGAAGTGCTGGTGTCTACCACCTATTTTCTTCTTCTTTCAAGGGTGAACACTTCTGGGCCCATGTGTCAAGAGGATGGCCGGACACCCTGATGTCTATGATACTGTGCTTTGGTGGTGCTTTGTGGATTGTTGTGTGCTGTCAAGCTCTGCCAGTCATCAGCTGGCGGGAGCTCCAAGAAACTATTGGCTCTTTGTAATCAACAACCCTCTTTCAGAGCTGGGTGTAAATGCAACACTAAGCTGATTTATTCATGTCAGAAGAATCTCCGAAAGAGTAGTAGAGGGTCATCTTATAGGCAACAGCACATTCATTTAACCATCATAGTACATGGGCAGAAATTTGACAAAAATTACGATTGTGGATAACGACATGCTGGTCGGAGGTCAGTGTTAATAATAGCAGTTTGCTGTCTGAAACTAATGACCGCATAGCACTTAAATACATTGCACGACATTGACACCAAATATATATGGAATAGTAATTAGATCGGTCAAAAGAGAAGAAGATATTTGGTCATTCAGGGACCTAGGAGAAGTTCGGTTCTGTGGGAGAAGCCAGATCAGAAATATGTTGATTGTCTTCCCTAACTTCTGTATTGCAGTCTTGACTTTAGAGTTAAATCAGGATTGGATCAAAGGGGAAAGCAACAAGGGCAGAATGCGCTGAATTTTGATTGAGGGACCTGCCATGAAAGGCCCGGTGCTCTACGAATAGTACTCTGAAAGTTTGATCCATTTGCGTGGTAGGTGGGAATTGATTTGAGGGCAGGTAAGTTACAATCTTTCTGATCATTGCATTGCACCAAATGGGGAGCGGCGTTCCAAAGACATTGTAAATGTGCCAGAAGATATCGAGGCAAGCCAAATAAACACTGCTGCAAAGTGGAGACTCAAGATCATCAACACCAATGCTGCCTCAATTTGATTGCAAGGGGTTGAAAAAGAAACCCACAAAACAGCTTTAGAAGGAATAGGTTCTAGTGAGATTGTTTTCTTCAGATGCAATGGATAACTCGGAATTTATATTGACTTTAATATTTCTCCCTGATTCACAGAAGACTGGAGGAGCCCAAGTGTTGATTTTGGCTAATTACCCTTTTTAGCACACACAAGCATTATTTCCCTTTTGGATTCATTGTTTTAAATTGTTGTTGGCCCTCAAGTTGCCAGGCACTTTAATAAATTGGCATTTGGCTCAGCTGAGATGGTATTTCAGTTTTAAAAAGATTCTAGTGTTGTAATAAGGGTAAAACTTTTATATGCAACCAGTCTGAGTAAGTCTTACCAATGAAAAGAGGGTAATTTCAAAATAACAGGGGGAGGCATGAAGATTTCTTTGGGGACCCTCAACTGGTTGTAAAAAAGGTATAGTGTGAACGCATATCAACCTCTTTTCCTATTTATCTGGTGTATCCGAACTCATTTTAGAACATGATCTTGGACACCAATTTTTAAGGAAGGGTCCACAAAGGACCATATCAAGCGCAGTTACCCTTTCAGCACTTGATTCTCAGTGATATATATGGCGAACTGTCACAGGAGGTATTTTGTGGGTGCTCGAGCTTAAAACTCAGCAATCACACAGCAGCGCAATTATTGATTGTCCTACCCAGTGCTTTACATTTAAAAAGAATAGTTCTTAAATACTCACCACAGCTAAATATTAGATATGCAATAATGGTCAGGTACAATTCAATGAACTAGGTGCGGGGGTTAAGCTGCACTTCAATCATGTATACTATTCTTCACCCACGGTTTCCCCTCCCTTCTGGTCTGGGCAGTTCCCCTCATGCAGGAGTAATGGTAATAGCATGAAGTTAGGCTAAGATGATGATTAACCCCCTGGTGAATTGTCAGTGCTCTTAGTCTTTTATAGGCTAATGCAGTCTTTCTCTCACTACAGTAAGACCTTAAGGCTTTCACCTGTCGAACAGCAGTAGCCCTATGCAGGGCGCAATGGCACTCTTTCTTCTGAGAGGGCGTGCATGTCGAGGTCCTCATGTGGTCTCCTCCAACTGCAGTGAGGTAAGGGCTGAAGAATGGCTTGAGAGGTAGATGATGGAGAGCCCTCGGAGCCAGCAAATCAGATGATCTGGAGTTGCGATTGTTGACATAGATGGACCTTGTGACAGTCACACTCCAGTCAGCTTCTGAGTGTTAAGCTTAAGACATGCCCCACTTTAGGCCACTATATTCATTTTCATGCACACTGGCAAGCTCAGACTTCAAATGAGGTGTAGCGGGGCAGGGCAGTCGCAAACCACACTCAAGGCACGGGCCTAGACTACTGCACACACCATAGTGTGAGCCTTGGATCACAATCAACAAGCCAATAGGTCTCGCCTATACAAGAGTTATTGGCTTTGGCAATGTGGTTTTGCCATGTTGTACACCAGTGTGGCTGCAGTTCAGCATGGCTAGAAGTTCGTAGCGTACAGTGTCCTAGAGTGGAGTGGAGGGTGTGGGGGGGAGTAGAATGTCGTAGACTGGATTTGTTGGAGTAGAGTGTCCTAGAGTGGAATAGGGGGAGTACAGTGTTGCAGAGTTGAGAAGAGTTCAGTGGTTTAGTGGCAGAGAGTGTTGTAGAGGGCAGAATCAGAGAGTAGTGTAGTCGAGTGAAGTCGTGTAGAGTGGAGTGGCTTAGAGTGGAATAGGGTGGAGTGGATTGAGGTAGTGGGGTGGATTTGATTTTAATAGTTTGGGGTGGATTGGGTAGAGTGGGTTGGATTAAGTGGGTGGACTGGATGGGGTGGATTGTATTGGAGTGGGGTGGATTGGAATGGGGTGAGGTGAGGTGAGGTGGATTGCATTGGGGTGGATTGGAGTGGGATGAATTAGATTGGTTTGGGGTGTATTGGATTAGATTAGGGTGGTTTGGACTGGAGTCGGTTGGATTGGACTGGAGTGGAGCGGGGTGGATTGGACTGGAGTAGAATGGATTGGTGTGTGGTGGTGTGGATGGATTTCATTGAGTGGGGTAGACTGAACTATGGTGAAGTGGATTGGATTGGGGTGGATTGGATTGGAGTAGAGTGGGGAGGTTTGGACTGCAGTGGAGAGGGGTGCACTGGAGTGGGGTTGACTGGATTGGGGTGGACTGGAGTGGGGTGGGGTGAATTGGGGTGGGCTGGAGGGAGGAGATTGGATTGCAGTGGGGTGAATTGGATTGAGTGGGATGGATTGGGGTAGATTGGATTGAGGTGGATGGATTGGGGTGGGGTGGCGTGGGGTGAACTGGATTGGCTGGGGTGGAATGGATTGAGGTAGATTGGAGTGGGGTGGATTGGAGTGGGGTAGATTGGATTTGGCCAGATTGGGGTAGGCTGGATTGAATTGGAGTGGGGTGGGTTGTTGTGAGGTGGATTGGATTGGGGTGCGGTGGACTGTATTGGAGTGGGGTGGATTGGAGTGGGGCAGATTGGAGTGGGGCGGATTTTTTTAGATTGAGTGGGGCAGATTGGAGGGGGGTGATTGTTTTGGATTGGAGTGGGGTAGATTGTTTTGGATTGCAGTAGGGCAGATTGTTTTGGGCTGGAGTGGGGCAGATTGTTTTAGATTGGAGTGGGGCTAATTGGATCAGGCACATTGTTTGGATTGGAGCAGTTATATCAATATAGCCTGCTATACTCCTGGACTGGTGCTTTCAAAAACCCTAGACAAGCTAAACTTAACTATTGAACTAAACGGACAGCTACTAAGATGCTATTCCAATCAGGGTTTTTCTGTCCACTATTTAAGAAAAAATGTGTCTATCTTCCTCCTTGTATCCCATTACAAGTGCCCATATGAAAACAAATAAATGAAAAAAATGCGTGACGGTCTGAAAGCACCTCACGGAAGCACCACCCAAGGAGCTGCTGGTTGGTACTCACCAGTGTGCTCACGTCTTCATCATCAGTAACTTTCAAGACCAAAGAAAATTTTAACTGTGTCAAAAATGTATGTGAAGCTAGGATACTCTAATAGTGTGTGAATAAAATCAGACTGCACACACGAATTATGTGCTGCCCTGTGGTGACCCCATCGTGAAAAGAAAAAATGTGATATTTTGCTTCTCCAAGCTAAAAAAGAAGATAGGATCCACTGGCGATACTGCCAACTTTAATCAATGCCGTGGACCTACTCTACTTAAAATCATAAACTGTTGCAAACCATTTCTTTTTAAGGAAGGCCAACATGTTTCATTGCCACAAAGAAACTTATGGCAATTTCGTCAGGGCTCGGGGTCAGTCTTCACCACACTAGTATTCCTTTGTTTGAGCCGGGTGGTTGCCCTCAATGCGCATACCGGCAACCCACCTCGTGGGGATGTGTGTGATTTCTGCAATGTGTACTTTTCACACCGCCCTGGCGTATGCTCACGGTTACTGCTCGTCAACCGGTACGCCTCCTGCGTCCACTCAAAAGTGGTTTTGAGTGGAGTGCGGCCTGTTCTATTGAACCCTCTGTTGCTCCTTATTGGGTGTGGATTGGAGCAGGTCAAATTGTATTGAATTGAAGTGCAGCAGATTGTTTTGGATTCGAGTGGGACAGATTGTTTTGGATTGGAGTGGGGCAGATTGTTTTGGATTGGAGTGGTGTAGATTGGAGTGGAGCAGATTGTTTTGGATTGGAGAGGGGCAGATTGTTTTGGATTGGAGTGGGGCAGATTGTTTTGGATTGGAGTGGGGCTGATTGGAGTGGGTCACATTGTTTTGGATTGGAGTGGGGCTAATTGGAGGGGGGCACATTGTTTTGGGTTGGAGCGGGCAGACTACATTGGATTGGAGTGGGGCACATTGTTTTAGGTTAGAGTGGGGCACATTGTTTTGGATTGGAGTGGGCAGATTGTTTTGGATTGGAGTGGGGCAGATTGTTTTGGGTTGGAGTGGGTAGATTGGAGTGGGACAGATGTTTTGGATTGGAGTGGGGTAGATTGTTTTGGATTAGAGTGGGGCAGAGTGGAGTGGCGCAGATTGTTTTGGATTGGAGTGGGGCTGATTGGAGTGAGGCACACTGTTTTGGATTAGAGCGGGACTGATTGGATTGGGCAGATTGTTTTGGATTTGAGTGGGGCTGATTGGAGTGGAGTACATTGTTTTGGATTGCAGTGGGGATGATTGGTTTGGGTTGGAGCGGGAAGATTGTTTTGCATTGGAGTGGAGCAGATTGTTTTGGATTAGAGAGGGGCAGATTGGAGTGGGGCGGATTAGAGTGGGACTGATTGTTTTGGATTAGAGTGGGCGGATTGGAGTGGGGCAGATTAGAGTGGGGTGGATTAGAGTGGGGCAGATTGCTTTGGATTGGAGTGGGCAGATTGGAGTGGGGCAGATTAGAGTGGGGAAGATTGTTTTATAGTAGAGTGGGCAGATTAGAGTGGGGCACATTGTTTTGCATTAGAGTGGGGCTGATTGGAGTGGTACACATTGTTTTGGAATGTGGTGGCGCTGATTGGAGCAGGGCACATTGTTTTGGACTGGAGTTGGGCTGATTGGAGCCGGACACATTGTTTTGGATTGGAGCGTGACAGATTGTTTGAGATTAGAGTGGGGAAGTTTGTTTTCGATTATAGTGGGGCAGATTGCTTTGGATTAGAGTAGGGCAGATTGTTTTGGATTGGAGTGAGACAGATTGGAGTGGGGCAGAATGTTTGGGATTGGAGTGGGGCAGATTGTTTTGGATTGGAGTGGGGCACATTGGACTGGGGCAGATTGTTTTGTATTGGAGTGGGGCATATTGTTTCGGATTGGAGTGGGCAGATTGCTTTGAATTGGAGTGGGGCAAATTGTTTTGGATTGGAGTGGGGCTGATTGGAGTGGGGCACATTTTTTTGGATTGGAGTGGGGCTGATTGGCTCGGGCACACTGTTTTGGATTGGAGCAGAGCAGAGCAGATTGTACTGGTTTGGAGTGGGGTAGATTTGGTTTGGATTGGAGTGCGGCAGATTGTTTTGGATTGGCAGATTGTTTTGATTGGAGTGGGGCATATTGTTTTGGATTGGAGTGGGTCAGAATGTTTTGGATTTGAGTGGGGCTAATTTGACTGGGGCACATTGTTTTGGATGGAGTGGTTGTAATTGGAGTGGGGCACATTGTTTTGGATTGAAGTGAGGCTGATTGGAGTGGGCACATTGTTTTGATTGGAGTGGGGCTGACTGGAGAGAGGCACATTGTTTTAAATTGGAGTGGGGCTGATTGGAGCGGGGCACATTGTTTTGGATTGGAGTGGGGCTGATTGGAGCAGGGCACATTGTTTTGGACTGGAGTGGGACAGATTGGATTGGATTGGAGCGGGGAAGATTGTTTTGGATTGAAGTGGGGGCAGTGATTAAGTTGAATTATTTAGTGGTTGATCCCTGCTCCACAGAGAGGAACAGAAATGGTGTTAGGCCTGCCTTGATGAATTGCAAGGCTGTAAAGAAGAGTGCCATGCAAGCCAAGAATTAGTAAGCAACATGGGGGCTCCATGCCCTTTTTCCTAGCAACAGTGTCTCACTAGCGAGACTCATGCGCTAGCGCATGCTCTTGCACATTGGCTTACAGTAGTCACAATGCAAATATAAAGACCAGGTCTAGACATTTCTCAGAAAAGATGAAGCAAGATTACTTACTAGTCACAGGAGGGGATCCGGATTAGAATCTAGGGTGGGATAATCCTCGCCTCCGAGTCCTTAACATAATTGAAACTTTCTGTTACGATAGCTAGGACATTTTTCTTTCTATGTCAGGACCGGAGGTGAGGATTATGCATGTTTATAGCTTCTCCACCACTATGTGGGCCATGTCAGGCACAGGCTTGAAATAAAGCCTCAAAGGTAGAATCCGCTGACCAGTCAGCAGCATTCATGATACCCTCCAAACTTGCTCCCAGGCTGAAGATCTTTGAAGCCATTGCTCCCCAGGCCGAGTGTGCCCCAAAGTTCCTCCGGTCAATGCCCGCTTCCTGCATTACCCACCTTATCCAGCAATCTTTAGTAGGCAAGGAAACTGCCTTACGCGGCTTCCTAAGGGAAATTAGAAATTGCCATTCCCCGGTGGACAGAATTCCTCCAACATTTCCTAGTAAGCCTTGTGGCATTGCACAACACACAACTTCGGAATATCTGGAAATGCCGGGTAAGAAATCACTCTGGTATGGCATTTGGTCCGCCAGCTGACCGTGGAAGAGACTCCTGAAGGAGAGAACGTTCTGCCTGTGATATTCAGGGCTGCAAATCAGACACCGGTCTACAGGAATCAGGCATAAGAGCATTGCTAACTTTGCCGAAAGCTCCTTCCTTGACAAAAACCTATACGAATGCCAGAATAGAAAAAGGTTGAGCACCAAATTAACATCCCAAAGAGCAGAGTACCTTGGTTCCGGTAGGAGGGATAACCTCCCCCCCTGAGCAAGTAGCATACGAATGGGTGTTCCCCAATAGGAGAGCCATCTATCGGGAAGTGACCTGCAGAAATGGCAGACCGGAAGATGTTGATGGAACGATGGGCCAACCCCTCTGGCGCTAACGAAGTCAGGAAGTTGAGCACCTAAACTACATCTGCGACCATGGGATCGAAACCCCTTCGCATACACATACTGAGCCATCTCGTCCAGGCCAACTTTTAACGTTTGACAGTTTTCTCCACCCAAGCTCTGGAGATGATGTCCTCAGCTTCTCGTGAAAGGCCTGGGCAGACCATCTGCCCCTGTAATCTGCCATGCCATTAGAGAAAGGGGCCCATCCAGAACCATCTTATGCAGCATCTGATCCGATTGAGAACCAGGGATGGGAACAGGGGGAGATGGATTGGAAAATCCCCAAAAAGTTCCAGAAGAACCGGAAACCACACTTGAGATCTCCAAATCGGGGTGACCATCACTAGTTCCACCTCCTTGGCGTCTGACCTGCGCAGAAACTCGAGTGCTCATTGCAAATGGTGGGAATGCATACCCCTTCTCCTGGCTCCAATCCTGGAGGAACGCGTCCGTGGCAGCCGCTAGACTGTCGGGCCTCCAACTGACAAGTCTGAGAATTTGATGATCCAACTTGGAGGCAAATAGATCAATTGAAAGGGGACCCCATGTACGGTGAAGAGATGCAAAAACTTCCGGGTGAAGTTTCCAAAGGCTGGAGTCCCTAAAGTTGCGGGAGTGCCAGTCCGCCACCTGATTGTTCCGCCCGGCAAGTATTCTGCCCTGACCGAAATCTGGTGATCTAGGCAATATTGCCTGAAACTGGTCACCAGATCCGAGAATGCCTTTGAGCGTGTACCCCCCAGATGGCTGATATGACGAACAGCTGAGATATTGTCCATTTTCAGGAGAATGCAGGAATGGATCTTATCCCGGGTCCAACATCGGACGGCGAAGAAACCTGCTAAAGGTTCCAAACAGTTGATGTGTAAAGACGGTTCCTGAGTGGACCACAGGCCTCCTGTAGAGAAGTCCCCACAATGAGCGCCCCAACCGGATCTGCTGGCGTCAGACTCTAGGATCTGGTCTGGGGCAGAGCCAAAAATGGCCCTGCCGTTCCAGGCATCCATGTGAGCGAGCCACCAACCAATTTCACTTTACATCCTGGGAGAGGACTACCTGCTGCGAGTACATGATGCCCTTCCTCAGGTGGGCTGCTTTCACCCTCTGAAGTGCCCGGTAATGCAGGGGCCCCGGAAAAATCGATTGGATTGAGGAGGAAAGAAGGCTGACCAGACGGGCAATCTGTCTCAGGCATACGTGAGCTCTCGCCAAGTTTTTTCATAACTCGTGTCTGATTTTTGTGACCTTCCGAGCTGGGAGATTCAGAGAAGCCTTGGGCCAGTCTATTACGAAACCCAGGAACGTGATCGATTGAGAGGGGATGAGCAGGGATTTGCTTGTCGTTGATGACAAAGCCCAGATCCTGCAGCAAGGCAACGGCTAGCTGGAGGTGAAGCGACAGCTGATGTGGACACTGCCCCAATAGGAGGATATCGTCTAGGTAGACAATGAGTCTCACGCCCTGGGACCTAAAGTATTCCACTGCCGGCTTGAGGACCTTCGTGAAGCACCAGGGGGCAGAGGACAGACCAAAGGGCAGAGTGGAAAACTCGTACACCTTGTGATGCCAATAGAACAGGAGGAATCTCCAGTGAGGAGGGAAAACCGGGATCGCCAAATAGGTGTCCTTGAGGTCCAGCCTTACCATCCAATCGGAGGGCCTAAGGAGGTAGCAGAGGAGGTGGATGCCCTTCATCTTGAAATGGCGGTATAGGAGCTATTCGTTCAACTCACAAAGGTTGATAACCAGCCTTTGACCGCCATCCGCTTTGTCAACCAGAAAGATATTGCTGATAAAACCTCGAGGGTGAGGCACCGAAGGGCAGATGGCACATTGTGTAGGAGGGAAGAAATCTCCACGTCTATCAAGGTCTCTTTGTTCGCGGAGAATTGAATGGGTCTTGGGGGGTTTTCTTGATGGGGGAGCCATAAAACTCTATGTGAAACCCCTGAATGGCTTGCAGGGCCTATGTGTTTGAGGTAATAAAACGCCATATGTGTACGAAACCCACCAATTGAACCCCTACTCTCAGAGAGAAAGAAGAAATAACACTCACTGGAGTTGGAAATTGCCTTGAATCCCTTGTCTCTGCCTCTGAAGCCTTGGCCTCTGGTCGGGTAGAATATGGTATATCAGGAGTTATTCTGGTAGGGGTTGCACCTGGAGCCTTGACCCTGGGGGTATTGTGAGACTGCGCGGTCAGAAGAGCGGCCCCTGCCTCGTCCAGCCCCGTGGAAAACCTGAGGGTGGAAAACCAGCTTGAAGGAGGATTGAGCCTTATCTAACCAAGTAAATGTGTTCACAAATTTGCCCAGCTCTTTTATAAAGGGCTCTCCAAAGAGACCCCCTTGGGCAACAGCACCGGCCTCTCACACCCCTAAGACCCCCAGCTTGGAATCTACCTTGATGAGGAATGAGCGTCGGTGCCCTGCTGACAAAGCACAATTGGCATTGCCAAGAAATATGATGGCACGTTGAGCCCAGCCAGATAGGATGTCAGGGGAAATGCTGGAGCCAGAAGACTTTGCTTCCTCAGCCATGTTGAATATCTTTGTCAGAAGGTCAAGGGTATCAAGGAGTTTGTCCTGGCATGCTCGCCAGGACCTGTCGATGCCTTTTTTGGGATCTTTCATAAATTCGGCCAAAAAGGTAGCCATGGTAGGATCCAGCTCAGGGGTTAAGGATACCTTACCCTCTAAGGAGGGACAAGGACATTCCGCTCCGAGGCGGCTGCGAGCCTCTTTCTCGAGGGGTTTGCGAATTCTTGCTGCCACATATGAGGCCACCTTGTCTGCGGGGGACCATTCTGCCGACCTCAGGTGAATTATGTCATCAGGGTCCAGGAGGTCTGGCCCAGGGGCTAGGATGGGTTTGTCAGGGGAAGGCAGTGTGGAAGAGAGGAGCCAGGGGTGTGATGGGCCTTGGTTGTATTCAGTATCCCCATGAGGGCCGTCTGGGTCCGGGAACATGGGGGGTCAAAACTGTGGCCAGAGGATTTGCCTGAGGCTGTGGGAGCAGGGTCCTGATTCAAGAAGGTATGTTTTAGGCATTCAAAAGCGTTGTGGTCTACCCCTTCTTGGCGAAGACACTTAGCCGGGTTCTCGTCCATGGCAGATGGAGGGGCCGAGCCCAGGGGTTCAGTGGCCTGAGAGACTGAGTTCATCATCTTTGTGCATGCAAGCGCGATCTGCTGAGAAAGGTGTTGCTCCATGGGAGCCATAGCGTTAGCCACTACCCGGTAGATCGAGGCGTCCATCACCTCATAGAAGTCATCATCAAAGGGCAGGTAGTCAACAGGGTCCCCATCCCCCTGTGTGTCATCAAAGGCCTCCATTATCAGTAAAAACGCCTGTTGCAGTAACAGGAGAAAGCCAACAAGAGCTATGCAGGGCAAACGCTGCAAGGATAGGGCTTGGGGGGAAGTCAACAATTTAGGGTGGGCGTAGCCTCCCTGCACTGGGTCTAACCCCGGAGACACCACTTCCCTGGTGCTACTAGGGATGATATAGGGGGAGAAAAAAATGCTTGGGATGAGGTGTCCCCATCAAAAGCTGTGCTGTGCCTGAACAGGCTGTGAAACCTCACACGGGCTGCAAATGCACTGGAAAGACCAATAGGGCTGACGTGAAGCACGGGGAATACGGACCTCCCAGCAAGGCGTCACGTGCTACAGCGCAAAGGATACAGACCCTTAACTAGCATAAAGGCTTTGATCAACAGGCCTGCGACAGGCTACAGACCCCGAATGCAAAGGGACATCACTCTCCAGGCGAGAAGGCTGCGACGCACGATTTCAGACTGAGCTGATGGATTGAGTATCGCCCATCACAGAGAGCACAGAGGTCCGGCGCCACCTAGCGGGTGGAGGTATGCACCGTTTAGCCGCACCACACACACAGCTGCGAAAGGAGCACAGAGCGGTCCCATGGCGCATCACGCTGTGCAGAAAAGATAAATGCTCAGCAAATAAGAAGTAAACAATACAATACAATACAGCATTAATGGACAGCAATAATAATACTACTGAATGCACCATAGAAGACCCCATACACCCAGAGAGAACTGAGAGAAGGAGAAAGCACTTAACTCGGCTGCGAGCAGCGAAGAAAGAGGAAGTGGGGACATAAATGAAGGACTACAACAACAACTGGGAGTCCTCATTGGCTGTTGTTTGGACTCTTTATGATTGGTTAATGAATAGTAGTTTTCTTCTTTATCTTGTAAAATGGCTGCTACTTTGATTAAAGCGAAGAGAGTATGCATAATCCTCGCACACGATCCTGACATAAAATCTCATCTCGTCAACCCTCCTTTGGACTTATGCCTGTAATGTAGGAGAGAATCACTTTAAGACCTTAATACTTGCTATTAAGGCTGTGCCTGAAACAGCGACAGAATGTCCTAAGACTTCAGATATACTACTACCCCTCAAGACAAAACAAGAACAGTAAGGTTAGACTTAGGCAGTTTCCAATGTAAAGTCACAGCCTTCTGGAATTCTACCCTTTTAGAGGTGTGATGCTATATATACACTGTTACCTTAAAGAAAAAAAAGTCTGGCTTGACAGACCAGTGGTCGCCAGACAATTATGTGAAAAAGAATCATCGGGAGAGGGGCTTTGGCTCCGCCCACATGTTGGGAGCCAGAAATACATGTTTTGACTGGGCAGAAGATGTGTTTTTTTAGAAAAAAAAGTACTTGCCCTCCAACCAGCTGTTATCATTTTGTTTGTTTATCCAGCTGCCTGTAGGTGAACTTTCAGGGGCACAAGCATGATAGTGTAATGCTATTAAAGTGTCTTAGATGACTGGATAATTTATAGTGTTTTTCTCTGGCATCAGCACTGATGGAAGGAGGGCAGTCATTGACCATACTTGGATTTTAAGGTCTGGCACCTGACTGTTTAACCTACACCAATATAATGCTACACTTCTTTACTTCCACACAAATACACATCTGTTCCCATACTACTTGTAATACTTCATATTACAATGCAACATTCTTTTAAAATGCCACACCTATTGGCATTGCCAAGGATTGTTTTAGAATGTCTCTTTGGTCGTTTTCTCTACCGGGACAGCCGCAGATTATTTTCACGTTAGAAATAAACTATGAGGTTCATTACATGCCAGCAAACCATTATTCCAGGCCAAAGCAAAACTCAGTTACAATGCAAGTGTTACAGTTGAATCGCCTAGGGCATTACCAAATCTGTGCCTGCAGCCTAACAGCAGTCACTGCTAATATTAAAGCTTTTGTAAGGAGAGGGGGTGGGGACACGCATATTCCACATTTTTTATAACACTACAAGAAATTCCCTGCAAGGCCTTTGGATAAAGGATTTGAATAAAGTGTGATTCCACATTTAAGAGATTTTAGCCCAGATGATTATACCGTGGTCTAGCTGACCAAGGAGTGTGCATCCACCAAATTTGTTCATGGCACTTAGTTAAAGTAACAGATTCCCTTCTAAGATACCAATGCAGGCCCTTGCCTGCATGGCTTTAATTAAATGAAAATGCACAAATGTGAGCCGAACCCCCCTGGGCTGTTCTGAGGGAGATTAACACTGCATTAGCCACCGTGAGTAGGAGCCAAGACCCTCTGTACTGGACAGCTTCTGATTAACAGCTCATATACCTTTTTCACATATTTTCTAGAATTTCGACACCGCTCTATAATCCAGAACCCTCCCCAGTCAACGAGCAGCATGTGAGGATCAGGTGAGTGGAATGTGATGGTTTCACAGCGGCTCCTTTGTGTTCGGAGGTTTTGAGCGCTGCTAATGATGCCACGGCCACTGGGTGGGGGACGGGAGACGGAGGATGGTCTGGCAACAGGAGGCTGATAGCAAGCTCGGGACAGGGGGCGGGCACCGGAGAAAACACAGAGGGGCAGGCTTTTCAATCCCAGGCACAAGTGTTACACAGGGTGCGGCTGAAAGCCACTGAGTAAGCGCAAACCGCACCTAAACAATGGTGGCGAATCAAACCCATGCAGAAAAGAAGGCCATTCATATCATACACCGAGGTATGAGTCGAGAAGCTGCCGCCATGCTTAACAAAGGACAGTGGGAAGGGCTGCAATGCCTCATGCACTCCACAGAAACCTGGCAGAACAGCATTGCAAAGATAATTTAAAAAAACAAACAGCATTGCGGGGTAGGTGGGAGCGGGCATGCAGCAACATGGGAGGAGGTGGGAGGGATGAATGCTTCATTAAAATGCAAGCAGCTATGGGCGCCAAAGCTGAACACAGGCAAACTGTAACACGAGCAGGAAACAAAGGACAAAATTGTCCAAAAAACAAACAGATAAACAACCAAAGCGTAAATATACAGTACTCAGTCCCTGCTCCATGAGAGGAAACAAAAGACAAAAAAGAGGGACAAAGAGGAAGGATTCACCAATAGCAAGCAATCATTTTGGAAGGACAGTACAAGTAACAAATAAAAAGCAATTGGCGGGGTGTAATCCCACAAAGTGTATACAGCAGGTCTCCAGACAGCACAAGCGCTGTCGAGGCTCGACTTAAAAACCAGGATACCAGATATATGCAGCTGGACTCTCAGGGCACTGGAACATGGCTGTTCACCATGCAGGGGACATTCCGGTCCCAATAGACAGAAACTCTGTTATTTGATAGAGTATATTTAGCTAGTACTAAAGTGTTTCCTTATTTTTGCCAATTGAACGGTATGATAAAATTTACGTTCATGTCATAAAGATATATTAATAATCACACAAGTTTGTCTCTCATAAATCGGTTGGCTGAAACTGCACCAACTACATCCGCAATTAAACCTTTCCCCACAAGCCCTATATATGGGTTCTTCCGCTAATTTCCACTTGGCATACATTCCCCCCCCAAAGGTGTGCAAGTCATACACTTCAACTCCTCTCACTTGCTAGGGGCCTGGGGATACATGATCTTGAGAAACCACACATCTGTTTCTGGTTCTCGTGTGTTTAGGTATCTCTGCAAACTGACTTCTCATGATCTCTTCACACCGAGAGACAAATGTGTTTTATGCTGTATATTTTTCTAATCAACTTAACACTTATATTGTCAAGATCTGTAATCAGGCAAACACGTAGGCGTACCCAAACCAGTCGTTGAGACAAAAAGGATCTTAAAATTATGATGACAGAGAATGTATTTGTAATTAATTGTTCTGATAGTGCAAAGTTTTGTTGCTCTTATGAAAGCTGTTATAATTCCCTGGCTCAAATCCAAAGTGACAGAGATGCAAAACTTCAAAGTTTTGGAGACATTTCTGAGTTGCCTAGCAAGCAATAAACAGAAAGGTTAAAATTGTTACAAAATGCACCTATTATTTCAGTAATATTATGCACCAAAAAAGGAGTTACAGAGGGAACTTTCATTTCGGAGGCAGGACTGCAGAATCCAAAGTCTAAGAAACTGGGATGATCCTTTTGCTGAACAATTCAATGCATATTTTTCTGCTTTAGATAGATAAAAAAAACAGTGATGTTATTTCATATATAGAGGGGCTCACATATCAGTGGAGTGCATTAAAAAAACAGGATGGGAGTGTATAGAATAAGGCCCAGCGATAGTTGTATTTAGCTGGAAGAACACACACCGATAAAAATTCAACAAAGTCGTGGCCATTTTAAGTGCCTAGAGCTAGAAGCGAGTTAAAAAGAGAACGCACTGTTGACATATTATGGGGCATATGCACAAGGAGTTAACGCTGCTGTAGCGTGACGTTACGGCGGCTTTTTTTTACCGCCGTATTTACAAGTTGCCGCTAACCGCAGTTAGAAACAGTTTTCCAGCGTAAACGTGAATTTTTAGGATCGCCACTTCTGTTAGCGGGACTTAACGAAAATGAGATGCAAGGTAGGCGTTCCCGTGAAAAAAACTGCCGCTAACCCCACTTGGCGATATTTACAAGGAATTCCTTGTATGGTGCAAAACCCAAAAAACTGCCTCTAACTCCAGTTAGAGACAGTTTTTTAAGACCAGAAAATAGCTGGTGCAAACACTTGGGGCCTCATTTCAGAAGGTTTTGGTGCTGGACAGCGCTGCAAGGAATGTTGCTGCGCTGCCCTGTGACAAAACTACAGGGCAGGAATGCGCACCATTAATTAGATAGGGCGCATTCCGCTGCTTCATTCATGAAAAGTGTTGCATCGCTGCGACAAAACAGCGTTGCAACACTTTTCACTACATCCTTCTTGCGACACCATTGGTGCGCTGTATTTACTGTACGGCGCTCCATGTCGCAATTAATGACAGATACGTCTGGAATCCTGATGTATCTGTCAACGCTAAAGTCATGCATTGCTGCAGTTGTGTCACAAGCATGACGCAACTCCAGCAAAGCATGGGGCCAGCCTATCCCTGTGGCACTGCATCAACCTACCGCCTGCCATGAGGCAGGCGTAAGGTACTGACGCAGTGGCGTCCTACAATTGTTGCAGTGAAATCTGATGGATTTCACTGCACCACTCCTATGAGGCTTTGTTGCGTGGGAACGCCCACCCTGCATACATCATACCTGATGCAGGTATAATGTGGCACAGGGCTTCACAAGGTCACACATATGCCTAGATGCGTCACTATGCAAATATGGCGCAACGTGGTTCAAATATCACGCTGCAAGTACGTCAAGAAAATGACGCACCGGCAGGGTGAAACTGTCAGAAGGAGCTCATGAATAAGCCCCCCTGTCTTTTTCCCCTACGTTGGCGCACAATGGCTGCCATGCGTCAACGCCGGCACCCTTGCGCCATGGTGCAAGGGTGACTGTGTTGCGGAGTTGATTGATGCGTGGCTCCATCTCTTCTTGAGACCTCTGCAGGTGGGGCTGGACTAGTGGAGGGCGGAGTGAACCAGTTGGCCATCTTGGAGTGTTGTTTGCCTTGTCTTTTCATGAGGGGTGTGAGGGTGTCGGCGCAGTTGGAGATCCATCGGTGGAGGTTGCGTGTTGGCATCTGTAAGCGTTGGTGGAGTGGTGGTGCTGAGGGAGTTCACGGGAAGTTCTTTGGTGGCCTTGATCCAGCTGCGACGGGGTGGCAATGATGTCGATGGTGTACGGTGGGCGTGGTGAAGGCGTGATGTAAACAATGATGGTCGATACAGGAGAGTCCTGTGGTGTGGCTGTAGTTGAAGTTCCCGCTGGTGGAGAAGACGGGCTCGAGCGTGTGTCAGGCAATGTGGATTGGTGCGGCGACTAGCTGCTTGAGTCCGATGTGGTGAGGTTCCCCAGGAGGGGGGTGGTGTTCTGGTCACTGGGGTTTTCCAGGTGGAACTTGAGGTCTCCGAGTAGGATGTAGTCAGTGGATGGGAGACCCTGGGGTGCGATCAGGTCTACAATGGCATCGGTGAATGGGGGTTCATGGCCCGGGGGGCCTGTAGATGAGGGTGCCGCGGAGAGTGGTGTTGGGGTTGGTCCAGATCTGGAAGTGGAGGTGTTCCGTGGTCACTGTCGGGTCATTAGAGTGCGTGGTCAGTCGGAGTGTACTTTTTTAGACAATGGCAATGCCTCCTCCTGGGCACTCAGGTGGTCAGTGCGGGTGAATTTGTAGCTGTCGTGGATGGTGATGGCAATGTCCGGTCCGGAGCAGAGGTTGGTCCAGGTTTCCGTGAAGAAGGCGATGTCTTAAGAGGTGGCGTCGAGGAGGTCCCAGATTTCTGTTGCATGTCTGTGGAGGGACCGCACGTTGAGTAGGATGCAGTTTAGCTGGTCAGCTGCGCTGTTGTTCGGCTGAGCGGCAGGAGGCGCTGATGTGCTGATGTGGCAGAAGATGCATTTGCAGTTTCGACAGGCGCAGGGTGCAAGAGAATTCTACATTGTTGCTAGATGGCAGGCAGTGTGGCGTCCAGGGTTAATGGCGAGGAGGGTGCTGGCGTCGTAGCGGTGGAGTGTCTGAGAGGAAGGGTCCTTGGTGCTGGGCATGGTCCAGGGGCGGACGGACGCAGACGGGCTTGCATTTGGCGCACCAGTGGTATGCCCGCTGCGCATGGCCGCACAGCGGCTGCCATTCAGTAGTGCTGCAAGAGGACTGGACAGCTGGGAGGTGGGAAATGTGGGAAAGGACACTGGAGGGGGCGGTGACGCGGGGGGAGCGGGGGTTGTAAATATATTTTTTTTGTAATTCTTACCTCGAGCCCAGGTCCCGTGTATTCTGTGCTCTGCTCTCCTGAGTCTGCTTCCAGGAACAGGAAGCAGGCAGCCAGGCTCCCTCCCCTAAGCCAATCACAATGCTGCAATGCGGCGTAGTGATTGTGACAAGGCGTTCAGCCAGGGGCTGGAGGGGTGGGCATGTACTCCATGCAGGCTGTAATGCAGCCTGCATTGCAAACAGGGAAGTGGGCATGACTGCTTTGGGTGGCCTGAGAGGGCCGACAAAACAGTCATTGCGCACTTGAGTGGGCATACCAATCCGCCCTGCCATACTCCGTAAGTAGAGCAGCCCCACCCACCATACCGCCCACAAAGGAAACATAGCATGAGTACATCACAAAGTTATCATCATGTGGGGCGACACTATTGCGGCATAGCGGATGAGCCACCACTGGGGGTATGTCACCCACAGGTGCTAGGCCTGGGCCCGACTCGACCCCTGGGCCTCCTCCGCTATGCGTCCCACCTTCTCTTCACCTGGACATTGACACCTTGGCGAAATCCGCTGCACTCTCTCCAAATCTGTGACTCAGCCAGCACGAGCCTCAGCCAGGCGGGATTTCACAAGCCTGGGTACAGCAGTCGCCGCCAAGTCCACTGGGGAACCTCCCGATGCAGGTGATGCAACAGGGCCCCCTTAGGCATGAAGTTGCAGCGATCCCACCACACAAGTTCTGCGAAGCTCAGGGGTTCCCCCTCCACAGCGTCTGGCCAGCGCCTGTGATGCAGAGAGGCGCGGCCCCCCCATTGGTGATCTCCTTCATGCACCCCGGTGTAGTGGTGGCGCGTGTTATGCGATGCAGGCCTCCCCATGTTGGTGCGCAGCTCCAAGGGGCACCAGGTGGTCTTCTCACACAGGTCAGCAGCGTGTCTCCATGCGACCTGGCAGACTTCACCACCAGGTAAGGGCGATCGCCAATACCTCAATGTCTACCGTCATGGCCCAGTAACTCCACAGCACCTCCGCATCCCACTCAGGGTCCCAGACGTAGGCCCAGCGAGGCCTCCAGGCCCTGGGGACTGTCCGCGCTTTCAAGGTTTTGGACGCCAAGGTGTTGCAAGGAGTGCGCAATGATAAGTGACGCATCACTGGTTTTGCCCAGCGATGCGCCTCTTTTCATGATTGTTGCCCTGAATTTCCTCTTCCCCTGGGACTCTGGGTGGTCATCCTGGCTGTTGGGGGACTTGGGGGGGGGGTTATTGATCTGTGCTGCACTTGGCCCTGGCTGCTCCATTCTGCATTCCATTGGTTTTGTTTCCTATTTTTCATTGGAGGTGGACTTATAGAGTATTTTTGTCTAGAGGAAACAAAAGTCACGTTGGGCTGACTAACGTGAGTTTTTTTGCCGCTAATGGGCCTCTTGTCAGTTTTCGCCCGCTAATATCAGAATTTGTATCGCCTTCACGCTAGTGTTAGCAGCAGTTTTCACCGCGGCTGCCTGAAACTATCGCCATGTAGCGACGTATTGTAAATACATCGCTAACAGGGCGATAGTTTTAGGTGATAGGCTGCGTTAAGAAAACTGCTGCTAACTAGCATTAGCGTTAGTTAGCTGCAGTTCTTGTACATATACTCCTATATGTGAAACTCTATGAGGAGAATATTTACATTTTTGTGGTTTCGCTGCAAAAGTCTAGATAAATGTATTAAGAATAACAACAGGATAGCTCTGTTTTGCAAATCTAGAATGAGCAAAATTGAACATATTTATTATTTATTTGTTGGACATTCATAACACGCACATAGGCTCCCGAGGTACTGTTTCGAAGTTCCTGATGAAGGCTGCACTTGGGAGGTTGTGTAGAAGAGACAGGGCCAGGTAGGTCTAGTTTTTTCCCTGTAGCTCAGGTGGTTGTGTTTATCTCGTGGAGCAGCTGGAACAGTGTCATTTTAAAGATTTTGGCAGCACCCGTACGGAACACATTCAAATTTGGTACCCATTCCATGAAAATTTAGCCTGCATGATGCCGAACAATTTAAAAAAACCTGTTAAACTTAACAGAGTCACACAAAAACTGTACAAATATATCTTGCCCGGGAACCTTGAAAATCATTAAGATGACAACGAGCAGAGAGACGGAGTCAGAGTTAGAGGTCGGTGGAACGAGAGAAACATTTATATAAGTAGAATAGAGAAGAGTGAAATAGAGACAAAGTTAATTTACTCGGGTAGCCGTTGAAAAGTGGGTGCCCTGGGCAATTACCCACTTTGCCCGTGCCTTGAAACCTCTCTGAACTGGAAAAGAGCCCTAGAGTGGTGGGACAATGTGAATGAAGTTTCAGCTGCCTTTGATTTGAAATCCAAATTTTGTCATGTGTAGTAGGGTGACACTGGTACAACTGAGTGCGATGAAGTAATGGACCTGGTGGTCCCAGAGAAGAGATGGGAAGGTTTGTTTTCATAGCGAGCTTTGTGATGATGCAGAGTAATTTAAATATGTTGCGACAAGGCACCCAGGGCCATATGTACAAAGAAGTGGCAGAGTGAGGCGTTAGCCGTCATGGCTTAACGCCTCACTCCGCAACTTCCGAAACGCAAGGCTGCACCATATTTACAAGAATATGGTGCAGCCTTGCGTTTCCCCCTGCGCTGGCGCTAAGTTTAGCAGCTTAGCGCCAATGCAGGCACCCTTGCACCATAGTGCAAGGGTGCCTGCGTGCAGGGGAAGATGGAAAAAGCAAAACGCCTTGGATTGTTTATGTGTAGGAAGGTGTCCCTTCCTGCACATAAACAATCTTTAAATGCCGTTTTGTCACTTCTATGTATGTATGTATGCTTAATGCAGAACACATGGAAGTTACAAAAATGTAATTTTTTTTAAAGATTGTTTATGTGCAGGAAGGGACACCTTCCTACACATAAACAATCCAAGGCGTTTTGCATTTTCCATGTGTGCTGCACAAGGCAGCAAACATGGAAAAAGCAAAAACGAGGAGAAATAAAGCATTTCACCTCGTTTCGCCAAGTTAAGACCAGGTTTTCCCTGGTATTAATTTTGGGGCTGCCTCCTATTTATGCCACCCTTGTAAATAGGGGCAGCATCAAAATCAATGGGTGTTGCGGTGGAACGCCCACAGCAACACCCATTGCCCTCCCCTTTCACGCTACACATAGCGTTAAAGGGGACCTATGTACAAGCCCCTATCGCCACGGGAACGTCACTTTTTCTGACGTGGCTTAACGCTGCCTTGTAAATAAGGAACAGCCCCTATTGCCACAGGAACGTCAGAAAAAGTGACGTTCCCGTGGCGATAGGGGCTTGTACATATGACCCCAGAGTTTTTCTCTTTGTCCATTTCCTGTACAATTGTGGGGTCTCATGTTAAAAATAGACTTGCTGCTTTATTGTATGGAGCTTTTAGCTTGCTGATAAAGGCAAAGGTGAGTCCATGTTAAAGGGAATTGACATAGTCTAATCTGGATAGAGTTTCTGTTCTAACCAAGGAGGCTGTCACTGAAATTACTATAATAATTTCATTTTTATATAGCTCTTCATATGGCACTTCTGCCCATTCAAAGGCTTCAAATAACAGGTGTTACTATTACCCACTCATGTTACTCATTTTACCCACTTTCAGGTGGATGGAAGGATAAATCTGTGTTGCCAGGAATAGAACTTGTGACCTGCTACCCAACTTTTGCCTGCTTTAAGTAGATTATTGATTTTGTATTTTGGATAATACATTTTTGTCAAACCAAACTCCTAAGTCTTGCTTATTCGAAAATACAAGGGGTTGGACACGATGGGAACCTAAAACGAGAAAAAGGGAAATGGGAAGAATGGAGTACACTAAAGTGAACACTATCTTTTACACCTAAAATTTGACATTGTTTTGTGCCTCCCATTTGTGGATTACTTTTAGGTATGCAATAATTATTGAAGAAGAGAGACAAGGTTAACGTGTTGGTTGTTGTCAGAAATTGAGGCTTTAGTTGGCAGAGGTTTGCACCCTGTCCAAGTAGGGACCACAATCCGAGTCAGAGTAAGTCAGATACACACCCTAACTTAACCTGTACTCACCCTCTGGTAGCTTGGCACAGAGCAGTGAGGCTAAACTTAAAAGGCAATGTGTAAAGTATCTGTGCACACTTTAATTACAGAAACACTGTGGAAACATTGCAAAAAGACTCAATTCCTGTTAAGAAAAATGGCAAATATTTATCTGAGTAAAACAAGACCAAAATGACAAATACACAATAAGTAGAATTCGAGATTTGATTTTTTAAAATATGAAATGAAAAAGCAATGCTTAGAAGTTACTAGCAGTCAAAAGGTTACTTGAGGTTGTGAGGGACCAGTGCAATCCAAAGTTCAGGCCGACCACAACGGAGAGCAGGACGGCTACAGAACCCACGCAGGGTCTATTGAAAAAGTACCTTGTATGGAGCAAAGCATTAAATCTGAGGGAACGATGCATTGATCTTTTCATCGCAGTCGAGTCGCTACGTTGCCATTGAGTTCTGTTGAAATGCAGACAATGCGTCGTCGTCGAGCACCGCAGAGTGTCGTCGTCAGGCTGCGGAAGGTTGTGGAACCACTGTCGTCGAATAGCCTCTGCGTCGGCATCAAAGGGCGATGAGTTGGTTCCGAATGGTGTGAAGGCAACGTTGCGTCGGTTTTTTCAGAAAACAGCTGCAGAACCCACTTCTGAGGCCCAGAACTGGAGGGGGCACCTTAGGCAAGGGTAGGACTCACAGATGACAGAGTCCAGCAGCACCAGGAGAGTTGAAAGAAGTCTTTTGTGTTCCTGAGATTTCAGAAAACAGGAGGCAAGAGAGAAAGCCCTTGGAGAAACTTGGGTTCAAGGATGTAGAGAGCCAGTCCATTCCCTCTCACTCCCAGCCAAGAAGCAGCGGGCAGCAGGCAAACACAGTAGAGCAGGTTGCAAAGTGGCAGTCCTTCCTACAACACAGCAGTCAGCAGGCAGCAGGCCAACACAGCAATGCAGTTAGCAAGGTGGCAGTCCCTCCTGCTGCACAGCAGCTCTTCTTCAAGGCAGAATGTCCTTGGTTCCAGCAAGTTCTGATTTGGTGGTGTCAAGGGTCCATTACTTATACCTAAATGTGCCTTTAAAGTGGGTGAGACATCAAAGAGGCCTTTGAAGATCACAAGGTCCCTGTCTTTCCTGTTCTGGCTCCAGACTCACTACAGGGGGGTATGCAGCTCTTTGTGTGGGGACAGGCACAGACCTATTCATGTGCAAGTGTCCGCTCTTTCCTCCCAATCTACATCAGGAAGGTCCATCAGCCTGGTGATGGGCCATCAGGATGCAAATTTCATAACCCAGCTCCCTTGGTGTGACTGTCTAGAGGTAATACACAAAGCCCAGCTGTCACCCAACCCAGACATGTATTCAAAGATGGGCAGAGGCACAGAATAGTCAAAGTAAGTAAATGCCAACTTTCTAAAAGTGAACACAAGATGATGAACAGAGTTCTGAAACTTTTCACTCACTTACAGTCACAGATCTGGGTTGAATCCATCATTGTTCTTTAGCTCACTTCGTCATCCTAGTTCAGACCCAGCTATATGCAAATCAGTCTTGCCCCTATGCCTCATGGGAACAGTCCAGACCGAACTGCCGAGCCAGGTCTTCCCTGGACCGGACACAAACATCCTGGGACCGGTTTCGGGGTGACACTCCTCATCAGCCAGGGTAGTTTGAATCCAGTGGCAAAGTGAGCAAGAGACCCACGTCTGGGCATACCCTGCCAACTTAGGGTGAACAAAGCGAACACAAGGAGATGATGGACGGATTACTGAAACTTTTCAGACACTTACCCACAGTCACAGATCTGGGTTGAATCCATCATCGTTCTTTAGCTCACTTCGCCACCCCAGTTCAGACCCAGCTACATGCAAATCAGCCTTGACCCTGTGCCTCATGGGAACAGTCCAGACCAAACTGCCAAGCCAGGTCTTCCCTGCACCGGAAACAAGCATCCTGGGACCGGTTTCGGGGTAACACCCCTCATCAGCCAGGCTGGCTTGAATCCAGTGGCAAAGTGAGCAAGGGACCCACGTCTGGGCATGCCCTGCCTACTTATGGCAAACAAAGCGAACACAAGGAGTTGATGGACAGAGTGCTGAATCTTTTCAGACACTCACCACCAGTCAAAGATCTGGGTTGAATCCATCATCCTTCTTTAGCTCACTTCGCCACCCCAGTTCAGACCCAGCTATATGCTAATTAGTCTTGACCCTTTGCCTCATGGGAACAGTCCAGACTAAACTGCCAAGCCAGGTCTTCCCTGGACCGGAAACAGGCAACCTGGCACGGTTTCGGGGTAACACCCCCTCATCAGCCAGGCTAGCTTGAATCCAGTGGCAAAGTGAGCAAGGGACCTACGTCTGGGCATACCCTGCAAACTTAGGGCAAACAAAGAAATCACAAAGAGATGATGGACGGAGCGCTGAAACTTTTCAGACACTCACCCCCAGTCACAGATCTGGCTTGAATCCATCATCGTTCTTTAGCTCACTTCACCACCCCAGTTCAGACCCAGCCATATGCAAATCAGTCTTGACCCTGTGGCTCATGGGAACAGTCACGCCCGAACTGCCAAACCAGGTCTTCCCTGGACCGGAAAAAAAGCAAACCGGGACCGGTTTTGGGCTAACAGCCCTCATCAGCCAGGCTAGCTTGAATCCAGTGGCAAAGTGAGCAAGGGACCCACGTCTGGGCATACTCTGCCAACTTGGGGTGAACAAAGCAAACACAAGGCGATGATGGACGGAGCGCTGAAACTTTTCAGACGCTCACCACCACTCACAGATCTGGGCTGAATCCATCATGGTTCTTTAGCTCACTTCACCACCCCATTTCAGACCCAGCCATATGCAAATCATACTTGACCCTGTGCCTCATGGGAACAGTCCAGCCCAAACTGCCAAGCCAGGTCTTCCCTGCACCGGAAACAAGCAACCTGGGACCGGTTTCGGGGTAACACCCCTCATCACCCTGCCCATAGGGCTGCCTAGTGCCTGCCTTAGGGGTGATTTATATGCAATAAAAGTGAAGATTTGGGCCTGGCAAGTAGGTTAACTTGCCAGGTGGAAATGGCAGTTTAAAACTGCACACACAGGCTCTGAAGTGGCAAGCCTGAGCCATGTTTAAAGGGCTACTGATTGGGTGGCACAAATCAGTGCTGCAGGCCCACTAGTAGCATTTAATTTACAGGCCCTCGGTGCATATAGTGCACTCTACTAGGGATGTATAAGTATATTAATTATGCAATTGTGACTTGAGTACATAGCATATGTACTTTAGCACTGGTTAACAGAAGCAAAGTGCCCAGAATCCTAAAGCCAGTAAAACTGAAGCCAGCAAAACAGGAGGTCAGAGGGTATAAAGTCAGGGTAAACCACGTCAAGGATTCCAGGTCTCTTAGTCGTCTTGAGAGATCTGGGTAGTTTTAAGTACTGAGTATTAGTAGAATAAATCTGATGTTCAATCTAGAAGATCTTGGTCACTCCGACCATAGATAAATTTAAAAGAGGGATGACAAATCTGTTTTGGATGAAAAAGGAACTCCATAATAAAGCATGCCACCTATATTGGGTGAAGGTTCTGTGTCTTTTTATCGAACGACACCTAGGGTGTTCTGAGTGAATGTTCCAATGGTAAGAAAGGTTCACTATATTTGTTTGTTCCTGATTTAGGTTATAGTTGAGGAGTACATTGCAAACCTTTATCCCTTCTTCTCCCTTCTTTTTTGTGGTTGGTTATAGTATAACGGGATTTGCACATCAATGTTCTTGACATGGAAAATAGGACACTTCCCAAAGTTTGTCTATGAATAGTGTGTAGTCCCTGCCAATTAACTGGTAGTGGGGACAAAGAGAATTCAACTAAATTCTGATGAATTCCCCTGATGGTCAAACACACTAAAGGCACTATAGAAAGGAATTAAAGGTGAGAAATGAAAAAAAGAAAGCCTTCAGTCAAATGGAACTTCCTGGCAGAGATAAGAAGGCCCAAAGACTGAGATTGATGCCTTTATTGCCAAGAGTCTTGGGGACAGATATACAAAGGTTTTTTGAGGTCACAAATGGCCCGAACCACAGAATCTGGACTTTTGTAATCGTAAAAAGGCTCAATTTAATGTACAAATGGTAAATTGTGATTCAGTAGCCTGTTACTGAATTGCAATTTGCAGTTGCGATTAAGTTTTTTGGTTGTGGTATGTTTAGTTTGTCCCTTTCACATACAGATTTACAGTAGTATGTATTAATGTTTTGCAACCAAATTGTTATTATAATGATTTATAGAGTGCGTGGCTACCACAAGGGGTTTTCCAGAGCTGGGAAAACAGAAAGGCCTGAGATAGAGGGATTAGAAGAGCTACGTCTTTAAGTGTTTCTTGAACTTATCAAGAGATTTAAAAGATCTGATTGGGGAAGGTAGAGAATTCTACAGTTTAGGGCCCAGATAAGTGAAGGAACAACAGACCACCTTGTCTTGCCTTACAGAATCTAGGAACAATTGCAAGGTTCAGATTACTAGAATGGAGCAGCCGACTGGGACAGTAGGATGATACCAGTGACCTGAGATAAAGAGTCCCAGAATGAGAAAAAGCTTTCTACACATAACATAGTGCTTCAAATTGGACTTGCCTGAATTCCGGTTGCAAAACATTAATACTTTACCACCAATTCAAAAATGGTGGTAACCCAATCGCAAATAGAAAGAGGTCCCAACAGGACCCCTTCTTCTTTGAGAATGTAAAAAAATATATTTTTTAAGCGCAGGCAATGGTCCTACAGACCTCTGCCTACTCTTAAAAAATGAAACTTAAACGTTTCATTTTCTTTCTTTAAACGCATCCTGTTTCCCTTTAAGGAAAACAGTCTGCATTTAGAAAAAATGCTTTATTAAAAAGCAATCACAGACATGGTGGCCTGCTGACCCCAGGAGGCCAATCCGTGTGATAACTGTCATTCCTAATGGGTCGCAAAATATGACCTACCTCATCAATATTCATGAGGAAGGTCAATTTGCGACCTACTAATAATCGGTTATTTAAAAAAAAAAGTTACATACATTAGAAAAAGCGATTTCCTAACTGCAATTCAGAGGTAATCACATTTAGGAAATCGCGGTTCATAATGTTACTACATCTTGGATTAAGAGTGTCTTTTAGTGCTTTTAGTGTGCTGACACCACTAAGGGGCCGATTCCGATCTCGGCCGGTAGGGCTCCGAATCGGATTCGGCTTTACCGGATCCGATTCGGAGGCCTTTATTCCGACCTATTCGTACAGTCATCCCAGCGAGCAAGTACGATGCGAGCGCACGCGAAATCGCCGACCGACTCGTTCCCGGGTCGAACCGCTCCGACCGTCTCGTACGGACACGGCTCGCACCACGCAATGGAGACGTTTCCCGACCGAGCAAGTACGATGCGCGCTTCGAACAGCCCGACCGACTCGTAGCGTCCGGCTCCAAATAGCTGTCGGAGCCAGACTTCGGGGGTCCGTGTCGGACCCCCCTGCACGCGTAGCCGCATGAGTCGCACACAGGGGGGACCCAAGGGTCCCCCCTAAACATGCATGTACGGTGCGAGTCGCACCGACGCGTACCACTGTAGGGGGCCACCCTGTTCGCGACGTACCCATTCAGTCAATGGGAGCCCGTGTACGCGTTGAGATTTCCGACCGAGCCGGACTCCCGCAGTCCGACCGAGCGAGTACGATGCGGCCGTATGCTGCCCGACTCGATTCGGTCGGACTCCCATTGAAGTCAATGGGAGCCGGTCGTACAACGCGTACACGGGCCCCCCTGTGTGCGACTCGTGCGGCTACACGTGCAGGGGGGTCTGACACGGACCCCCGAAGTCCGGCCCCGACAGCTCTTTGGAGCCGGACGCTACGAGTCGGTCGGGCTGTTCGAAGCGTGCATCGTACTTGCTCGGTCGGGAAACGTCTCCATTGCGTGGTGCGAGCCGTGTCCGTACGAGTCGGTCGGAGCGGTTCGGACCCAGGAACGAGTCGGTCGGCGATTTCGCATGCGCCGCATCGTACTTGCTCGCTGGGACGACTGTACGATCGGTCGGAAAAGGCCTCCGAATCGGATCCGGTAAAGCCGAATCCGATTCGAGCCCTACCGGCCGAGATCGGAATCGGCCCCTTAATAGGAAGCCATTCAGGCAAATTTTGTCACTTCGTATTCCTGGCATTTATTCTGACCTGCTGACATTTGGTTTACTATTCAAATATGAACACACTCAGGTTACATCACACAGACATTGATATTCTGACATTTATAGATGGTAATCTGGGGCTTTGACATCAGACGCAGCCTTTCAGTAAATAGCCACCATGAAGACAGGCACATGACAGCAAACAACTGTAGCTCAGCATGGAAACATTTACAAGAAGCGAGGATTACCAGCTCTCTCGGACAGCTGTGTCAGGGACAATGGAGCCTGCAGGCTTCTGCAATTCATAGCTTGGGCATCTGGTACTTTGACTGGCTCACCCAAGACAGAAGATTTATTATCCATTCCCGATGGTGAGCTCATGGTACATTGTTAATGCCGACGACAAGTGTACTTTTAGTGATGTAAACAATAAATAACAATTTTGGGCCCTCATGTACAAAGATTGCATTTAAGTAATTGTAAATTGTGTCAAATAACGAGTCTCAACTTGCGATTCCTTAAATGGAATGTACAAAATGGATTTGTTGTAAGTGGTTAGTAGTTTGTTCTCAAAATACTGTTTGGAGTGAGTCATTATTCGACCTAACTCATTAATATGCATAAGGTAGGTCGAACATTGAGACCCACTATGATTGAGTGAAATGACAGGTGTGGTGGCCTGCTGGGGTCAGCAGACAACCATGTATGGGATTGTTTTTAAATAAAGGAATCTTGTTTTTTTAAATGCAGCCCGATTTCCTTAAAGGAAAACGGGATGCGTTTAAAAACAATTGCACAACCCTTTTATATATGAACTGGCAATGGTCTAATGACCACTGCCTGATCATAAAAAACGTTTTTGTGAACATTCACAAAGGGGAAGGGTCCCTTGAGGACCCTTTACCATTTGGGAATGGCTCACCACCTCCTTTGAGGATGTGGTAAAATATTAATGTTTTGCGATTGGATTTCGGTTGCGACACATTAATACAAGCCTAGAGTAATCAGTATTTGGAAGGGTCACCCTTAACACACCCCTTCCAAATACCTATTTGGTTTCTATTCCCAAACGCAATTAGCGATTCTGTAATATTCGGAAACATATTACCAAATCGTTAATTGGGTTTGGTGAATTTAAAAATGCCATTTTGTGACTGGAAAGGCTCTGATTTTACAAATCATAGACTTACCGACCGTAAAATGGCATGATACATGAGGGCCTCAGTACTTAAAAACTCACTCTTCATTACAATAATTAATTCAGCATCAGCCAGCCCAAGTTTGAGGATCTGCCCCCTTTGAGGCCTGGGTCGGATTTTAATATCTAAACAATTGGCTTGGTAAGGAATAGCTTTCCTGGATTCAAAGTGTAAACTCATTATATAATTGACCAGCAATTAAAAACTTACAAAGTTTTGTAGAAGATTCAAGAAGCTTTCTGCTGACATTATTGAATAAATGGCCTAACTCATGTCCATGTCATTACAAATGCACCAAATTCCCTCTTTAAAGATCCATTACGAATTAATCATTTATTTTCCAGGTACCACAACTTATTTATTTATGCTTTGCCTACATATTAAATTCATCTTCGTGTTAAAGAACTGGGCTGTACTTTATAATCCTTTCACTGCCAGGTTTCTGTGCAGTTCAGTGCATTTCATAACAGGTTTATGCCCTTATAAGGGCAGTGAAAGTGCTAGGTAAGTTTTTGTTGCTGTTAAAAGTTATAGGGACCCATTTTGTGTTTTTATATCATCAGTCCAGCAAGAAACAGGACACTGTAAATTATTTAAAAAGAGGACTACTCGATATTAAACCCTATTTGGCCTTAGTTACAAGCGCCTTGCACTGCCAGTTCGCCACTTTTTTGGACGCACCGGGGGCGCAGTGTGCTGGCCCATATTTACAAGGCCACGCAAAGCCACACTGCGTTGCTTTTCATGGCCTTCTAAATATGGCCCCCTTTCACACATCACTTTGCGTGAAAGGGGTGTGCCATGGGGGTTGCTGTGGGTGCTCCCACGCAGCACCCATGGATTCTGCCACATTCCCAGATTTAGAACATTTCATAAACCTAGGAATGTGTCAGAATCCTACTCCCCCAGGGAAGGCGTAAGGAGGCGCACAGAGGAGAAATACTGTTATTTCTCCTCGTTTTTTCCTCTTTCCATGCATGCTGCATTCTGCAGCACACATAGAAAGAGGAAAACACCATCAATGATTGTTTTTGTGCAGAAAGGTGTCCATTCCTGCACAAAAACAATCATCCCCACAACGCAGGCAACCTTGAACTATGGTGCAAGGGTGCCCGCGTTGGCACATGGCAGCCAATTGTGCTCCAGCGCAGGGGAAAGCACAGGGAAGTGTAATATTGTTTTAAATATGATGCATCCCTGAGCTTCTAAAATGATGCAGCTTGGTGCAGCAAAATGGCTTGCAGCACCGCGCTGCATCATTTTGTTATAAATGAGGCCCATTGAGTTCAGTGATAATTGTGACTGAGCCCCAGATTTACAAACATTTGGTGCAACGCATCAAGACAAATTGCTGCGCTGCGTCAAATGGACAGAGCAGACATGTGCTATATTTACTAAGATATGGTGCATTCCTGCTGTCTCTGTGTGCTGGCGCACTGAGTGCTGCCTAGCGCCAACACAGGCACCCTTGCACCATGGTGCAAGGGTGACTGGGTTACAGGCAGGATTGTTATTAAGCAGGAAGGGATCCCTTCCTCCACAAAAACAATACTCAGAGGCACTTTCCTCTATCTACGTGTGCTACAAAATGCAGCACCCTTAGAAAGAGGATAATAAAGAGGAGAAATAAACATATTTGTCCTCGTTACGCCTCTGTAGAGATGGCATAGCATTTTTACGCCTTCCTTGGTTTACTATTCTTAGCAAGTCTGGGAATGCACCAAAATCCATGGGTGGATGTGTGGGAACGCACTCACTACACCCATGGAACGCCTTCCGAATGCAGACTAACGCACGACAGCGCAAGTCGCAAGGTGCCTTTGCGTGACTTAGTAAATCTGACTTAAGGGCTTGCATTGCCTTGCGCCTCCTCTTAATGTATCTGGCCCGCAGTCTATAAAATAAGGTGAGATTCTAGGGAAATTTTAACAGTTCGGTGCAGAAATAGCTACAAATGCATGACTATTCCTTTTCTGCTTGGAGGTGCATAACTTCTAATTCCTCTAGCGTATATTAGGTTTTGTAATATGACAGTGTGATTTTACCATTTCTGATAAACCGGCGATCTACTTAGTGATTAATTAAGAGTTCTGTATCATAAGGGCAAATAATATCTGTAATAATTGTATGTTTACTCATATGACTCCCCTCTTACTCCAAAGACAATTCCAGTACCAGTTTTCAAGTCCATACCATCAGATTAGTAGCACATGCATGATGCTGTGTGCTATTTGTACATTTACTTTGAGTTGTGCTTCCCCTCTGTTCAAAGCAAGCTTGATAGGCAGTGAGAAATAGTTTGGTGATGAACCCCTGTTGCAGGAAACTTTTCACACAGCCCCACCCCACCACGAGTGGCGAATAAAAACATTATGGGGCATATTAGCAAGACCCACGTTAAAATTATCGCTGTTTTAGCGACAGGAAACTGCCGCTAAAACGGCGATAATGGGCTTGCTAATATGCGTTATGGAATTCCAATAGAAGCCCAGGTTAGATGTCCTGCACATCTAACCTGGGCTTCTATTGAATTCTATAACGCATATTAGCAAGCCCATTATCGCTGCTTTAGCGGCAGTTTCCTGCCGCTAAAAGGGCGATAATTTTAACTTGGGTCTTGCTAATATGCCCCTATATTTTTTATAGAATGAGTGTGGTGTGCCAACTGAACATTTATTGCGAATAGATACAAGCCTCAAGGATGATAAATTATGCATTTTTTGCAAATTGCTCAGCAGAGGGGACCTTTGAGTTAGAAAGTCATGCATGAGAAATGAATCCTTATTTTTCCAGTGAACACGTTATATGTCATGCTGTACATGTTTATAAAAGAATACTAACACCAGGGGGTTTCATAGGATTGGGGCTATTCATTTTCGAGCTTGCAGTGTTCTAATGTAATGATTTGCAAATGAGAGTGAATTTTATATTTTCTAAATATCATGCAGTGCTGCTTCAGTTTTGGTGGTTTTATTGATCACAGTGTAGATGATTACTGTGCCACAATTTAACAAGCAAATCTGTTCGGTCTCACTTTGCCAATGCTGCTAGGTTATTGCCTTTGAAAATATTTGTATGGTTGTGTTGACATTGCCAAAGCCAATAGTGGAGACTGGCCTCTTCAGTTGTTTCTTTGGCTTTCCTTCAAAATGTCCGCCATGTTACATAGCACAGTACGGTGTGATACAATATGGCAGTTTTCTTGAAAGTATAGATTTCAAAAATATATTTTTAACAGGACTACCACATTGTGTAAGGTAGAATAGTTTGAGGTACCATGGCATCCATCTCGAAAGTATAATAAGATTTTCTATATTTTCAAGATGGCTGCTAAGTTCTGTCCAGCGCATTGCTTCACACAATGCGATGGCCATCTTGAAAGAATAACAATTGGTATTTGCTATAATCTCTAGCCCTGCCAAGAACCACGCATCAGGAGTTAGACTAACGCATTTTAGTGCTGGTGGCCGGATCACCGCATTAAAATGTATTGGTCACACATTAGCATCGAGTCCTGCCACCACTGGTTATGAAGCACCCCTACTGTTATATGGTCCATTTAATTCCTGGACTCTCTGTGCAGCTATGGCTGATAGTGAGACCGAGTGAGCTGGTGACTGGTAGACTGGCAAGAAATGATAACAGATTATGAAATGTGATTTCACTGCCCCGCCTTCTACTACCATATTTGGGGCATGGTGGCGAACAAAAATAATTAGCCCAGCTCAGACAGGGTATGCCCCACGTGGTGCGCCAGCGGAACCTTGACTGTATTGTTTTCTGGCCGCAAGTCTACACCGCGGTGTGCCCACAGTAACAATGCACGGAGGTGATTCCTGATGACAAGAGAGGCAGGTACCCAGGTGGCGAGCTGCAGTTTTGTTTTTCCTTGCCTCACCCACAAGTTCATCAATCAGTTTCTCCATGCTCCTTGGTGGCGTGTGCCGAGTCACAATCCGGCTGCAGCTTCTGCAGATCATGAGCCTACCTCCCTGACTCCACCCGGCCACGGGTGTGGGCCCCAGCATGCACGAGTCCTGGGCAGAATTAATTTGAGCCGGCCCTGATACACTGCACAGTCGGGACATCACACCCGATAACTCTTCCCACGGTGAGGCCCTCAGTGTTGGATGGTAGGAGATGTGTCCGCTCATTGGCAGCAGATGAGCACAAACTTGAATAGCTCTGGCCAGCCTGCCCTGTATCACTTGCTGGTAGGACTCTACTCACTTCTGCCTCCAGGATATGAGAAGCGCAAAGGCCATGAATGCAGACCTACCATAGTGTGATCGGGACAGAGGCCCAGAGAGACTGCTAGCCCACGACGCCAGCAGCAGCAACCAGCTGTGCAAGAAGTGCTAACCTGTGAGAAGCTGAGAGCTGCAGTGTGATACACAGGGGGGGATATTCTCAAGAACGTGTGTTAACTATCGCCAAATTTGCTTAACGCAACTTCTCACATCGCAGTCTATCGCGGGAAAATAACACTGTGTTAACGCAGTATTCTCAACCCGGCGGCACCATGCGATAGTCTCACGATAACGCGCCAAATGCCTGCGTTAAAATTAACGCGACGCTGAAAAAATGCGAAACACGAACGCCAAAAAAGTTGCGATGTCCCAAATCGCAAAACAAAAATCAGCGATAACCAGCGACAGACCTGCGATTCCCATGCGACATGCGAGAAAATGCACTATAAAAGCAGAGAAAAAAAAAAGAGAAAAAAATGTAACTGCGTAGCACCATGGACGCAGCCGGACCGAGTGCAGAGGACAACGCGAACCCCACAAGCCCCACAGAAGACCAGCCAGGAAACCCGGGGCCAGGGAAGGGCAAGGAGAAGAGGAAGACGGGGTTAAGTCCGCAGGAAAACCGGATCAAGGTCACGGAGGTGACAGAACACTACCAACAACTGTCCGTCACCTCCACTGTGTCATCGGCAACACAAACGGAAATATGGCAGCACATCGTGAACAACGTGAATGATGTCGGAGTGTCGAGGAGGACAATGGAAAAGGTCAAGAGGCGCTGGAATGATGTGAAGGGCAAAACCAAGAAGAAACTCGATGCCAACATGAAAGCAGCAACGCAGATTGGAGGTGGGGGACCAGAGGCACACCTGAAGCTGGATGACATGGAGAAAATGGTGGCCACAGTCATCAGTCGGGATACGGTGCCAGGAGCCAGGGATCGGGACACTGCTCAACATGACCTGACACAACATCAACAGGGTGAGTACCGACCAGGGACTGGGGGGATGGGGGAAGATGGGCACAATGGCACACATGCACAGTTAAGTGGAGCACACTGCACACCCACAATGACTCTGGATCATGTCCCTGATCCCCGTGCCACACTGCAGCACACATACAGAAACTCAGGGAATATGTGTTGAAATGAATTTATTTGCACATGCTGTGCCTGTGGTCATTTTGTACTGTCTCATGATTGCTAAGGACTGTCACAATGTGACTTCCTCATGTGAAGAAATTGTCAATGATGTTGTTCCTACGGGCTATTCCTGCTGCAGCTGCAGTGGGGTGTGGTCCACCTGCCTCATCTTCCTCATCATCGTCCGGTGCATCTGGCACTTGTAACCATGAGGCATTGGTGCATACACATATGTTGTGCAACACACAACATGCAACGATCATCTTGCACACGATGTCTGGGCTGTACAGGAGCCTCCCACCTGTGATGTCCAGGCACCTGAAACGTGACTTCTACACGCCAAATGTGCGTTCCACGATGCCCCTGGTGCGTTTGTGGGCCCAATTGTACTGCCTCTGGGCCTGTGTGTTCGGGGCTTGGAGGGGTGTCATCATCCAAGGGCAGAGTGCATATCCTTGATCACCAGTGACAGTGCAGAGAGACATGAGTCAATAGTTGGTTCTGCATGATGTGTTGGCAGGCTCACTAGTTGATTGGCGTGTGATATGTGTGTCATAGTGATTCCTGTGTGACATGTACTGCTTGTAGCAAATGAGCGCCATCAATGTGTATTACGTAGCCTCACTGCTACTCCTCCCTCCCCCCGAGCCTAATTACTTGTGTGCGCTGCACGGTTGCATCACTTGCACTCCTACGGCACACCATTGTCATGCCTGTCTGCGCATGTCCACAAGCCTGACAACGACACTGTGATGTTGTGCGTTGAAGGTGGGCAGCCACGTGTGTGTAGGCCTATGGTAAGGATAGGGCAGACACAGATGTAGAGTTCATGGCTGGCTGAACTCGCGATGCGGTCGAGGCAAGACCTTTGGCATATGCTGCGGCAATAGCGATACACACACAGCAGTTGGCATGTATGATCCCGGACCCCGAGCGGGCTTGCGCTTATTCATTTATCCCTTCAGCCGAGCCCGCACTCCGGGGGCATGTTACATTGCAACTTTGCCCATTGCGGGACGGGTGGCGCCGACACTACAACAGAGATACACGCATTAGGTACTTCATTGGCAAGCCCAACATTTAACCGCGCCCAGAGCCCCGGGGTGATCATCCACACTCCTACGCTGGACTGTCGTACGCCAGCCCACTCCGGCAACGCCTACAGGGGGGTACGACACAGCTACATGTCCCAGGTCTCACCCACTGCCTGAGGTGACATGGTTGCGTCTGCTGTACACAGCATAATGCAATGTGGTAGGGCCCGGGGCCCTCATGCATACTCAATGACCACACAGACACACTTAGATAGTTCGTGGAACTGGCTACGGGCACGTATGCCCGGCCCCTTTTATTGCCAGGGTCACATGTCCAGTGACGCCTGTGCTGGTTGGGTGTGGGGTGAGTGTGAACCAGCCCTCAAGGAGTGGTTGGTGCTGGCAACAACTACAACAGTGATCAGACAATCAGAAGTTCACAGTTCAATCAGCAAGGGTCCATGACTTGAGCTGCATGGAGTCAGTGGCCCCGGACGCACAGCGGCCGGCACATGGAACACCGCCACGGGACGGTGACTACCAGTGCACTGAGGTAGGGCCACGAGAGCTGAGCGGATCCTCGTCGATGTCCAAGGTGAATGTCGCGGAGGGTTTTGGGGGACAGTGGAAGGTGATCTTCCAGGGCATGATACAGAGGGCAGTACCAAGCAGACACAGGCAATATGGAGGAGATGAATGCTACAGACTCATTTTTGACACCAAGTCAGTATCAGCTACATGATGATGAAGACAACCCCCAGGCCATAGACTCAGATGCCACTAAAGTTCAACCAGGGAGTGTATATGAATTTCGGGGCACGGAGTCAGTGGCACCAGAGCTGAACGGGGATGCAGTCTGCGATGAGGCCTGTACAATGGTATAAACTCTGCCATAAATAAATCAAGACTCAGTTCCAAATGTGTGACCTACTTGACCGCAGTGTAGGCCGGAGGCAGCGGTCATCGTGGGCCAACCGCTATTCAGGCAGCTCCTCCTGGTACTCTCACACACGACGTTGGAATGCCATGTGGCGATGATTTGTGGTTGACGGAGGTAGAAGCACCAGAGCTGAGCGTGTGTGCATTCTGCGACAATGCTGTGCCCTGCCTGGTCCGGTATGGATTGGATTGGTGTGAGGCCTGCTGGACCGCAGTGTAGGCAGTACACAGGTGACCATGCGGTGCTGGGCCGCAGTGTGGGCCGAAGGCATTAGACAGCAAGGTCCCACAGACACGTGTCGTTGGAATGCTATGCACAGAGTTGGTGGCACCACATCGAAGGGAGTACGGTGATATAAAATCTGCCGTAAACGTATGTACTCTGCCATTGTATAATCAAGACTCAGTACCAAATGTGTGACCTACTGGACCGCAGTGTAGGCCGGAGGCAGCGGTGGAGTACGTCAATGAGAAAGGAGTACTGGGGGCCTGTGTCGCGGAGGCCGTGATGGTCTGAGGAGGCTGCCATGGTCGCGGGCCTCGGGCTTGGAGCTTGCACTGGCACGTGGTGGGCCCTCTTTGACACACGCCGGTGTCGGCAGGTGAGCAGTGAGGCCTGGGTGCGCTGGGGTGGGCAAGACGGGTCTTGGGACCAGCAGCCTGGGGTGCTGCAGGCGCACAGGATCGCAGGCACCGCCGCTCACGGCGTCGGCCTCGTGGCGGGGTGAGAGGCGCCGCCCTGGCAGACACGTTGGCCATTCCGGAAGGGAACCACGCCCAGAGTAACAGGCTTTTTATTCACACCCCTACGCTGGCCTGGCGTACGCCGGGCCAGCCCACTCCGCTCACGCTTACAGGGGGGGACGTAACAAGCTACATTTCTGCATTCTTCCTCACTGGCTGCGGTAACATGGTTGCGTCCACTGTCCAGTACACTGCAGACACCAGCAGTGTATGTCGACATGGAAATGTCTGTGGTCTGCATACTCAAGTCTGTCCAGCACATCCACGCCACACTTGGCCTTGTGTACATTCACATTCATGGGTCACTTGCCTCCTTCGCACATGCCTGGTTCCCACCTCTCCCCACATTCTGCTATTGTGTGGCTGAGGTGCCATGCGGTTGATGGCTTGTGTACATGGCTAGCCCAGGTTGCCACAGTAAGTTGTGTTGTCGTGTCTGGAATGTGGGAATGTTGGTTGTCATGTTGTATGTGATTTTGTGATGTGTGCATTCCCAGAGTTGTGAGTTGCATGTTGGTGGAATTGAGGTGTGTGGTGTGTTCAGTTGTACTTACCGACGAGCAGTGCATTTCCATAGGTGCCATCCTGGAAGCGCTGGTTGATGATGGACTGTCGGAAGATGAATGAATCATGCACACTGCCTGGGTAGTTGGCGACGATATTGGTGAAGGGTCCCCGGTGGTCCACTATTGCCTGCAAATTGATGGAATGCGTGTGTTTCCTGTTGAGGTAATTGTGTGCAGTGACGGCAGGGGGCACGAGGAGTACATGTGTTCAGTCGATTGCCCCCTGCGGGAAGCCAGCTATGGCGTAGAAGCCTTGCTTGATCTCCAGCTGTTCCTGTGCAGTGTGTGGGAAGTAAAGTCGCTGGGGTACCAAGCTGATAATGGCATCCAAGACAGGTGTGAGGAACTTTGACAGGGCTGGCTGTGAGACTCCTCCGACTATGGCAGTTGTTGGTTGGAAGGTCCCAGAGGCCAACAGGTGCAGCACGGCCAGCAGCTTTGTCTGCGGAGGGATGTTGGTTCTCCGCTGTGTTGGTACCGTCAGCCTGTGGGCAATGAGGGTCAGGATGCGGAGGATGGTTGTCCTTTTGAGCCTGTAGTGGGCAATGACTTCCTCTGTCGTTAAGTCTCCGAGGCTGGTGCGTTTTCGGAAGGTCCGGTGTCTTTGTCTGCCCTGCCGCTGTGGTAGTCCGGGGGGGGACTGGGGGGGTCCTGGCGGTGGTGGCGGTGGGTGTTGTGGCCCTCTTGGGGCTCCGAGCTGCATGATCAGTAGCTCCATGGCATCTGTTGTTCTTCTGGTGTGGCTGTGGGCTGGGCTCCCTTTTATGGTGCAGGTTGTCGTCCGACTTAGCACCAGGTAGGAGCAGGTGTTAAATCCATGCTGCTAACGCGCCTTATCGCATGTTTTTGTATCTTATCGCCGATCTGGCTGGTCGTTGAGAATGTTGCGGAGTGGTGTTTTCACTGGTTTTTGCACGGGAACGCCTACTCTGCATCTCATTAGCGTTAGTTGCCGGTGTCATCCGTGGCGATGTTTTTTGCGGCTGCTATCGCGGGTAAACTGGTGATATAGGCTGTTAGCACCTGCTTGTGAATGGTGCAATGTATTTATCGCCACTTTGGCTGCGATAAAGTGCCACTAGCTCGGCGATGAGTTCTTGTAAATATGCCCCAGTGTTGCAAGACAACCATCCAAGGCTGGCCTCACACCTCTGTCATATGTCTCAGCCTGCGTGCAATACTACCACAGAACAGTGCACCACAGCCTTCAGCCCTGTGGCCCCCAACACACCTCACTTGGAGATGCTCTCTGCTGGCCCAGGCAGCCTGGCAATCACGTATGGTTACCACAGGTGAGATCAGCAGCAGAGTTCCAGAGTGGGGGGGGGGGGGGCTGACTGAGGTGGTCACAGAAGTGGCTAAATAAGACTGAGAAAATACTTTTCAATCCCTACAATGAAAGAAATGTAAGTTAAAGTAGTTGGTACGAAATATAATTTGAAACCTGATTGGTTAATGCAAGGTGTGTGTGTATGTGTGTGTGTGTGTGTGTGTGTGTGTGTGTGCGCAAGTGCGTGCATGTATGTGTTTATTGTGTGAGTACGTGACAAGAGAGGAATTTTTTTTAATCCTATTTAGCTCAGGGCATAATAGTGGTTCGTGCATTTGTAGTGCTACGAAGTCCCAGCCTCTGACTGACAGCACTGTGAATATGCAAGCCACTATTTTAAAGTTGTATTACCCACAATATAAGATAGGCTACCACAAAATGAGCAGAGATTGTGTTCAATATAAAACAAGGGCTTTCATAGCATATATTTTTATGAAAAAGTGCCACTCTAAGAGTGACACATTTGGCAGTTGAATGTCACTCATAAACCACTGAAACCATGCAAATGTCACACATAAGAAATCTGAAAACGTGGCAGCTATGAATCTCTAGATGGCAACTTTGAGTTCCACGGCATGGCAGCCATCTAGTATTCCAAATGCAGTTTTGAAATGGCTGGTTGCAACAATTGTAAAAGCAGCTGCCACTGAAAAAGCCAATAGCAGCAGTCAGTGTGGAGGTGGAGCTGGGCAGTGGGAGAGTTGCTGTGGGGGAGAAAGACAACGCAAGGTCAAGTAGAGAGAAAGCTGGGAGAGGGAGGAGTAAGAGGGGAGTGAGGCTGTGCAACACCAAGTCGCAGTAGTGTTATTTGTCTCAAAGTCGGACTAAAGATGGGTGTAGAGAGATGGGGTGGGAAGTTGGTAGACCGAGGGAAAGACGGTGAGCGTGCTCTAAACATAGACTGCAGGATCAAGGAGTGGGACATGAACTATCATGGAGTGGTAAATTAAAACAAAAGGTAAAAATTAAAAGCCAAAAATTGTTCCTTGAAGTCAGAAGTAGGCGGCAAATTCAAAGGTAAAGTAGACACGCTCCAGGGGCTAAAACAAGTAGGGAGCAAAGCCTCCAATCAAAAACAGAGAATTAAGATAGACAGAAAGTCACCCAATCTTGAGCTAAGGCAAAGTGCTTAGCCTTCACTTTCACTTATTGTAATTCATTACATTAAAACGTATTGATCGTGCTTGACAAAAGATCAATTACCTCTTCATTATACTTCCTTGAATGTAGAGCATTGAGCCCATGCATGCACTAGGACTGATTATTCAAATGTTTCTAGTTCATTGTTACACTATGTACCAAACAAATTTACTCTCTCTCGCCTTCTTTTCTGTTACTCCACATCATTTCACGGCACACTCCCCAACACTTTTTAAGAAAGAACTTGTCTCAGAGTCTTGCATAACAGTAGATATGCATGCAATTATTTTATCCCAACAATGGTTCCCTGATCACTCCATAAGATATCCATCCTTGTTAACTCTTTTAAGAGATTTCCTCTGTGTCAGCTTCTAATCTGTGATCCATTGGTAACCTCAGTTTATCTTACCATCTCCTTTGTATAGAAAATCATCAGAATCAGCCCAAGAGTGTCCTTAAAAGTATCACCACCTGCAGAACTATGTTTTTGTACTTGCTGCTAGTAAACTGTATAATTTATGAAGATAGAATATCAGGGTGAAAGAAGCTGTGTTAGCTTTTGCCCAGTTTCATGAATATTTTCCTTGGCCACTTCCAACCTTTTGACCCTTCTAACAATATCATGATCATTTTATAATTATTTTTTGCTTACTTTTTTAACCAGTTTGAGTGTTAAATTAAATATGAGTGCTGCATGAAAAATCAACTTCTAGAGAAATTACTTTTGCGCTCCTGCATGACTTCAATACCACATCAGCTACTTATAAATATATTTTTTAGTTTGAATCAGACCGTGGCTTCTAAAAGGATTCATCTGACTACCAATCCTAACCGATATTTAGAAATAGTTGTAGCATTGAAAATGTAAGCTCTTGCAATGCCACAGACAGGTTCCATAAGTGAAAATCTATGCAGCTAGAAGCTACTTATTTAATGTACTGCCTTGTCTAAACTTCAGTTTACCATTGTAAAATCCGTACTTTATTGTAAGCTCTTAAATAATTCTTATAAAATGTTGACTGTAAGTTTCCGATATGCTACGTAAATGAAGATGTTAGCTCTTAAACCATTGTACCAAAAATTTAAAAGCACTGTGAAGTGCTCTGATACCCATAAGGGCCTTGTTCAAGGTAATATAAGCAAGTATGGGGGCTATTCACAAAGGTAATCTTACATGTTAGTAAATCTACATGAGTAAGTTTACTCTTACACTTTTGAGTAACTTTACTACTTTTGGCTACTCACCGTTTATAAGTGTAAATTTACTTAAATGTGCAGACATAAATGTCCTCACATTCCTGAAACACGGGTGGAGTCAGTAAAAATGTCATATTTGAACGTAATGTTACTACTAGTGGTGACTTTACAACCATATTTGGCGTTTCAAACACTTGGAAGAGACATCGGTAATCAGAAAAGAGAGCTCCCTATGGTGCAGTATAGGGACATTTTGAAAAGTTAATTCAAGTCTTAAAAAACGATTAAAATATTTGTATGTTAAATGTTAATCTAAATTAATTTTTTATATGTATTTTAAGTGTGGAATTATTTGTTAGTAATCCTACTGAACTATCAACTAAATGTTTTATTAAAAATGTCATTATTTAAGCATTTTAAGATATTACATTAAATGTACATTTTTTCAAAGATTTATTTTAAATAATAACACCCCCAAAAGTAAAATGTTTATACATGTTTAATATACATTAATGGTTACTTAAAGTTAAGTATAGAATTAATTGAAATTAATTTAATTTATTTAAAAAAGTTACATGTATTTTTAAGTTAAAAGGTTATTAAAATACATTATTAAAATAATATGTATCTGTAATAAAACATTTAAACCTGAAAATAAATGTGCATTTGTTTTGGAAAAGCTATTTAATTTTTTTTTTTTAAATGAGTACCTATGGGGGTTTATTTTAAGGCCCTAACTCCCTTATTTACTTTGTGCTGGTGTTATTGTACCTGTGAGTGGGCATGGGTGATGCTAATCTTACTCCATGTCTGAGCTGGTGTACATTTACAACTGTTTTGAGGCCTTTTTGCGGTAGTAACTTTAGAAGGGTAGTTTGAGAATAGGAAGAGGATTACATTTTTATGTGTGGGTGCATGCCGCTTCCTAAACACTCCCTCAAACACTCCCTTAGCCCTTCCTTACACCTTCCTTAATCCCTCCCCCTTAGTAGTAAATGTTAAACCAGTTTCCAAAAACTCTCCCGTCCCTCCCACATTTCCTACAAAAAACGTATGCATACATATATGGAAATCTCCACAGTTGGGCACAGATCTCCATGCACAAATAGAAAGAGGCCACTGTCAGAACTTGGAAACCCTGGCAGAGCAGGTGCTTCAAATATCGAAATATTACACTTTGCAACTGAAAATTGTATTCACCAGGAAAGTCAACATAACAGCGGTGTACTTGTCACAGTGTTTATTTCCAAATCAATGCTGCAGCCATGTCTATGCATTTCGGTGCTTTCACTTTGATCACGACATATGATCTTAACCTATATATATTTATATATATTTATATGTGTATTAAATGAGAGCCTGTAATCCATGTATATAAATCTGTCTCCAATTTGCTTATGACGTCTTGTGACGTCTCTCGTTGTCTGTAATAATGAAATGATCTAGCAGATCATCTGCAATAGAAGATGTCAGCTAACTTCTGACATCACAATACCTGCTGCCAGAGCCAGCTGAAAGCATGAAAGGCAGTTTAGGGGCCTTAAGTATAGCTGCAGTTTAAACAAGGAAAACCTTGGCGATCCCATAAAGGAACGAGGCCAAAGTCCTCGTTTCTCTATACGGCCACAGAATCCTTGGCGACTTGCAATATCCATATAAATATAAAGCGCTCTAGGGGGTACTTTATCCCACATACAATTAAATAAAAAATGTTATAGAAAATTCTTAAAAATAAACGCCCCCTCCATTGGACCACCTGGCCCTTCCTGCAGGGTCACTCCAGATTTTCGTTTCCTTTGCAGAACCCGTTTTTGTGGCTTTTAGCACTCTGCACTGTTTCCCCGATAATCATTGGTTAAAATCCTTGTGCTATCGTCCCAAAACATGGTAAAATTGGTATACACCTGATTGGTACTTGTAATTTACTTTTAAGCCCCTAGTAAAAAGTACTACATGTACCCAAGGCTTGTAAATTAAATGCTACTAGTGAGCTGCAGCATTCATATACCACCCACTTAAGGAGCCTTTTAAACCATGTCACAGGCCGGCCATTGCAGCCTGTAGTGCAGTTTTAAACTGTCATTTCGACCTGGCAAAATAAACTTTTTTCCAGGCATAAAACGTCATTTTTATTACTTATAAATCACCCCTAAGGTAGGCCCTAAAGGCTCATAAGACCAGTGTACCTAAGTTTTATATGTGCTGGCAGTAAAAAACTCCTAAAGTAATTTTTCACTGCCGTAAGGCTATCTCACTATATAGACCAACACTAGGTAACCTTATGACACTTAGGCCCACATTATGATGTAGGTCAGACAGCAACCGACGCCCTGCCGGTTGCGGTCCAACCAACATCTTGTGCTGCGGTCCGACTGCCGCAATATGATGTGCAGTGATCAGAGGCAGCATGTGGATGGACTGACCGACGATTCCAACGGGCTTTCGGAGCCCGACAATCCGTCGTTTGGAATGTAATCCCCTACAATGGAGTTGTGCCTGCTCAGGCACCGCTGTAGGGATTACAATGTCCCTCTCAAGCAGCCTTTCAATGGTTGTCTGTCCACCCTGGAAAGGCTGTCGGAAACGGACTTTGGGGCCCCCTAACAGGGCCCCCGTCCCTCCGCGGCCACCGCTATGAGGCCTGGGGGGCACCTGTGGTGCCCCACCAAATGTCCATATCCCGTGTGCCAGGTACCACATTGTGCCTGCCACACGAGGCATGGATGTTTGTAAACATCCATTTTCACAATGCGGCTTGTGCTGCAGCCCTTTTCCGGCTGCTGCACAAGCCGCAATGGAAAAATTGATGTTTCTGACCGCCTCATGGGCGGTCGCATCCTAGTTTGTCAGATGGAACCGCTGACTACTAGTCGGTCGGTTTTCATTCCGACATGATGCCGGTTGGACGCTCATCCGACCGGCATCATAATCAGGGCATCTATAAGTGTTCACTACAGTGTAGCACACACAAAGGAACCTGACACAAGGTCTGGCCTTCCCTTGTTACCCTAAACAGTTTTGAGCCAAACCCAGGGGGAGGAGAAGAACTGACCAGAGACAGTTTGGGGGATAGGCTAGGGAATTATCCCACACAAAGCCTGGGACCAAGTATAAATGTAGCTCCTTCAGAAACTCTAATTAGAACACTTCTGGACTTGTGTTAGATTCGGAAGAAGGACTACCCTGCTGTCTGAAGAAGAGAGACTGCCCTGTTGACTAAAGAAGGAAGATTGAACATGCTTGCATTGAACCCAGGCTAACCAGAGTGACTCCAACAGTCAGCTGGCTGAACTCCTGTGTGGGCAACAGGGACACAATAAGCTTTCAGAGGCCTCCCGGCAACTACTCAGCTGACCCGTACCAACTGAACCTGTCTGGACCTGCATGAGCCCTGCTGCTGGCCTCCACTGGAGTGACTCTTGATCCTCAAGAGGTGCCTAAAGGTGCTGGACTCTTGGCGGCATCATTGTGAAACCCTCCTGAAGAAAAGATGAAGAAACAGATGTATTGGGCTCCTTGCTACTGCAAAAAGACTTCTTCACACTGAGAATCGACTGCAAGTGATGAGCACTAATGGGAAGCTTCAGGGGGCCTGCTCTTTGCGCTGACAGCGACCGCCCTGCACCCTTCGCACTGGACATGAGAAGGTAACTTTTCAGTGGGACTAACCTGATCCCAGTATCCGACCCGCACTCTGTCACAGTCGGCCTGAACTTGTGACTTTCTCCTGGTCTTGCGTGAGGAATAATTCGTAGTGGTCCATGGGCTTCAACCTAAAACTGTAAAAACTCATATCTCCTGTTATACTGGTTGGATTTCTATTGTTTTGGCATAATTTTGTTTATTAAAATGTACCCTATTGTTAGAAATTGGTTTGGAAATTTTCTTATGTTCTGTTTTCACTGTTTTACTGTTTATGTGTTGCATAAATACATTACACATTGCCTCTAAGAAGTTAAGCCTGACTGCTTTGTACCCGAGATACCTGAGGGTTAAGCACAGGTTTATTTAGTGACTTTTGCGATTCCTCCTGACAAGGACTGTGTTTATTATTTTAGTGAGGCTTCCACCCCTCTCAACTAATAACCCATTGCTTACACACCTCATATCTATTTTTACATTTAATCAAACTATTCACTTCTTAGTGTGCCATCACAAATTATATGAAAAAGTGAATTCCACACATTAAATGTAGAGTCTACTCAACAAACTGCTAACCTGGTCCTGTGCAGTTACCACACCTCAGTAGCCAGACCTATAATGCTAATGCAACATTTGAACAGCAGTAGAATGGGAGAGATTAGCATATGAATGGAGAATGCTGCACACAAATATGGCCCAGCCAAACAACCCATTGGCAGTGATTCGACAAAACATTTTTTGCAGTGGATTTTTCCACCAAAACGAGATCTCTACCAATCACTACTGCCAATTCTTTAATTGCTAATAACTTCTTCCGGGCAGTAGCATTGCAAAATGCTGGCCAGAAAATACTGCGATTTGCAGAATGCCCCCCCCCCATAGCCAAGTAATCAGATTGTGGAGGGAACGTCTGCACCATTTGAAAGCTACATCTACAATATTGTTGTGTTGTGGGCCCTGGGCCCACATGCTACCAGTAATGGACACGAACACAGTGTGGTAGGGTACTGGAACTGGCCCAGGGCACGTGCGCCCGGCCCCTTTTATTTGCAGGGTCACCTGAGTGGTGATGCCTGTGATGGGTGGGTGTATGGTGTGGGGCGCAAACACAGGCAGAACACTAGAACGTGTCCAGCAGGACACTACTTCCCTCCCAAACTTTAATGAAAAAGAAACAAACGAAATGTCCAACCTATGGAGAAAAACAAACAACAATACACAGCACCAACGAGTCTCGTCAGGCCATCTGCTGGACGGTGCTGGAGCTCTGGACCACACGGTCAGGAAGCTTTGGTCCGCCTCAGCGTTGAAGTTCAGACCGACCTGGTCTTGCGGTGTTGGAGTCTATTTACAAAGTTTAAATAGCGGTGCATCTGGAGCGGTGGTGGAGTCCACTTTGGAGATCTTCTTGCAGGCGCTCAGGCTCCGGTGGACAGCCAACCTGCAAATATGGAGGATGCCCTTGGTGGATGAGGGCTTTCCTTGGAGGCGATGATGCTCTACAGTTCCGGATAGCCAAGCAGCTTCAGACTTGCCTCTCCTGGCTGGACTCCCCTCTCACCGGAGTCTCCTGGAGGGTCTTCCTGCCGGGCTGCCAGGGGACCATGTGGACTGTGCGGGCCTCGTGTAGGCCACGCGAAGGTGTTCGCTGAGGAACTGCCAACAGGACCACAGTCAACTCGCTCATGTAACCGCAGAGGGTGGAGTCTCAGTCTGTGTGCTCTCGCCATCAGGACTCCGGTTCTATGCCTTCCTCAGATGGTCTTTGGGTGACCAGTCTCCATCTGCGACCTCCATGCTTCCCGGTGCCTGTCGTGGAGCTGCTGCCGACTCATCTCTCCGATTCGGATTCCCTCTCACAGGAACTCCGTTAAGGTCCTTGCCCCTGGATTGCCACTTGCCCGCGTGGGCTGTGTGGGCCTTTTGTAGGCCGCGCTGAGGGGTCGCTGAAGAACTCCCATCAGGGCCACGGACAATCCTTGTGTAACCACAAGGGTGGATAGTCCAATGGTCGGGTATGCTCTTCTTTGACAGGCTTCAGGTTTACGGGGGCACACAGAAGATTCCTTGGTGGCTAGCCTCCCACGGCACTAGGAGTGCCTCTTTGAACTCCGGATGTCTCGAGTGTTTGGATCCACTATGGTGGTGCGATGCTCCTCAGATGTTCTTGGTGATGATGACGATGCACCTGGATGATGGATGCGATAATTTTCTTTCAGTTGGGCAAGCAGGCGGCGATCTCTTGCTTTAGGTGACCTCATGGAGTGAGGAGGACTGGAGGGACTTCGTGGCCACTTGCTAGATGTGGTGCCATCAATGCCAAGCCGCCGGTGACAGGTGAGTAGACGGTCGCACTGTTAAGCGCGGGGCCTGGACAAAGATCACGCTTTCTGGCAGCTTACGGTTGGTCCTCACGCGAAGCTGTCTCCAGTGATGTCCCTGCATCCCGGTGGCTGGCTTGTGCTGATGAACACCTTCTCCAGTGCTGCCACGAGTCCTCTGTCCTGTCGCTCTTCTCATTTTTTCTCTTGCGCGCCTGTAGTGGTTGTTTGCCCTGTGGCACCATGCCACTCGCCTTTCTTAATTCGCGGAGTGGCGTCATGCCACGCTCTTCTCCTTCTTCTGGCCAGGTTCGTCACTCAGATGTGGCGTCCTGCCACATGTCTCATGTTTGCGCCACATAGACATCTCGCTGGTCATGTCCGGTTCTTGGGACGGTCTTTACTTTGCTGCTGACCTGTCTGTCGCAGGTCTGTCCTGTTGGTAGGATGTGCTTCTTCTCCTTGAGGACCTCTTGCAGGCCCCTTTCCCTCCTCAGGGGTTTTGGCAGTGCTCCTCCGCTCCCACTTGAGGGCGTTGTGCTTGCACCTCGAGGCTGCGCCGTCGTGGCGCTTGATCCTGCCTCTGTTCAGGCTGGGTCAGTCACTTCGAATGACGTGCTCCTCACTTGCTGTGCGAATGTGGCATCCGGACACGTGTCGCCTGTCATTGGAGCACATGTTGCGGTCGCAGCTTGCCACGTGGAGTGTGCGACTCGCCTCTTGCCTGTCTTGGGCCACTGGTGACTCAGTCTTGATGCAGTGTGAGGGAGGACACTGTGCTGTCTTTGGCCCACTGTGGGGCTTCGCTAGTGCCTGGTAGATGTGGATGCTCTCCTTGCTGCGTTCAGCATTGCTTCTTCTCTGAGGAGATGTCTCACTCTCCTGGGAGCCTGCCTGTGCTGTCACGCTTCTGGGTACACGCGTTGCACGCCTCGGACTCCAGGCTCTTAGTCTTTCTTCAGGGTGCCCTCTTCTGGCGCTTGGCGTGGTTGCTATTCTTTCTTGTGGTGGTGGCTGTTCACCATCAGGGGCATGTGGCACGTTTTTCTCGCTTTCTTTGGCGTCCGCCAGCCTCTGGGGGGTGCACATGTAGCACATGTTATCTTTACGCCTTCCATGAGGCTTACTTGGCTGCTTCCTGTTCAGGAGTGTGAGAAGTTGGCCTGGCATATGCTGTCCACTAATTATAGTGGGCACCTTGCACCAGTCCAAATCGACTCTTATGGTAGGTAGGTTAAAGACAACCTTATTGAAAGCTATCCTAGTGGTAGCTATGGAGAGCAGCCTTCAGGCTAAGTCTTGAAGGAATGTAAAGCAGCTTGTTTTACCAGTCTATAATCTCTTGAGTGACCAAATGAAAGAGCACCACACCAGGTATATATTCAAAATATATGTATTTATTACTAAACACACCCCTCTAGTCTCTTTATGAGGCTAGAGTTCGAAGTACATAGGTTATAAGATCTTAAATCACAGTAATAGCACAAATACACGTTTGGGCCCTAGGGGCGTACCAAACCATATACCAATAAAGTGGTATGCGAACCACGACTGAACTAGACACTAGGCCTAGAGCCTCTAGAAGTGCTTGGACCACAAGGAACCACCCAAGGTAGTGACACAGGGGACCCACGGGAGACGCGTGCAGTGTAAATACACAACCGCGATACGCCGTTAACTTCTATGGAGAAAGTCGGGATCGGGAAAATAGAGGAAAGGGACACTTAGAAGAGGACTAGGACAAAACCCTTTGAGATCTAGGACTTTGAAGAGTCTCTACCCACGGGAGCACCGGAGTACTCGTGTTACCTCACCCAGGGAAGCCGGGTGCATAGGTGCCTTTCGGGGTCGGGTTTCGTCGTCGGTTCTTATGGCGATCTGCTGCAAAGTGCTGCTGGCGACCAGGAGAAAAGTGTCCGGGTGGATCCAAGAGTGGATCGGAGTTCTGAAGAACCTGAAAGCAGAGGGGACAGAGTCTGGGTCACTAGCCAGTGACCAGGGAGGCGATGGACAGATGCCCACCGATGTCGAGTGCTTCAGATTCGATGACGGTCGTCTTGACTCTTCAGCCACGAGGTCCAGGAGGCGTTGTCGGCGACCAGGAGCAGGATTCGGGCTGTTGCTCAATGTCTGTCGAGTGCAGAGGTGTCGGCGACCACATTGGACCCAACAAGCCTTGGCAACGGCAAGTCTCGAGTAAGATGTAGATCGTCGATGATGCAGACCAGCAAGGTCTGGGGAACTCACCCAGCAAGGGTAAGTGAGGGCAGGCCTGGAGCAACCAGACTGCCAAGTAAAGAAAAGATTGGCCTTCGGTAAGGGCTACTAGCCAACGGGCTAGCGACCGCGAAGGAGCCTCGTGACGCCGCACGTGGGTGGGGGCCAGTGATCTTCGGTGCAGGTGGTGCTGGAGGCTAGGGCTACTCGGAGCCCAAAGCACGACTTCTTGGGAGACCCAGAAGATGGTGCACTTGCAAGTGTGCTCGGTGTCCAGGGGTCACGGTCTCAAGTCACCCACGATAGCCACGGGCCTCAACTTTGCTGGGGACTCAGGGTAGCCTCGGGGAAGTCTGAGAATCCACCTCTGGTGATGCGATGACTTCGGCGTCCGACGGGAGCTTCAGTAATGCGAACCGGACAGATGCTTCTTTGGTGCCTGCCAAGCAGGGGAGTCACTCCTTGACCCCAAGGGAGATTCTTCAGTCCTCTAATCGTGATGTAGAGCGTCGAAGGTCCAGGATTCAGTTTCAAAGTTTAGTCCAGGGATATCTAATCTTGCTGTGGCAAGGGTTCCCCATTTTAACTAGTAAAACAGGGAGGGACTAACTCTATGACCCCACCTATGGGAGGGTCAAGGGAGGGGTGGCTACACCCACTTCCCTTTGTCCAGTTTCGCGCCAGAGCAGGGGCAGGTAGCCCCTGAGCTGGTTTGAACTGGCATATGCACAGAGGAGCCTTTTGCTCCCCCAGTGCAGGACTTCAAAGCACTCTAAGAGTGCACCCACCCAGCCCCAATACACATTATCCTGTCTGGGGAGGTGGTCACACCTCCCTGCAACAGGAAACCTATTGTCCAGGCCTCCCCTGCCGGAGTTTCGTCCAGCAGCAGGAGGCCAGACTTGTGTCGGTGGCAGCAGCATCCATTTTGTGATGCCAGGGCTTCAGAAAGAAGTTACCGGGTAAGCCAGAGTTAACATGTCTTTCCCTCTAGAAGGGTGGAATGCTACCCCCGCCGCCAGGATTGGCGGGGGGTAGTATTCCAAGATGTTTGACACCAAACACGACATGTTTAGGTGCAGCCATTCCAAAGTTAGCATTTTACCGCGAGGATATAATGCGCTTAAGAGTATATGGTCAGGCTGCACTACAAACAGCATCAGAGATGGTCTCCGAACGCTGCAGAGGGGCCCTGCTCATGCAGGGGCACCCTCTCACATAGGAACCATGCACTCTGCCTTTAGGATTGATAAGGCCTGCCTTAGGAGTGACTTATAGGTTTCTAGGTGTGTATGTATTTCGTGATATAGGTAACCTATATCACAGTAAGGGGTGCATGCACCACCTTACCCAGGCTGCAGTAGCAGACCTGTGGTGTCAGTTTGGATGGCCTTCCAGGGGTGGCATAATACATGCTGCAGCCCCTGGCAGGCCTCTGAGGTACCTATGCCCTCGGTACATAGTATACCATATACTAGGGACTTATAAGGGCACTCCAGATCCCAATCAGAGATGTGCCTAAGGCACATGGAATCCATTTTACAGAGAAAGCAGATAGACTGGGGCCCTGAATAGCAGGATCCCAGTCCAACTAAGTCATAAACCAGCAAAACACCATAAAAAAAGTGGGGGCAACCATATAGTCAGATTCCACCTTCCTACATAACCCCCCAAACGAAAGGAGATAAGGCTAACCTTGGCCAGTTGAGCCTATATTGACTAAGTGGCCATATAAGGAAGCACCTGCACTAGCATGGTTGCCCCCTATGTTATGGTCCACTAAGCAATCCCTCACCCTAAGGGTATGAGAGGGTCTCCACCATGGGGAATCACTACCTCTGGTGTGCTTAGGTAAAGTACAAGGCTGGTGAGGTGTCTGAGTAGGGAAGTGAGGCCCTAGGAATGTTGGCCTCAGTTTCCTCAGATCACTGGTCACCATGTATGCCTGTCTTTCCATGACTGAGTTGCACTTTGCTCTAAGGGTCAACCTTTGGCTGCCTACAGCTGGGGGTTGGGTCCCTTTGGATGGAACACTGGAGGGACATGGCAGGTTTGGAACCTTCTGGTCCCAGGTTTGCCCTTGCCTACCAGAGTCCTTCTGGGGGAGGTCCCTACATAAAGGTATGGTGGATCCCTCAGTGTGTAGAGGAATTTTCACCTGGCTAGGGCTACTAGACTGGCTGCCCCTAATCTGCTGATGGGGGCTTCCTCTGGACAGGGGGCCCGGGGGGTCCACTGACCTCCCTGACCTCTGCAGCCCTGGGCTGACTGAGGCAGGGTAGAGAGGGGCAGGTTACCTGCTCCAGACTGGGTACCACCGTGGAAGGGTCCTCTGCCATCAAGGGTGTGGCCAGGCCAGGCCTGACTACCTCTGTGGCAGTTCCTTCACTAGGGGTAGGGTCAGTTCCCTGAGGAGGCTGACCCTTACCTACTGTCTGGGGGAAGAAGACTTTTCTTCAACCCTTTTGCTCTCTTTTGGGGGAGAGTGGGCCATTCTTTCAGGCTCCATCTCTCCAAAGTCTTGGGCTGGGGCTGTGGCCATCACAGCCCCACTAACCTTTGCAGGGACGCCCAACATCCTAAGATGGGTTTGGTGTTCAATTTCAGCCCAGGCTGAAATTTCCAAATCATTGCCCATCTGGCAATCTACAGGTAGGGTTGGGGACACTGCCACTCTTTTTGGGCCTGTGACCCCCTCCCAGCTGAGATTGACTATGGCCATGGGGTGATCTGTTCTTACACCATCAATGTTGGTCACCTGGTATTTAAACTCAGGTAAAAGCTGGTGAGGGGGGACTAGTTTCCCTGCCACCATGGTGACACTAGCCCCTGTGTCCCTAAATGCCACAGCTTTCTGACTATTAATCATTGGCTCCAGTCTGTACCTGCCCAATGCTATGGGACCCATGGTAAAGGTGGCAAATCCTATACCACCATCAGAGTCAGAGGAGTCTGTTGAGGGGTCCCTGTCTAAACTAGGGCCCACCTCTGTTCCTTCTTGCAAAAGCACCCAACTTTTTGGGTGCACTACTCCCAACTGGAGGATTACTACTGGTAGTACCAGGAGGGGTGGTAGTAGTTGTGGGAGGAACATTTTCTTTATTGCCAATCCTGGGGCAACTGGGATCAGTTTTCCAGTGCCCAGGCTTTTTACAGACATGGCAATATGGTTTCTTTTCAGGAGAGGAAGGAGTTTGGGACCCACCCCCAGAAGAGGAATTTTGGGGCCCTGTAGGGGACTTATCCTTAGATTTATCCCCACCTTTCTCTTGGGACTTAGTAGAATCTTTCTTCTGGTCACCACCCTGATTTCTAGTTTTTACTCTGGTTCTGACCCATTTGTCTGCCTTCTTTCCCAATTCTTGGGGAGAGGTCAGATCAGAGTCCACCAGATACTGGTGCAAAAGCTGGTTTTGACAATTATTAAGGATCTGCTCCCTCATAATCAAATTGTACAATCCTAAAAAGTCATGCACTTTGTTGCCATGTATCCAACCTTCCAGAGCCTTTGTAGCACAATCTACAAAATCAACCCAGTCTTGAGTCTGAGCTTTTGGGTGTCTCTGAACTTCAACCTATACTGTTCAGTGGTTAGGCCAAACCCATCTATCAGAGCACTCTTCAAGACTGTGTAATTGTCAGCATCCTCTTCTCTTACAGTGAGGAGCTTGTCTCTACCTTTGTCTGCAAAGGAGAGCCACAAGATTGCTGCCCACTGCCTCTGGGGGACCTTCTGAACTTTACAGGCCCTCTCCAGTGCAGTTATCCATTTGTGGATGTCATCCCCACTCTGGTAGGGAGGGACAATCTTGTTTAGGTTTCTATGGTCATAAGACCTGTCCCTATCTCTAGGGATATTGTTGCCACCATGGGACTCTAGTCCCAACTTTCTTCTCTCTCTAAGGAGATCTAGGGATTCTCTATCTAAAGCCAATTGCTTCTTCCTGATCTCTAGTTGAGTTTCCTCATACTGGACCAGTCTCTTTCTTCTCTCATGAGAGGATTCCCTCCTGTGAGAAGAAACAGAGCTCCCTATTGAGGTGCCAGAGTGGTTAGACTCCTGAGAAGGAGACCTAGACTTTCTGAGCACACTCATAATCCTTCCTGGGGGACAAAGGTGTGGTTCTCTAGATCCTCATCTTCATCTTCCCCAGAAGGGATTGGGTTTTCCAGGTCAGGGTCATTGTCACCCTCCTGGTCAGTTTCAGAGGGGGCTGGGGGTAGTAGTACCCCTGGCCCCTTCCTCATCTGCTGGCCCACCCTCTGCTCCTACCCCTTCAGTCTCTGAGGACTTACTAAGATCATAAGCCACCAACAACTCCTGGAGGTGTTGGGTGGTGGGACTTTGGCCTGTCCTTAATTTCCTCACGTTACACAAAGCTCTCAATTCCAAGAATGGGAGTGTGTCATACTTGGAGGGGGAAGCTCAATGGCTTCCTGCAGGGCATCTTTGGATCCTGCTTTTAAAGACATTACTAGTGTGGTGTGGTGTATGCACTACCTACTCTAGTGTGGCCTACTAAACTCTCTTGAGTTGTAGAAAGGGTTGTGCTATCCCTTAACACACAACTCTAAGTTCAGTAGAACTTACTGATATTCTAAGCTTAAATTATATGTACCTTAGGTACCTTTAGTGGTTTTCAGTTGATCAATTCAATTGAGATTATCTGGTAAAACAATAGCAAGCTGGAATCCCACACGCTGCACACCAATGTGAGAAGTTGGCCTGGCATATGCTGTCCACTAATTATAGTGGGCACCTTGCACCAGTCCAAATCGACTCTTATGGTAGGTAGGTTAAAGACAACCTTATTGAAAGCTATCCTAGTGGTAGCTATGGAGAGCAGCCTTCAGGCTAAGTCTTGAAGGAATGTAAAGCAGCTTGTTTTACCAGTCTATAATCTCTTGAGTGACCAAATGAAAGAGCACCACACCAGGTATATATTCAAAATATATGTATTTATTACTAAACACACCCCTCTAGTCTCTTTATGAGGCTAGAGTTCGAAGTACATAGGTTATAAGATCTTAAATCACAGTAATAGCACAAATACACGTTTGGGCCCTAGGGGCGTACCAAACCATATACCAATAAAGTGGTATGCGAACCACGACTGAACTAGACACTAGGCCTAGAGCCTCTAGAAGTGCTTGGACCACAAGGAACCACCCAAGGTAGTGACACAGGGGACCCACGGGAGACGCGTGCAGTGTAAATACACAACCGCGATACGCCGTTAACTTCTATGGAGAAAGTCGGGATCGGGAAAATAGAGGAAAGGGACACTTAGAAGAGGACTAGGTCAAAACCCTTTGAGATCTAGGACTTTGAAGAGTCTCTACCCACGGGAGCACCGGAGTACTCGTGTTACCTCACCCAGGGAAGCCGGGTGCATAGGTGCCTTTCGGGGTCGGGTTTCGTCGTCGGTTCTTATGGCGATCTGCTGCAAAGTGCTGCTGGCGACCAGGAGAAAAGTGTCCGGGTGGATCCAAGAGTGGATCGGAGTTCTGAAGAACCTGAAAGCAGAGGGGACAGAGTCTGGGTCACTAGCCAGTGACCAGGGAGGCGATGGACAGATGCCCACCGATGTCGAGTGCTTCAGATTCGATGACGGTCGTCTTGACTCTTCAGCCACGAGGTCCAGGAGGCGTTGTCGGCGACCAGGAGCAGGATTCGGGCTGTTGCTCGATGTCTGTCGAGTGCAGAGGTGTCGGCGACCAGATTGGACCCAACAAGCCTTGGCAACGGCAAGTCTCGAGTAAGATGTAGATCGTCGATGATGCAGACCAGCAAGGTCTGGGGAACTCACCCAGCAAGGGTAAGTGAGGGAAGGCCTGGAGCAACCAGACTGCCAAGTAAAGAAAAGATTGGCCTTCGGTAAGGGCTACTAGCCAACGGGCTAGCGACCGCGAAGGAGCCTCGTGACGCCGCACGTGGAGCTGGCTTACAGGACACTCGTGGAGTGGGGGCCAGTGATCTTCGGTGCAGGTGGTGCTGGAGGCTAGGGCTACTCGGAGCCCAAAGCACGACTTCTTGGAAGACCCAGAAGATGGTGCACTTGCAAGTGTGCTCGGTGTCCAGGGGTCACGGTCTCAAGTCACCCACGATAGCCACGGGCCTCAGCTTTGCTGGGGACTCAGGGTAGCCTCGGGGAAGTCTGAGAATCCATCTCTGGTGATGCGATGACTTCGGCGTCCGACGGGAGCTTCAGTAATGCGAACCGGACAGATGCTTCTTTGGTGCCTGCCAAGCAGGGGAGTCACTCCTTGACCCCAAGGGAGATTCTTCAGTCCTCTAATCGTGATGTAGAGCGTCGAAGGTCCAGGATTCAGTTTCAAAGTTTAGTCCAGGGATATCTAATCTTGCTGTGGCAAGGGTTCCCCATTTTAACTAGTAAAACAGGGAGGGACTAACTCTATGACCCCACCTATGGGAGGGTCAAGGGAGGGGGTGGCTACACCCACTTCCCTTTGTCCAGTTTCGCGCCAGAGCAGGGGCAGGTAGCCCCTGAGGAGCCTTTTGCTCCCCCAGTGCAGGACTTCAAAGCACTCTAAGAGTGCACCCACCCAGCCCCAATACACATTATCCTGTCTGGGGAGGTGGTCACACCTCCCTGCAACAGGAAACCTATTGTCCAGGCCTCCCCTGCCGGAGTTTCGTCCAGCAGCAGGAGGCCAGACTTGTGTCTGTGGCAGCAGCATCCATTTTGTGATGCCAGGGCTTCAGAAAGAAGTTACCGGGTAAGCCAGAGTTAACATGTCTTTCCCTCTAGAAGGGTGGAATGCTACCCCCGCCGCCAGGATTGGCGGGGGGTAGTATTCCAAGATGTTTGACACCAAACACGACATGTTTAGGTGCAGCCATTCCAAAGTTAGCATTTTACCGCGAGGATATAATGCGCTTAAGAGTATATGGTCAGGCTGCACTACAAACAGCATCAGAGATGGTCTCCGAACGCTGCAGAGGGGCCCTGCTCATGCAGGGGCACCCTCTCACATAGGAACCATGCACTCTGCCTTTAGGATTGATAAGGCCTGCCTTAGGAGTGACTTATAGGTTTCTAGGTGTGTATGTATTTCGTGATATAGGTAACCTATATCACAGTAAGGGGTGCATGCACCACCTTACCCAGGCTGCAGTAGCAGACCTGTGGTGTCAGTTTGGATGGCCTTCCAGGGGTGGCATAATACATGCTGCAGCCCCTGGCAGGCCTCTGAGGTACCTATGCCCTCGGTACATAGTATACCATATACTAGGGACTTATAAGGGCACTCCAGATCCCAATCAGAGATGTGCCTAAGGCACATGGAATCCATTTTACAGAGAAAGCAGATAGACTGGGGCCCTGAATAGCAGGATCCCAGTCCAACTAAGTCATAAACCAGCAAAACACCATAAAAAAAGTGGGGGCAACCATATAGTCAGATTCCACCTTCCTACAAGGAGTAACAGTCCTTTGCTGTTGCTTTTCCCAGCCTTGTATGTAGGCTGCTCTATAAGGTACTCTTTTCATTTCTTAGTTGAGTCTGCCACTGCAGGGGTTAACAGTCTTTTGCTGTAGTGCCTCTTGTCACTAGGGGCTTGCGATGCTCTGCTTACAACGCTGCCCGTTCGGGGTGGACAGTCTGTGCATTCACTCTTGGCTAGTCTCAGCTTCTCATCCCTGTTCAGGCTTCACTGGGGTACTGTCCTTGTGCCTGCTGCCTAGGGACAGGGACACTGCATGCCTTTCTCATAACTTTCTCTTGCAGGGCAGCTGGGTGCAACCAGTGTTCTCTTTCCACTGCCAGTGTCAGCAGGTGGCTACTTGGGAGCGCATGGTCCACTCAGCAACAGTTTTGGCTTATCTTTGGCACTGTCCCTGCTGTCAGGAGCAAGGACATTGTAGGTCTCCTTTTTTTGTTTTTGTTTAGTCATGCGGGGAAGCTGGGGCGCTCATCTCATGTGCTTGAGTGTCTTTATGCTTTAACTGAGGCTGCCTGTGTGTGTCCATTCAGAGCCACTTGCGGTGTAGCGAGCACCCACTAGGTGGTGTTGCAGCCACTCGCTTTGCCAACCCCCGTCTCTTGCAGGTTGGAGCTCGAGTCACCTCATGTGGTGGCCTAATGGGCGAATTGGTGAGGGCTCACTTTGCCGCTCCGGCTTTTCCTCTCCGCCAGCGACCCGAATGCGGCTGCTAACACTTGCAGGCGGGCCCTCTACCCCACCAAGCCTGACTGCATGACTCCTTCAAGGTGCAGTTATTTCAACTATGGGCCGCACAGCGCCGCTGTGGCTGCTGCCCTATGCGGTGACTGGAGATCACGGTGCGCGGCTTTGACCAGGTACAGTCCCAGTCCCAGTCTTTTCCTCATCTCCCGGGGTCGGGGCTTCATTCGGTACGGCTAATTGTTTCATTTTGACCCCGGTCGAGGTCTCCGCTGCGGGTCAGTTCAGTAAGTGGTGCTGCAGAGGTCGCGGCAGCCTTCCCTGATTATTGCGGGCCTCGTGCTAACACATAGCATTCTATCATTCTTGCTGTGCCGGTAGGCTGGCTGTGGAAGGGGAAATCGAGGCACGCGAGGTTGCTTTCCTCCTGCCTCTGGTCAGTGCAATGCGGACTATGTGCGCAGATGGGGTCTGTTTAATCACGGAATAGTGTCCTGTAATTGCAGTGTTTTGGCACTCACCCTGGAACAGCCGGCTCAACGGGCCTACGTGGACTCAGCAGGGTGGCCGTGCAGAAGTCACTTGGTGGTGCCTTCACAGTCCTCCGGCCGCCGTGTTGGTTTCCTCCACAACACTCTGGGAGGCAGCTTCTGCGCCGTGTCTTTTAGGCACTGCAAGCCGATCTGGGCAGGCTGCCTTTCGCTGTTGCGGGCTGATGTCTTTGTGGGCATTTTGGAGGACTGCAATGGCGGTGACATTCACGGGCCTATCCACGCTTGTGTCACTTGCAAGCGGTGCTTCAGGTGTGCCTCTCGCAGGACTGCTCTTGTCCTTTCTCCTCGATGCAGGCACTTGGGCACAGTCTCCTCGCCCCATGCAGACAATGTAGGTGCTGAGGAGGTCACTAAGGGGTACGGCAGCGCTTCACCCCTTACCTATCCCGGGCTGACCGTGACGTGTGCAGGCTCACTGTGTGCGGCCACAGTGGCATGCTTTACAGGCACTAGGTGCAGGGTGTTTCCGACAGCATTACCCCTGAGAGCACGATAGAGCTGCAGCAGGCGTGCACACGGGGTCATACCCCCCTCGTCGCCATTGTAGTGTTGTGGGCCCTGGGCCCACATACTACCAGTAATGGACACAAACACAGTGTGGTAGGGTACTGGAACTGGCCCAGGGCACGTGCGCCCGGCCCCTTTTATTTGCAGGGTCACCTGACCCGTGATGCCTGTGATGGGTGGGTGTATGGTGCAAACACAGGCTGAACACTAGAACGTGTCCAGCAGAACACTACATCTATGACATCTCAAAAAATGGCAAAATATCCTGAGTGTAATCAGTTCCTTTGGCATCCTTGTGGTTCGGATTCTATTTTTTACCTACATTATCGTATGAAACACGAGATCCAAAATATAAACCAATGTAAAAAGTATAAAATCTGTTTGCAATTAAAAGTTACAATTTAAAGCGCACCGAAAGAGAGAAACACAACTTGGAAGTATGAGCATAAAACACACCCACGTGTGCACATTGTTCATTCACTGGAGCAGGTGGAACTCCACAAGAGCACAGCCATCAGGGTGGGAGCAACCACTGCTGCAAGACTGAAAGTAACTGCTGATGATACCCATGAGATTCAAGGGCCTCTTAGGAACTTTGGGAACTTTCAGAATAAGAACAAAACACTACACTGAAATGAGAGTTCCTGTGCAATTCTCTGCTTATACCCTTCGTACTCCTTTCAGGACCTTTAACCCTAGCTTGTTGTCTGCGCCACCAAGCCAGGGTTAAAAGTCATTTAAAAAAATATTTCTGTTTAAGTGTTTTTTGTGTTTTTCAGGATACCATATCCCCTTCTCATGGGATACAGTCAGATAAAAATGAAATATCAAGAGTTGCTTTTGATTACTGTTCAAGGATTTATGCTTTGTAACTCGTACACAACTATTTTTTGAGTGATGGTGACTTAAACATGGATGACCCTTCCTCAATTTAGAACTTGTGTTGTGCTACCACAATAGCGGCCAATATTGACTGCAAGATAGAATGCCCAATTTGAAAAGAGTCATCTGTCCTGTTAAGTAGACAAGAGGGCAGATATAATTAAAAAACGAAAAAGTGGAATCTAAATTCAGCTTCCATTTTCAAACTTGTAAATGTTCATTTGAGCAAGGACAGATAGCATCCAGGCCTGAACATTTTTTTTTGTTTTGTCCTGCAGACTATGACAGCGAAAACAGCTATGGTTTTTAGAATTTTGCTTTCGCTTTCTGCAAAGCAGCCTTAAGAGCGCCAAAAATAGGCAACAACATTTTGTGAATGTTTTTTCATTTCATAATGAACTGCGCTCCACCAGGAAGCCCCTAAACAGTATTAAAATATACAGGAAATGGAAAAAATGCCACTGAATTTCACGCTTTGCAACTGTTTTGGAAACCGCAAGGTGAATCTGGTCTATGCTTAAAATATGTGAGTGGGCACATTTCGCCCATTTTTCATTTTGACTGAATGTTTAACTAATGCCCAACAGCAGCAACATTATATCGCAGTTTGAATCAGTCCTGTTTTCCTGTATACACATGGGGCCATATTTATCAAAGGGTTGTCTCGCTTTTGCACAATGAAATGAAATTTGTACTTGTAAAGCGCACCCATACCCCCAAAGGGGTGTCCAGGCGCTGTACGCATACCGCTGTGGAACCCTTCCTGGCTTTTCCCTGTGAAATGTCCACTCCTGGGCACCCCCAGGGTGAAGCCAGGCATCCCAGCGCTGTTGGGGCCGTTGTGGAGATTAAGCAAGCTATTGCCCAGAGTTGCAGAGTGGGACCCATGATTAGAATAGGCACCGAGGCGAGAATTATCAGGTCCGAGGAAATTGAGCCCAAGACCCGCCGAGGCGGGAATTGAACCCTGGTCCCGGGCCAGATCTCTGCATCAGGGTCTGCCGCTCTAACCATTGAGCCACACTTCTCCACCCATGCAATGGGGTGCAAGCGCAACACCACACTCAAGTGCGATTTATAAGGCCACCTTGCGTGCCCCTGAGTGGCTTGGCAAATCCAGAGTAATGCAACGCAGCACAAATCGCTGTGTTGCATTACTCTGTCCCATTGATGTGTTCTGTGGGTGGTGCATGGGTGTTCCCAAGGATTTTGACGCATTCCCAGATTTATCATAAGTGGTAGACCTGGGAATGCGCCAAAACTGCTACGCCTCTCCAGGAGAGGCCTAATGAGGAGAAATATGTTTATTTCTCTTCCTTCTTTTCTCTTTCTAAGGGGCTGATTACGACTTTGGTGCTATTGTGCCTGAAAAAGGGCACCACAGTGGGAAGGGGAAAAATGTTCCAGCACAGCATAGACTGCGAAGTCCATGCCGTGCTGGAACTGGGAATACAAGCAGACAGGGGGGCACATGTTGTGCCCTCCTGAATACATCCCCATGGTGGGGGGGCATGGGGGCCCTGTAGGGCCCCCTTTGTTTCCCCACCACCAGCCTTTTCATGGCGGACTCACCGCCATAAAATTGCTGGCGGTGGAGGAACTGGAAATATGCTCGGCGGGACTGCGCCAGTCCCGCTCAGCATATTATATTGCCCATCCGCCGCGTCACTGCCAGGGAACGGCAGTACCCTGGCGCAGCTGGTGGTCCACCACCAGAACGATGCAGGAAGTCGTAATCCGGCAGACAGACCACCTCCACCGCGAGTTTGGCAGTCCATGGACCGCCAGACTCAGGCCCTTAGTGTGTCTGCAGCACACATAAACTACAATGTCTCAGGAGATTGGTTTTCTGCAGGAAGGTGCCCCTTCCTGCACAAAAAAACAATCCTGCTTACAAGGCAGCAACCTTGCACCGTAGTGGAAGAGTGCCTGCTTTGGCGCTAGGCAGCACATTGTGCGTCAGTGCAAGGAAAAGGCAGGAATGTGCTGTATTATGTTAAATACGGCGCATGCCTGCCCTTTCCATGTCATGCATCGCAAAAAAGGTGGCTTGCTGCCTTGCGTCACATAATGATAAACATGCCCCAGGCATTCCACCCTGTCACCTTGAGCCACCTCAATTTACACAATCAGGCAATGAATATTCATAGGCATGTGCTGGGGATGCCCTAAATATTGAAATTCACAACGGCCAAAAGAAAACGCGGATAATTTGGACAACACAGAAACTCCAATCTCCTTAAAACAATAGGGTCAGCATTGTCTACTGTTGACCCAAGAAGTGACCTAGTTAACCTCAGAGGTAACCAGTTGATTACTTTTTTAATTTAAGCAATTCAGGAGTGTTATTATTGATCCAAAGCTTTAGTAAATACAATTCCCCACAAATAAAAACCTGACGCGTCCCCATTTATAATTAGCAACAGTCTGAAATGTTCTTTAGTAACTACCAAACTTGTTGCCACAACATATTGGTGCATTTTTCCCTACCTTTTGCTCTGGTGACATTTTCTCATGGCAATCTCCGAATTATTGGTTACGAGGTTCCCTTTCAGGCACAGAGTTGCTTGGTGAAGGCCAGTATCAAAGAATATAACTTTGGTGAGTTACGTTTCGCTCAAGGTCAACTTGTTGAATAGCAAAGTAGAATTTTAGCAAAACTAAAACAGAAAAATGATTTGATGAATCATTTCCCCAAAATTCAGAATAAAATCTTGGGCCAGGAGAGAAATTGAAATAAACGAAACTGTTTTTGCTATTGCAAAGACATTAGGGATTTTAAGAAAATATACCTTAATAATACAGGAAAGAGTGTCAGAAGTACATTGAAATAAAAATGTTTATTTTGTCTGTTTTAAATTCGGCCGGAACATAAGCATGAAGGAAAATAAAACTGAGGTGCAGACTGGACTGAGGGGAGCCAAGGGAGCGGCGTGGAAAGCACATAAGACAGAGGTGGCCATTGGGTATTGGGGGGGAGCTTGGGTAAATTAAGGTTAAGCAAGATGAGTGAACCTAAATAAAAAGTGGTGTAAGTGTATCAGAAAATCTAAGTGGCGCTGGATGGAGAAGAAGGAGTTTCTGGTGAGGAGGATATGGGTGTCCAGCAGAAGATTAAAAGGTGAATGGTGGGGGCGTTGGGGATAAGAAAAGGACAAGAGTTCCCAGGTCTCAAAAAAGAAAGTGGAAAGAAAGCACACACATAATTGCAATATATTTTTAAGAGTAAATTCATGTAGATCTGTCGAGTCTGATTCAACAATGAGAAATAAGATTTTCACCAGATCTGTTTTTTGGATCCGGCTTGTTAGGTTTTAAAACCCCATTCTTGCTATACACTCGTTTCATGTTATATTAGGTTAGCAGTGTGTGGCTAAATAGACACCATTTGTATTCACGTTATGCAACCCACTGAGTTATCCCTGCAACGTGCAAGCTTTAGTTAGCGAGTGTGACTCCATTTTGTATTTCGTAATCCCTATTGGGCTGTGCCTGAACTAGGCCTCATTATTTGTATTGCTTGCCTCAGCAGAACACTGTATTTAGTTATCATTTTCTTCTCTGTTCAAGGCTGCTTCCCGGCTTACTAATGAATAGACCATTCTGCCCACACATACCTATCCGAGTGTGTAGTTCTGCTCCCACGTTAGGAGACGCTGAGACCCAGCACGGTAACCTTGAATTTGTGATAAGCCTGTACCCATCTGGCAGTTGGTAGCCATCCTTCTGTGCCTCCTTTGTTCATGTCTGGCCTAAGCTGGTAACTTTCCACTGTGGGTGTGGTTGGAGGTTCTTGGAGGAATGATAGGTGTTGCAGACTGTTGGGGAGCCAGTCCCTCGGCAGACATCTTAGGGTGCAGGTCAGATTGGACTCCTCTGCAGAGTATTGCTAATAAAAGCCTGTTTGTATTCTCTACTGTCTGACCAACTCTTCATTACTTGGGAAGGCATAGCAGGTGGTTGTAAATAACCCAGGGGGCCCCTAAGGGCCACTTCCTTCAGTCTCACAAGAAAACACAATTCGAGGAAATGATTTGCAGCAACATTACATGAAGTCCCTGCCTATAAAAATGCAAATTCCTCACTTTTTTCTACACACTGCTGGGGTGCTCTCATTGATAATCATGAGCAAAGATCAAAAGGCTTGCATCTCTCACCAGCATCTGAGCTGCTTGCACCCACCTCATCTCTGGATCAGGTCTAATCCACAGCTACCTGCAAGTCCCTGGTGGCACCTACATAAATTCATACACAATTCTCAGTTCGAATCCTCCTGTGCAGACCTCTCTCAATGACAGAAGGTTAATGCTTAGAAAACAGGAGACGGAGAAAAGCCCAATATGATGATTATTCTCGGGAAGCAGGAGCGGAGATTACTGGGGTACTCTGCACTGTTTGTTGAAGGGTTTTCATTGTCAAGTACGAAGTCATCCTGGAGGTTCTGAGAAATAAAATCAGTTTGCACACTGAAGCCTCCAGCACATTGGAAACCTATTGAGAAATGTGTGTGGGAGGCATAGAGAAGTGCCTGACTTATCGTTTGCTAATGGCGCTTTTCTCATTCTCTTTTAACATCAACAGGCAGACATGTTAGATTTCTTTAATATAAATTCTTGTGAATTTAGAGCTATTAGGTCTGATTCACAAAGTTTCTCCCGGCTGTAAACATAGTTGTACAGCTAAAATGGCTTCATTTATGCCGGCCATGAATTGATAGACGGAGTCCTGACACTGTAAATGGTTATACAAATATGCATTTCTCTGCCACGAGTGTAGTCTAATACGGCCTTAGAGCCCAACATAGCGCTCTCTACAAGCCATTAAAGGCCCGCTCCAGCGTTGGGCTCGGGCCTTTAACAAGGGAGCGGGCCTTTAATGGCCAGTGAGCCCGCTACGAAGGGCTCTAAGGCTATTAGAACATTCCGCCCCTAGAGGGCAAGGTAACCCTGTTGGCTTACACACATAGAACAGTTTAAACACAAGCAGAGAAAGAATAGAAGTTCATCGCACACACAACATATGAAAATGAATTGGAGCCAGTGAATGCCTCCCCTCTCACGTTCAAGAGCATACTTGCATTGTAATGTTAGTGGACTATTTAGTTCTACATGGAGCACAGTCCAGCACATGCAGCAAATGTCAATCACCTAAATAAAGGTTCATGTACAGAATGCATCTAGGACAGACAGTCAACAATGTTCATACTGCCACCTGTAGGTACATGAGGTAGTTAAAAGGCTACCTCACAAAAGGAAAACTGCATTCGGAGATCTCTGCACATGTAGATTTCTGTCTAGGCATAATTATCCACCAGGGGCCGTATTACATAAGTGCTCCAAGGATGCAATGGACGTTTGCGCCCGCTTTTTGCGCCCCGGGGCCCTTTGGTATTACAGAAGGGGCCGCAGATGCTTGTGCGGCCCCTTCTGTAATACTGATATTGCTGACACACTTAAAGCGCCAGTGCTATCTTCAGGGAACATTCCCTCATTTGCATGGGGGCTTTCTCCATGCAAATGAGGGAATCCCTTTGCCTCTGCGCCCGTGCCGTATTACAGACACGGGCACAGAGGCAAAGACGCTCTCAGAAGGTGCACTGACAGTGGGCCATCTAAAAGGTGGCTCACTGTCAGTATGCCCCCTGATGGCAGCCCTCTGGAGGGGGGGCGGAGGGGGTCCCATGGACCTCCAGACATCTCCTTACAGGCAGGTGCAGTCACTGACTGCACTTGCCTGCAAGGGGATCTCTAATCCCCTTTAAAAGCGCAGGCAGGTTGCCGTCTGCACTGTGAAAACACAGAGCGGCTTCAAAGCAGCCGCTCCATTTTTCACAGGAATCTGCTGCCCCCAAGGCAGCGCAAGTTTGCAGCTGCCCCCAGGGCAGCACATTCCATGTAATAGGGTGCACTTTCCCTGTTTGCGCTCGGCGCACCTGTCTTAAGGTGCACTGGGCTCAAACAGGGAAAGTGTGCCCTTTATATAATAGGTTGTTAATCAGCAGCCGAGGGTGGAGTAGGAGTATGTGTCCCAAACAAATAAATGAGGGAGTGGTGACATTTACAATTCAAAGTATGACTGAAAATTACTACTGGGAACTTTATGGCTGTACATCACCCAAAAATGCCTATGCTATGTAAAAGTATGATTTAAAAGGAATAGCAAAACAGCCTTAGTTGAGAGAAATCACAGACACCAGTCAAATAGTACCACTGGAGGCATATACATACAGTCAACTCGGCTCCCTTTTCCTTGTGCTGTGAGACGGCACGGAGCAAGAAATCACCTATAACCATCATGGTCCTGACCATTCCACTGAAGAGGAAGAGGAACTGCACTTAGAAGGTGCTACTACCCCAGCTTCTGTCTTTCCCCACCCGGGAGCCTCGAACACAGCCTCTAAAACGGTCAGGCACAGGCTGCCTCAAGCTGCCTCAGGTGGAGATGTTTTAACACAATGCAGCGCAGTCAGGGACATTTCATAGCCTTTACAGGGCAGCACCTGTGCCAGAGCCCTCCATGTTCCTCTGAAGGCTGTCAGCAAGGCCCCAACTTCCTGATATTCCAACATTCAATGTTGCAAGCTGTTTTTGCTGTCCCAATCCAAGATGGTGACTCTTTTTCTATCCTCTATTTACTGCAGCCCTTCTTTGGTGGCGAATTAATTAATCATGGGATATTTCTTGTATATTCCCTCAGTAGTGGCCATGGAGCACTTCATGTATGACAACGCATTTGGAAGTGTTTATTTTTGTCCTGTTTATCACCACTTTGCCAAATTTCTGACCAATGTTTTTTCTTCTTTCTTCTTGAATCACTTTCAGGAAATTTGTGATCCAGTGTTTACTTGCCCCCAGACCTTTTCAGCCTGCCTTGGACCTTCACCCTTGAACACTTACTTTACCGTCCATCTCAAGCAGCTTTTTACCTTGGTATTTTTACCCTTGGGGCTCATTCTGAAGACAGTAGTCACTGGGCGTGTGCTCTGCACCAGAATCTTCATGGCTACTGGAAGATGCCACCCTTTCTTTCAGCAGAGGAACACAAAGAATCTAACAGAGACTTGTGGCCAAATTATGAAAGAGTCTGCGTCGCCCTTGCGCAATGCAAGGGGGCGCAAGAGCGACGCAACACTTAAGTTGGATCTATCACATGGCCCTTAGTAGCTTGATAAATCTAGAGTAACGCAATGCAGCGCAAATCAGTGTCTTGCGTTACTCCCAGGGAGATGTTCCATGGGTGGAGGGTGCATGTTCCCACTCCTCCACCCTTGAATTTTGGAGCATTCCCAAATTTACCATTACTGGTGGACCTGGGAATGTGTCAAAATACTACGCCTCCCAAGGTGAGGCATCACAAGGAAAAATATCATTATTTCTTCTCATTCTTTCCTCTTTCTATGTGTGCTGTTTTTTGCAGCACACATAGAAAGAGGAAAATGCCTCTCAGGACTGTTTATTCGCAGGAAGGTAATCCCTTCCTGCACAAAAACAATTCTGCTTACAACGCAAGCACCCCATGGTGCAAGGGTGCCTACGTTGGCACTAGGCAGCACATTGTGTGCCAGCGCAGGGAAAAAACAGGAATGTGCTGTATATTGTTAGATAAGGCACATTCCTGCCCTTTCCCTATCACGCAGTGCAGCAAGATGACTTGCTGCGCTGCATGATTTTTTAATAAATATGTCCCTTGATATTCAGTCACAGGTTGTGGCGCCCAACTATCAGGCTACAGATGGACATGGATCCCTTACAGGGGCTTACACTGGATCACTCTCAGGTTCTTGCAGAAACACTACAACAACAGTCTCTGGAGATTCAGCAATTGCAGATTGAAAATCTGGCCTTAAGACAGTTGCTGTCTGCCAGATGTATAAATCTCCCAGTGCCATCACCTTCTATTCCTCGTTTCTCTAGAACCAAATACATTAAAAGAGCTTTTAGATGCCTTGACAGTACACTTTGCCATTTGCCCAATGGAATTTGCAGAAGATAAGAATAAGCTGGTTTATATAGTATTAACCTTGGCTGGTCCAGCATTTGGTTGGGTTACAACACTTATTACTTCAGGAGAGCCAATTATTTCTAATTACTGGAATTTTTTGGAGACCTTTAAGAAAATGTTTGATAGACCAGAACTACCATTTTTCCACTGTTGAAGCTTTGTCTAATTTCCATCAGGGGAGCTCTGATGTCCTAACTTACATTACCAGGTTCTGAGACTTATTTGCAGAGTTGCCCTGGGTTGAGGGGACCATAATGACGCTGTTTTGAAGGGGCCTCCGAGAAGAGATAAAGAACAAGCTCATTCATCCCATTCACCTTTTAACTTTAACAAAATTTATGAAACTGGCACTTCTTATTAAACACTGCCTATAGGATCGTGGGTCAGAGAAGCACAGATCGCAGACTTCCCCTGCTGCCTTGCTGGGAGGCTGGAGAGAGATCTTGAGGAACATTCAACTGCTGGTGGAGAGGAACCTCTGCTCGAAGGGGAGAGCTCTGTGGCTCAGAGAGAACACCAGCCGATGAATGCACTGTGCATGCACTGAGGCAGAGCATGAGAACACTTAGGGGTCTTTTCACAAGCTACATTTTGTAGTACGTTTAGTAATACTACATTAGTACTGCTAAAGTACTACAAAATGTTTTTCACAAACATACAAGTGCAAATCTTAACCTCTACTTCTCTTATCATTTCTATGGGCAGATCCTCACACATGTAAGTTTTCTACTTAGTAGTTAATGTGGGAGGGACCAGGGGCAGTGACTGGAAAAAAGGGAACTACTTAATACTAGATTGGGTGGGTGTTAGAGAGGAGTAAGGAGGGATTTAGGGAGGATTTGGGAGGTAAAAGCGCTCAGCAACCAAATTGTAAGCCCATCGCTATTCACAAGCTGCACTTCTAAGGTTACTACAGCCAAAAAAATGACAAAAAACAATGGTAAACTACTCCAGCGCTCAGAGATGGAGTAAATCCAGCACTAAACATGAACAGCCTCTGGTACTGCAATACACTCGGATAGAAAAGAGTTGTGGTAGGAACTTAATTGGAAATAACGTTAAATTAAATTTAATTATTTAGAATAGTTAAAAATGTAAATACATATAATTTAAGTAAAGAACTAAAAAGAAAACAAAATTATTATTTAATTATGAAATATTGCAACAACTTTGTGTGAATTTATACATTTATGCAACATTATATTTTATCAAAACATAATCATATTGCTTTTAAATATTTCTAAAGATCACGTATTATTTATTAATCTATAATAAAGAAGTTTATTTTTTCTTACTTTAGCTGTTTTTTTTATTTATTCTTCAGAAATTAACTTTCATTTTAATTCAATATTTTTAAATTAGTTATTTATTCCAAATTAAGTTAACTTTTTTACTTTTTCCTATAATATACAACTCGAAGTCGAAGTAGAGATCTTCTGATAGTAAATTATATGGAAAATAAAAAGTTAATAAACTTTATAATAGCAGGAAACTATGAGAGACTTGAAGTCTAACCCTTCTTAACTTGAAATTAATCTCGAGACAGATCACTATAGGGAACTGGATGGTCTGCCTTGACACATCTTCAATTTATCAGATAAGGCAACCATGTAAAAGAAGGTTACTGACTGCGTGAATGAGGTAGAGGTACACAGCAGGGAAACTATCAAAAAATGGCAGGATGAGAGTAGGTGAAGGAGAATTTTGTTACAATAGAAGTATTAGAGGCACTTCCTGGCAGTAGAAATGGATACCACCTCCTCTAACCTCCTTCTACTAGCATTTTCTCTCCATCATGCATAATTACCTGCTCAGTGGCCAGCCTGTTCCAGGGAACCCCAATGTCAAACTGGGTAAGATCAACTCAATTCTGTGTCTCTACTAGTTCCATACCACAGTTATGCAACACTGTCATCAAACAGCACACGTCCCCCTTCATACATAAGCACACATCACGCAGCCCCGCCCATTATGCCCTCCCTGTGGATTAAAGACTGAATATACTAACGCTGACTCTTTTTCTTTCTATAGTTCCTGTGGCTGCTGCTTTGCAGGTGCAGTACCACTCAGCTGCGGCCCGTGCAGGTAAGAGCGGTGGGGCGGTGGGAGGGGGATTTCAACAGACGACGACGAGGGAAAATTTATTATTTATTTAATGTTCCCTCGTGGCCGTCTGTCGAATCCCCCCCCAACCCGGCCCTACCGCTCTTACCTGCACTGGCCGCTCCTGGTACCACTTCCTCTTCTGGCATGGCCCCGCAGGACTTACATCAAAGCACATCCCTATGACCTAGGCAGGTGTCCCTCACTGCTATAACTATCACAACCATACATGTATTAAGGGTTAATCTTAGATTGTCATGGCTCAACACTACCATAAACGTATCTTGTCAGCACCTGCTGACACAATGTCCTCACTACACAGGAAAAGTGTCTGTGATAAGTTAAAAAAATTACCAACCCCACCATCTCATTTCTTCTTTTGCATGTTGTATGTTGCCATCTCCTCTGCCCCCACAACCTCCACTGTTGCTGCACTGTCTCCACTGCCATGTGGACTGGATTCAGACACAAGGCAGATGATAGAGCATTGTAAGGCTGAGATATACACACAGCACCATGGCAAGATAAACTTTTGGCTGGGCAGGATCAAAGTTCACAAAGGCGGAATGACCAGGGTGGATGCTCGATTACAGTTGACCAAGCCACATACATGCATCACAAATACAGAGCTGAGAAAAAGAGCTGATGTTTGACTATGAAAACTTACATGAATGATCATTATGAGTTATATGACGGTAATAGGTTAAAAATAGACATCCTTGTAAATGTCCTTAAGAGGCAGAGGAAATTGCTTGAGGCTGAAAAGCTTCAACAGTGTAAAGGAGAAGGACTAACAGGAAAAGGAAAGGAATTTGAAAATACATTGTCTATCCCTGGTGCAAATAAGGACACTGGATTAACAGATGTCAAACCATGAAGGGGCTTAAGAGGGTTGGTATTTGAGTGCAGGGACCAATTGTCTGATTGATTGATGTATAATGACACACATTATGATTCAGAGATAAATATTCAGATAAAGCATAGTGGTTATGCCCTAGATACGTTTACATTTCAATGCATTTACAGGAGTAATATTGGAGATTTTACATGATCTAAGATAATGATGAATGGCGTTAAGTTGATGTAACTGCCGCATTAACAATGTGGTATGAGTTACTGTGTTTCGTTTAAATGTAAATCATTCTTATTGCATTCCTATGAGAATATTTACATTGTATAGAGCATGGAAAGGGAGCATCCACATTGATTGGTAATAGTCTATGCACCTCACCACTTCACTTGAATGATGGTGGTGAAACTGTGAATCAATGACACACTGAGTAACTCATGTTTAGCATATCTCAGCAATAGCTGTAATGGGTGAAGTAACACATCTGACACCTACAACACGCACACTTGACTTTTTGCTACTTCATTATATGTATATGTCCGGTATCATCCACTCAATACACAAATATTCCCACTACAGACCATCAGAGACATAGAATATGTCCTTTGCCTGTGTACCTGCAACTGTCTCATGTCACTAGAATGACTGCCTCTAACTGATCCGATTGTGACAGTATCTGTCACATAGGACACAACAAATGTTCAATCACTGTGTAACACTGACATGTTTCCATGCCCGCATATTGTTTGTGTTGTGGTACTTAAATCCCCTGTATGTGTCTCTCTCTACAGCTGCAGTGACACAATGCCCCCTGGTGACAACACTATGGCCACCAAATTCCTCACCAAGAGTACATTCTTTAAGCAGCAGTTCAGCTCTCTGCCATCCGTTGGTTGGGCAACGCTGTGACTACAATGTACATTCATTTCCATCTTCAACATGTCTGTCCAATTTAAATGTGTCCATGTGAAAAGCATTTCCAATACTCCCTTTAAATTTATCAGCATCAAAAAAGTTGTCATCTGTATCACAGTTGTATGAACAGCTGTCATAATTCTGAAATCTCTCTTTACTCATCGAACCTGCTGATGCATCAAGGGACACATGTTCACAACTCCCTTCAGGCAGTGTTGGTTAGCAGTTGACGCCCAAGGTCCTTCCAGTCAGTAAGCATCCATGGCACTGCCAGATAAGACACAATTGTATCTCATGTGCATAGGCCCATACCAAAAACCAGACACCCACATATGCCAAGGTTGTGTCCCATCTGTCCCTTTTGAAATGCCAACTGTGCCTTTAAGTTACATAACAACGTCTTGCTATTTGAGAAGTATGGTTCTCCAGACTTTCAAATGTCAAAGTTCCAACTGTCATTTCTTATATATTGCAGCACCTGGAAATAATGAACCTGACGATGATGCCATTCTATTCACGAGTGGAGGATGGGGTGCAATCCATAGAGAAAACCCACTGCTCATGGAAGCTGCCATCCGGACGGCCTCCAACACTCCAGAGGAAGAGGCGATGGCTGACCTCATGCAAAATGACATCCCAGAGAACAACTCACTGTTGGCCAGCAGTCTTCCTCATCATGCAGTCATACAGACTGCAAGTCCACACACATCATAAAAAATGGCCCCGGATGCTAGCCCTAATCCTGCAGGACTCTCCTCCACACACCCTGTAGGTACTTCGCGTGCCCCACGGTTCCACCCTTTAACCAATTTGCAACTGAGGTTTTCTCTTTCACTGATAAGAAGAGACGGGTGAGGTAGATTTCTCTCCATTTGAACAATCTCCACCTCACAAATCCTAGGTGTCAACATCAGTGTGATGGACAACAATGTTGCCATGTGAGGTTTGTTGATACGGGTAAGACCTAGCTCCTGGGTCGATGAGTTGCTTAAAGCAAGAGCCCTCTGTACGGTGCCAGTAGGAGATCTGTAAAATGAGAGGACCATGCACAACATCTCAACCCACATTGGTAATATTGCCACTTACCAGCAAGACCTCCCAAGGTTCATGGAGAGACAGACTTGGGTTTTGGAGAACCTACGCAAAAGCCTCAAAGACCTCATTAAGTTTCAACAGGAATATCTCTGTGTGTGCACGGAAGAGGATTCAAGCCACCATGCTGAGGTCATGCAGTTTATACAAACGCATGACTCACAGGGGCCTGGCTAAAGCTGCAGGGGAGGTCAGATTCTGCAGACAGTGTAGGGTCAACAACCATGTGAAGGGATCATCACCTTTATTAACCTACGTGTTTCCAGTGTGCAACATGATCCTCAACTCAATTTGAGTCTAGTGTTGCATAGCTGGGAGCACTGACGATCCTTCTGTGTGCAGGGACAGCAACTACCAACCTCAAAAACACTGCACTGCCCTACAATTACGACACCATCTTCACAACTCATCACCCTCTTTCAAACAAGGACAGACAGAATATATGTTGACCAACTATACTAACAGGATCTGGAGGCAGAGGTGAGCCCCATTTTATTAGTGGTAATAAATTATACCACAATCCGTCATACTCAACTACAGCCTTGATTATGAATGGGCTGAAATGGGTGAGATATTTTCCGATGCCCAAGGATGCATTATTACCAGATGTGATGCATGCTTCATATTCAGCGATGACAGTCTGAAAATGGGAATTACAAATGAAAATAGGTGCTTACCATCCATTTCCACCTGAATTCAAGTTTTCCCTCCATAATTTCGCCCTTAACACCTTGACCGCGGCGCGAATTTCGCCGCGGTGCTGGTGATTTATTGAGTGGGCGGGGTTTGGACGGCCCCCGGCCGTCCTCCGCACACGCCCACTGTGACGTCGGACGCATCGAAGGGGTTAAATTTCAACACGTTAGATCACCTTAAATTTACCAAGGCAAAACGGAGGGAGTAGGAATAATTACTACATTCATTTTGATCCCTGCACCACCATAATGTAGATCTGTCATCATAATCAAGTCCTAAACCAGTTCCTCTGGAAGAACTTTTGTATCCCATAATTTTCCTTTACCATAAGTTGCCTTGTTTATTCCAGCCTCGTGTCTTGTACACCATCATCAAATAATGCACCACCGTCTGCTCCAGATTACTTCCTTTTCATCATTCACCTTGATCACATTGTACTGTGCCTAGCACTTCCTTATTTGTGTCAAATTCCACTTGGCACTAGGGGTGTACAGTTTTACTTCTACTAGCATAATTATGCCGCAGTCAGATTTATAAACGTTGGAGCATTGTTAAAAAAAAGTTAATTTTGTTGCCCTATCTTTTCTCACTTTTGTACAGTCTTATTTAAATGTTGCTTGAACACAATTCATCACGCGCAGATTTTAGCTCTATTTTGTTCTAAGAACATTTACGTTAAAACCGGCACAGATTTTCTACGGGGGATCTTTTCAAGTGAAGCATCTGTGATGGGATAACTTCAAACACCTGTTTTTCATGAACAGGAAAGTTTTAAGTGCTTGCAGTGGCTTTCGTGTCAATTTTAATGCGGTATAAAAACTGTCGGATATTTGATCTTTGCTAGGAATTATACTGCATCCTTTCTAATCAGAATAGCTGTGCAGGAATGATAGAAGACTGCATTTTTTTTTAGTTTTTCCATCAAAAAACATTTTATGGACGACCCCCTCCGTACAATTTTGCAAATTTTCTGAACATTAAATTTTTTTCGGCAGTTAAATAGACAAGGCAGAGGCACTTTCATTCACAACTAATAGCCACCTATCAACGTTTCCATGATGCCATCTGTAATTGCCCTTACTGGCCAGAATAGAATTAAATTGGAACTCATAATGAGGCATTATGTGTGTTATGTTATGTCATTTTCTGTAACACATACTATAAAGTGAATTATCTCTAGATGCAACTCTTAAGAAAATTGACTCTGGGAGCAAGTATGCAGCAGTTAGGCTTATTTTAGAGGCAATGTGTAAAGTATTCGTACATAAAACACACAGTAATACAGTGAAAACACTACAAATAGACACCACACCATTTTAGAAAGATAACCAATCTTTGTCTAAACTAAACAAGACCAAAACAACAAAAATCTAACATACATAACTTTTTAAAGGTTTATCAAGTTTAGTCCATAAAACTCTGCGGCTGTGTTGATTTTAGCACAAAGTACCTTTGATGCATTAAAATCCGAGATGGAAAACAGCTGCAGAGGAGAGAAGCGCCAGAAAACACTAGCGATGCATCAATTCCTGAGTCCCAGGGAAATGGAGGTGTCATATCTGCTGCACAGCAGGAGAAGGGTTGCGTTGATTCCTTACTGTGAGGGAAAGAGATACGTCGAATTCCGGACACACAGCCTCGGCTCCTTACTCCGGGACAACGCCACAGGAGACTTGGCACAGAGGTGCGAGGCGTGAAAAATCCAGGCAAGCTGGGTCGATGCGACGAAACAGGCGCTGCGTTGATTCTCCCAGCCATGGGTAGGTGATGCGTTGATTACTTCAGTTGCACAGTGGGGCCTGCGTCGGAGTCGGTGCTCAGGACTCAGGCTGTGGCGATCTCTCAGCTGCACAACAGGCGCAGCATAAATTCTTTGGCTGCATGTGGCGATGCATTGGTTTTTCAACCGAATGGCATTGCTGCGGTGGGAAAAAACAGGCGCTGAATGGCAATGCGTGGATTTTTTAGTACTTTAAGCAGCAAAACCACCTTCAAGGACCTAAAACTGGGATTTGAAACACTTCGCAATTTAGAACTTCCATCCTAGGAGTTCAGGTGAGCTGCAGATGAAGTCTTTGATGGCCCTGAGACATCCAACAGGAGGCAAGCACACACAACCCCTTAGAGAACATTGACAAGCAGGATAAGAAAGTTAAGTCCAGTCCTTCCACTGCCCAAGACAGAAGCAGTAGGCCAGCATAACACAGCAACAAGCAGAGTGGCAGTTCCTCTCCTACAGCTTCTCAATCTCTTCTTCTTGGCAGATTCTCCTCTTGATCCAGAAGTTGTCTGAAAATGTGAGGATACAGGTCAAATATTTATACCCTTTTCTGCCTTTAGTCTTTGTAGTGACAGATCTTGCCTTGCCCTGATCTGGCTCCAGACACACTACAGGGGAATGGAGACAGCTTGGTGTGAGGACATGCACAGCTCTATTCAGCTGTCAGTGACAACTCTTCCCACCACTCTAGCTCAAGAAGGCTGGTGATGGGCAATCAGGATATGCAGGGCACACCTCAGCTTCCTTTGTGTGACTCTCTAGAGTGAATGCACAAACAGCTCACCTGTCAGTCTAAACAAGATGTGGATTCTACAGGCAGGCAGAGGCAAAGGATGGTAAAGCAAGAAAATGCTAACTTTCTAAAAGTGGCATTTTCCAAACACACAATTTAATAACCAACTTCACTAAAATATGTATTTTTAACTCATGAGTTCAGTGAACCCATACTCCAAATCTCTGTCTCATCCCAATAGAAAGTTACAATTGTAAGGTGTTACAAGGCAGCTCCAATGATAAACTATGGAAGGGATAGTCCTTGCAATAGTGAAAAACGAAATTAGCAAATTAGCAGTATTTCACTATCAGGACATGTAAAACATGTCAGTACATGTCCTACCTTTCACATACACTGCCCCCTGCCCCTGGGGATAACTTGGCCTACCTTAGGCGTGCTTTAAATGTAATAAAAGGGAAGGTTTTGTGCCTGGCAAGTGAGTGCACTTGCCAGGTCGACATGGCATTTTAAAACTGCACCCACGGACCCTCCAGTGGCAGGCATGACACAGGTTTGCAAGGCTCCTCATGTGGGTGGCACAATCAGTGCTGCAGGCCCACTAGTAGCATGTGAATTACAGGCCCTGAGCACACACAGTGCACTTTACTAGGGTCTTACCAGTAAATCAAATATGGCAATCATGGATAACCAATCACAATCATAATTTACACAGGGAGCACTTGCACTTTAGCACTGATCAGCAGTAGTAATGTGCTGAAAGTTCAAAAACCAGCAAAAACGAAGTCCAGCATACAGTCAAAAGTACAGGAGGCAGAAGCAAAACGATAGAGTAAACTACGCCAAGGTTGCCAGGTCTAACAGTGCATTTTCCAGGACACAATGTATTTAATTAATTGACAAAACAGCAACCAGTCTCTCATACAGCAAGTAGTAACCTTTAGCTCTGTTTTCAAGCAGCTCAGTACGTTTTTCAGTCTCCACTATAATTAAGGATTTTTCAAAGAGGAAACCTTGAGTATTGCCATAATTCCAACCACCGTAGTTAGCTCATCCATTAGATTTTGAATGCATTCATTCACAGTCACAGCCTGTCCCTGCTCCCCTTTCCCTTGAGGTTGTTGATGAGCTTTGCCTCTTTGGCAACTGGTTCACTTCACATATTATGTTTGAAAGCTGTAGGGGCATATTATCAAGAAACGGCGTTAAAATTATCGCCGCTTTAGCAGCAGAAAACTGCCACTAAAGCGGCGATAATGGGCTTGATAATATGCCCTTGAGAATTCCAATAGAAGCCCATGTTCTGGTGTCAACATGGGCTTCTATTGGAATTCTCAAGGGCATATTATCAAGCCCATTATCGCTGCTTTAGCAGCAGTTTTCTGCCGCTAAAGCCGCAATAATTTTAACACCGTTCTTGATAATATGCCCCGTAGTATCTTCGAAAGACTCCTTAAAAAGTCATCGTTTAGGGCTTGGAATGGATTGCTTATTACGGCCATATTTCTTCACGTGTTCTGTTGCGGTCATGCCAAGATGTATATTTCTAGGCACGTGAATCCTGCTTGCCAGCATTACACGCTGCGTGTAATTGGTAGGGCATCAGTCCTCCCTGTTCCAATGGGATCATTCATTGGACAGGTTCCAGTGCTGCTACGATGAGCCACAGTCTATAGATAAGGACAAGACCCGACAAAAAAGTGATTTTTCTCATTGTCATGCCAGGAATGAAGAGAGGTGAATTGGCAGAAGAGTAGAGCTGGCATATTGCTCTTTTTTTAATACTTATGTTTCACATTCTCAGAGGCTGTCCTTGCTATATCAGTATGTGCTATGCAAACACCCAACACCATGCAGCACAAAAATATGCCTTGGGGAATGGTCGTGACACAGCGAGGGTCAAAACTTTGAAAGCGATCCAACGTTAAACATACCATCAAATGTCAAAATCTTATTCTTAAAAGACACACTAACACACAGAGCATGCACTAAAAACAAGTACTATGATGCCGGTATGCAAGATTCTTCACTGAAATTCAAATCGCTTTTGACTATTGCTTCATGATCTGTTTGCAAAAGTTTGCTCCATCATTGGTGGCTCGATCTTCCTTTCCACCAGTTTGGGTTATTTAAGTAGAGAAAACTGCACTTTTCACAGTAGGGCTGTGGGATCTACGTTCATCCCAGTGGAAAGCGTAGCTTCACACTAACACTTTTAGCACAGCCCTGGGAGCTGGAGCGTGCACAGTGCTCAGGTAAATATCATTAGTCATTACAAGGTGTGCCTCAAAGAGGGGAGTAATCACAACTCCTGACCAGGATACAACTCTCAGCTTCCCACCTGCAGCAGCATCTTTAACTTTTCCCCCACCCTTTCCCATCTCGTCACAGGGTGGCACCGGGATGCGTGAGGCTTGATGACTCTACCACATTCTGAAACAAGTTGGTGAAGGGTGGTGTGTGCTCTGTCTCCCCCATGATGATTGATATGCAAACCTGTGGTATTCTAGGGCTGAAGCCTAAAGTACCCATGGCTGGTTTTGCCTGTCTGTCAGCTGGGAGGAAACTGGCTTGAGATTGCTGCCTGACATACACAGCCAGCAAAGTTATTGCAGTTCTAACCAGATGGTTACACACAAGGAAGACCAGGACCAGATAAGTGGAAAAGGCGTCTTTTATGGAAACACCTTAGCCATCAACCACTCAGGGAGCAACAGACATTATTCCCTCCAACATTCCATTCCACCCATGCATTCCACACTAGAATGCAATCACGTTGGTTTACTTGTAAACATCACACTTCTCCTTTCCTAAAAATTAAAACATAATACGGTTAGAAATGCAATTTCTTGTCAACAAGTACATATACTATATTAAAAAGAACAACACAAATACAATATATTACATATAGATTTATTAACTAACATCACCATGCAAATTTTCAGGTCGCTTGCACATTCTGAGACTTCTCCTGTTGGCGGTTCCAAAATTCATAGATGACTCAGCACAATAATTTGTGGAAGAACCAACATTTTCAAAAATAACTTTTTCATTCATGTGCAAAGAACACATTATTGTGATTTGGACAAATAGGAACCAAGTACAGCAACCCAGCTCTTATTCCTGATTCTTCTGTCAGGAGTTTTAATTAAATTCTTGAAGACTTTAACAACTCTCTGCACCCTTGTGAACTTAGACCACTTTGCACAAACTTCAGGTGCCCTTATTTTAACCCAGTCTCCTACTTTGACCTGTACATTTTTAACACTCTTTCTCGTATCAAAATATTCCTTCCTTTTGGTGTGCCTCCTAATCTCATGATCTCTCCAACTGCCAGTTCCATTGAATTTCACTCCTTTGTTCCAATTAATCCACCCAGAACACAACATTTTATTAGGAGATGCCAAAAACCCTGAGCACTCACAAATAAGTATACAATGATCAACAATAAAGTCAGATAGTATTCTTGGATTCCTTTATTTAGTCTCTTAGTAGGATCCATGGGCCTCTTGTAATTCATCAAACCACATTTATTGACATCCACACAAGCCAACACATTTTTTGCCTATGGCATATTCTCCTACGACCCCATCAGGGCTATTGTCGTATGGTTCATACTATATCAAGACTGTAAGACTGTGCTTTTGGACAACATAAGCATCAAAACTGTGCAAGACTGAGTCCATGCACATTATCAGGATATGTTGGCCTTAGTCCTTGCTAGCTCACAGTGCACCATCTGGACCTCTAACCTTACAAGGTACCAGATGGTATGTGCAACCTCAGAACATGACAACTCTGACTCCCCAAGGAAATCGTGGAAACAGATCTCACACTTTCGTTAATAAATCATGCATGCCTAAAGGGAGACAAAAGAAATTCCCAGCTTGGCATTTCAAATATTTATTGAAGCAATAAGATTCTTGTGTAAAATATGTGTACTGCAATGATTAATACAAGGAAACAGGAGAGAGTAATTAGCATTACTAGAATGGTAAAGAAGATGAACAATTCAACCATTGTGCTCTTACATTGATTATATGTGTAAATATATAATAATATTCATACTCCTACCTAGTGCTTCCTAACGTAGTGGGTATAGGGGGGGATCTGCCAGAATACCCTAGGGTGATCTAACTCCCCAGTTACCTGTGGGTATGTTTGATCTGGGAGCCCGTTCTCGTGTGCAGAGCAGACCATCGTCCTTCTCAAGAAGGCAAACAGGATTCAGCTGGGCTTGAATTCTGTCATGGGGCGACCTCGACAGTGACAGCAATATGCTCCTCTGTCTAAACAAAGGATTGGTGTCATTTATATAATAAACTTCACCCATGTTACTGTTAGAAATGGGGGTCTCTAGTTGGCAAGGGTTTGCACCTTTGTCGAAGTAGGGACCCTTCCTTCTAGTCAAGATAAGGGAGTTACACTCCTAAAATAACCCCTGCTCACCCCCTTGGCAGCTTGGCACGAGCAGCCAGGCTTATCTTAGAGGCAGTGTGTAAAGCATTTGAACATAACCAAGAGTAACACATTGAAAGCACTACAAAAGGACACCACACCAGTTTAGAAAAATATCCAATAGTTTTATATACTTAATACAAGACCAAAAACGATAAAAATCCACAATAGAGTACTTAGAAATCTTCAGTAATCAAAATAGACTTGAAATAAGTTTCTTGAAGTCGATAGCTCCATCTGGGGCTATTACGGCGTCGTGAACAACAAATCCAAACAGTTCTGGCTGACTCCGGAGTCGCGGGCCAGCTACGGTGTCGGGAAGACCCACAAAACAGTACCTTTAGAAATGCAGGGCATCGGCGACCTCTCATTGAGCTCCGTAAGCACGGCGTCCGCAGGCGTCGGTGCAGGAGTCGTTGGGCCCTTGACGTCACACGCATTGCAGATCGAACTCCTCGCGGTTGAAGTCAGGAGCGCTGGTTTCGGCAGGCGTCGGGTGCTGCAGTGCGAAGTGCAGCGGTGAGGCGTGCGGTGCCCTCAGGTCGCAGTGCAGGCAGCGGCTCGGTGGTGATCGTCCAGTGGCATCGGTGAGACCAGGGCTGCGGTGAGAAGTGATGCGGTGCTCATCGCGGTGCTGGCAGGTCGCGGTGCAAGCAGTGGCGTCGTCATTGCTGAAGCGCTGTCATCAGCTGACGAACTGAGGTTGATGGCGCTGGCATCGGTAGGCCAAGGCTGCAGTGCGGGATGAGGACGGTGCATCGTGTAATTTACGAGCGGTGCCCTCGAACCACGGTGCAAGCAGCGGCGTCGATGTCGGCGTGGAACGGCGTCGTCGGGGATACCAGGGCGACAGCGTGAAGCAAGATGGTGCAGAGTGCCGTGCCCACAGGTCACGGTGCAAGCAGCGGCTCGGTGGCGGCATCAGGTGGTGTCATCGGTGAGACCAGGGTTACGTGTGCGGCATTGCGGCGGTGCCCTCTGTGGTGCCTTTAGGACACGGAGTCGGCAGCGGCGTCGTAGACGGCATCAGGTTGCTTTTTCTTCTGTTGCAGCAAAAACACACAGTCCCCAGTGCTGAGGGCAGAAGAACTTGAAGTCTTTGCTGTTCCTGAGACTTCTTGAACAGGGGACGCGCTCTACCTCAAGCCCTTGGAGAAACTCACAAAAAGAAATTGCAGAAAGTTCAGTCCAGTCCTTTTCACTGCCCAAGACAGAAGCAGCCACTGCAGGCCAACACAGCAAAGCACACAGCAAAGTGGTAGTCCTTCCTCAGAGCTTCTCCAGCTCTTCTTCTTGGCAGTCTTCTTGGTTCCAAAAGAGTTCTAAAGTTTAGGGGTTTGGGCCCCACTTCTTATAGCCTAAAATCCTTTGTTCTCTGGGGGCAGAGAGTGTCTGTGCCCAGCCAGAACCAGTTCTGTCCTCTCTGGTGCAGCTTCCTGGCAGGAGGTGGAGACAGCATTGTCAGAGGCAGACCAGGCCCATTCAGGTGAAAGGAAATCTCCACCTCCTACTCTAAATGCAGCCAAGGTTTATTCAGCCCATCCCTGAGCCATCTAGACTCTCTGGAGCCACTGCTCCTCCCCAGCCCCTGTCAACCCAAAACCAGACAGTCAATCCACAAACCCAGCAGAGGCATACTGGATGGCTAAGCAAGAAAATACCTACTTTCTAAAAGTGGTATTTTCAAACCCAGAATGTAAAAATCACCTTTACTAAATCTTTAGATTCTGAGTTCAGGCATACTAAACTTTATTTGTATACCTTGTTGAACAGGTAGCCTTGCAATAGTGAAAAAACGAAATTGTAGTAATTCACTATCAGGATATGCCACACACACCAGGGCATGTCCTACCTTTCACATACACTGCACCCTGCCCACAGGGGTACCTTGGGCCTACCTTAGGGGTGAATGATATGTAAGAAAAGGGAAGGTTAGGGCCTGGCAAGTGGGTACACTTGCAAGTCGACATGGCAGTACCAGACAGCACACAGGCTCTGCAATGGCAGGCCAGAGTTACATTTACAGGCTGCTTGTGTGGGTGGCACAACCAGTGCTGCAAGCCCACTAGCAGCATTTGATTTATGGGCCCTGGGCACACATGGTGCACTGTACTAGGGACTGACTAGTAAATCAAATCAGCCAATCATGGAAACACCATTCCATAACAACAATTTACAAGAGGAGCACTTGCACTTTAACCCTGAACAGCAGTTAGAAAGTGCGCTGAGACACCAAACCAGCAAAAACAGAGTCAAAACCGGGAGGTCAGAAAGCAAAAAGTCAGGGGAAACACTCCAAAAGATGCCAAGTCCAACAGTTACCATGCCAGAGCTCCAGTCAGGCTGTCAGTATTGATTCTACTCTTGCAGAGCTGTCGCCGACCGAACAACAACAAACATCAACATTTTGCCCATAGAACTTAAGCTTGGTACAGAATGTTCAAGGCCATGATAATATGCCTACGAAGAAGTGTAAATGTAACCAAAAACCATTTCAGAAAATATTATTCCATATGGGCCTGCAAGCAAATGTGTGTCAAGAGTCAGCATTTAAGAAAGATGTCAACTTTAAACGTGAACATGTAAAACTGTAGTGTTCCCCTCTGAAGCCTATATATCCACGTAAAACCCACTCCATGGACGTAAGGCGACTAAAACCTTCCTAAAAGTGTGTTAAAATATAACTTCAAATATGTCAATTAGCCTAAAATCTCAAAAGCAATGTGCTCTTAATATAGCTTAAAGAAAGCCAAAAACTTATCTAAAAGTGAATATACAAAATTGCATAAAAAACTACATTAAAAGCAATTTTGCAAGTAAAAACATTGCCAAATTAAAAACAATCTTCACTGCTCAAAACTGCCAGTTTGTTTAAATGTTCTGAGAAGCAAATACTGTTCCCAGATGCCGCAGATGATGTTTCCATTGGCATCCCTCTCCCAAGTTCTAATGAACAAACATCGTCAAATCCACCCCCGTTCAGCAGCCGCTAAATGGTGTGAGAGCCAGCAGTGTATCCACAGAGGACGAGCCAAAATCCAGAAATCCAGGAGCTGAGTCATCCCAGGAAGACTCATAATGTGCTTTTGTAGCAATGGCAATTGCACAGGACACCTTTTCAAGTGAGCTTTCAATACACCCACCAGCAGTTCTACATCAGTAAATTGAACCGGTTGCATTCCAAGCCATATATCCAATGCACACTCTAAAGTGTACACTGAACAGCGGAACACAGGCTGCAAGCAGTGTAACCCGATAGGACAAGAAACAGTTATCATTTAGTTCCTGAAGCAAGGGTGCACCAAAATACTGTATCATCCTTTCACGACACAGGAGCACATGTGGCAGTACCATCCCCATTTGGCCGTGTGACAGAACATCCATTGTGGAGTGGATCAAATAAAATAAATATCCCGACAATGAGGAACAGGACAAGTGGTAAGTCTCAAAAAATGCTTCCAAGCACGGAGTGAATGAAAGATGGAATTTCTCCAAAGACAGTCTGGAAGGCACCAACCGACCCGGAGCCAATTGTCTTAAAAAAGGGTACTACTCCCGCAGTATTCGAGGCATTAAAAATGTGGTGCACAATCTCACCGAAATGGTGTGGGAGGTTAGTGCGCAGTAACGACTATATCTCAGAATAGGATCTTGCAACTTGAAGATCAAACATCTCCTGTGCAGATGTTGAGGCAACTTCCTTCTGAAACAATAAGACTTTCAGTCTGCTTAAAGCATCAAAGTTCACACTTGAAATCATTATTGAAGGCCAAATTAGCACTTTCCTAACTGTGTGGGTATGTGGAAAAAGTACTTGTGTACAACAGGTCACAACCTTAGAAACTGTCACCAGATATGGAATTCCCAGTTTCATTCCACAGCAACCTTGGTCATTCAACATGAAATAGCTTCCATTCAAAAGCAATCTGGATTCCGGGTGAATTATAGCAGCTGGGGAACGTTTCAGATAACAGGACAAGTTCGCCTTGGACACATTACATGCCCTAGAAGTATAACTTCACTGTAAACTAGATAATTGCCTAAAGTGTTCTCGCAGTCAATACCAATAAGAAAAACCTCAGTTGCACCATTTCTACATCTGTAAGTGAAAGGTAAGACCCATGCCTCATGTACAAATCCCTCCCCTAGCACTTCATATCTGCCTATTTGATAGTGTTGTAAGAAGTACTTAAAGTGGAAAGTTAAAATTGGCAGATAATACCCATGTATTATCCAATCAGCTGATTTTGTCTCTGCTATAGTGAAAGATAATTTTTTTTAGTTTTTCTGTATGTAACATCATGTATGTCGCTTCTTTTCTGGCCATAGAGTTTTTTTTGTTGTCAAATTACATAGTAAAAACAAATTTGAGGCATTTTAATGTCTCCATTGAAAGTGACCATTGTGCAAAGCCTGTAAAGTCCAGCTCAGTAACAGAATTGACCTAAGATGCGTTTGTCCATGTGGTAAATGGGACATGTCACTATGTATAATGTCAATAGCAGATGACATAAAGTTACTTAGAGAATATATCCTAGTGAATAATATAGTCATACCATTGTCTACTACCACTAGAGCCTTATCTAAATTTACTCTGTCAATTTTACGTATTCTCTCAGCAGCTTCCTGCTGCAAAATCTTCCACACTTCCTTGTATATTTTATGCAAAAAGCACTTTTGACGTGGCTTTCTAGGACCTAACAAAAAATCCTGTGAATCCATTTCATCAGAAAGGAGAGACAAATGTTATTTCACCTCATTTAACATTACATTTTTCACCCAATCTATGCACAACTTTCTAAGGCTATATGTTGTTAGCACTCCTGAGTGTTTTTGTCTGTGCGTAAGGTGTGTCTGGCCTGTTTATCCGGAACCCTTTCGTGTTGTTAAGAAAACGTGCAGGACATACATTAGTATCCAATGGCTACACTAGCCATCCCTCTTGACTGGAATGTGACGAATTGTATGTATCGTTCCTAAGCATGTTGTTAAATGTTTCCTCAGTGTAGTTTGTGAATTGTTCCCAACTGTTCCCAATTCTCAAATCGTTCAAATTTGGGAATATTTGGTGCAGTCATATCCTTTATCTTCGCCAGGCCGAGACAGAACAATTGCTACACTGTTTTGTTCAGGAAAATCATTTGTTGTGGTATAATGCATGCTTTAAACAAAGCCTCATTTCCCTGAACCTGCCAATCTTTAGCCCCCAGATGGATTTCAAATCAATATTTCTCCCCAAAAGTCATACTCTTGTATCGACAATGGAGAAATGAAAAGGGGTTAAAAAATTAGCATTTTGTCAGCTAGCTTATTTATCTTTACCGGGGTGAGAGAAGCTTATAATAATAGGAGTCAGGGCAACGAGATTGTGACTAGAAAAATATGCAAACTTCTGTGCAAATGTCCTTGACCTACTCACTGGTGGAGTAGGGCAGTGTTCCCCAGTGTGTGTAATTAAATCAACCATGTGTAGTACTTGCTTTATGTAAAAAATGGTGTATAATGTTCAAAATCATCACGCATTTGCTTTACTGTATGAATGTCCCAGTCATCAGAGATGCTGCCAAGAGTAATACCAACATTTAGAGAAATTCAATAGGACTTGTACAGTCTCTGAAGGTCCAAATATATCATAGGGTACCTTATCCCAAACAATCCCATCAGGAACTTGAGCATGTGAAATGTTCACATGGGACGGGTCACTTCGCACTTGGTGTGATGAAAAATGTGGCTTCAAAAGCCTGGTTTACAAGTTCAACAGCTGAGCATGCTGGGATGTTTTGTTCATTCAGAAGTAACAAAATCACAATCACAATACCAATCCAAAGAAAAGGGAAAAGTAATGAAATTGTAATCCAAATGTATATCCAGGGTGGGATTAAAGTATGTCTTGTTAAGCCAAATTAAAAATGCAAGTGTTCCACGCTGTGGAGGTGGGTCAGAAGAATCCAAAAAAAGTAACCAAAGCCAACAAATGAGCCTGAGACAGTTTGTGCAAATGTAGGAGGCTTGTGGAGCTGTGCAGAACTGGTGGATAACTCCAATGGTGGGCAGAAATAAACAACTTCATTGTTTGCTTGTTGGGTGCAAATCTGTGTAGTCATACATGATGATTGTATGGTGGCTGTAGATGTAACTGGAAGTAGTGAAACTTCAGTGCTAGCTGTCCCTAGCCAGGGAGAAGAAACTTCAGAGTTAGTGAGAGCTTCTTTTTCCCGGGCCTCCTTTAATTATTTAAGCGGAGCCCTAATGCAGATGCTCAGCGGGCGTGTGCAGTGGGCACACCGCTGGCATGCCTTGGAAAGCCTGTCTGCACCAGTCCACGACTGGACGCCGCCAGAAAGGCTATATCTTTTAATGGGTAAGACTATGACCCACTTATCTTATACCAGTTCTGATCTTACAAATATAAGGAATCTAAATTCTAGTGCCTTCTGTATAGGGGCATTACCACCCTTGGATGAGGAAGGTCCATGGCACTGCAGCATATGCAATTTTACTTGTGCTCCCTCCCCTTCCCAGACCAAGTCTGAATTTCTCTATACCAGGGTGCATAGCCCTTCAACATGTAAAAATAGTATCTCTCCTGATACCACTAGGTGTGCCTCATCTCAGTAACACAGCTTGTATCTTAATGCGCACTCCATTCCGAAACATGCTTCGGAGCTCTGGGATCTTTTAGACACTACCAAACCAGATCTATGCTTTATCACTGAAACATGGCTGCACTCTACCGCCTCTCCATCTATTGCAGTAGCATTCCCTGATGATTATAATTTAACGAGACTCAACAGGCAGTTGAGAACGGAGGGTGAAGTGGCTATTGCTGCACTAAGAAATAATAAGATTGCGCTGCTCCCTCTGGGGAGGGCGTCTCCAATCGCACTCTGGGGTTAATTTTCAATGAAAATCCACATATGTAAATAGTTTCAATGATGAATTTATTCTAGGTATTTAATTGTTTTTCATTGTCATCAAATCCGACATTTGTATTACTTATCCTCAGTAATATTTAGCCATGTAAATTGATTAGATTTATGTACATTGCCCAATGCATTTCGGGCTGTTGCCCTTCATCAGGGGCTTTAATCTGTGAATAAAGAGGTAATATTAAGCAGAACGTAAAAGTACGGGATACACGAATATCAGTTATTCGAATACCGACATTATTATATCTCATTTCATGCATTAGTATTGCGGTAAATGGAATTTTATGGATCTGTGAAAACTTTTATAACCAGGATTTCGATAGCCATGTAACAAAAATTCAGAAAAAACAACAGTGATCAGAACCGTTATGGTACATACAAGACGTGACATGTGGTTGGGCGTGTAAACTGGTGACATCGACATGGAGTCCGTACTGTCGTGAACAACCGTGTGTAATGTGATCCGAGTGATAACTAACAGTGTTACCATCAAAAATGTGTAAACGCGGACGGGAACAACCGTGTAGGATGAATTAACGCGAAAGTGAACGGTCAACCAAGTAATCACCGGGTATAATACAATGGTGGATACTAAACAAACACTTACTGAACGCGGTCTTCAATTTCAATGTGCTTTCTACGATAAATATAAAGTGAAAAATGTTTTCAGTCAATATCGCGTAATCAACCAGCTAGGTATCTTAAGTATTTGGTTGTTACAAAAGTTGCTCACCGAGTGTAGAAAAAAGACATCCGTGTTGAATCATTTCAAACGTCCCGGGTGTTCTCGTTTTGACATGTATAATAACTGTTTAATGTTGGCTTGAGTGGATCCAGTACTTGTCGTGGTGCTTTCTATTTCCTCGATGAGAGAGTAAATGCGTTGTGTTTCATCGCTTGTGTAACAATAGGTTTCTGCTCTTTGTTCAGTTAAGTTCATTATCTCTTCAAATGAACGCAAAATCAAAACACGCTTGATTGAACACAAAAGCAACATCCGTCTGAGGAATTCTAAATCTACAGTCGCAGTTCATTTCAATACAAGGACTCACAATGCCAGCCAGTTGAAATTTACGATACTCGAACAAGTACCTATCCTCCCAGGAAGAGATAATACACAACACCTCTTACAAAGAGAAGTGTATTGGATAAATCGACTGAACACCGTTAACCCCAGGGGTCTTAACGAGAGACTGGATTTAAGTTGTTTCATATAATTATTGCATTACATACTGTGATTTTTTCAATTTATTGAATAACGAGTACCATATAGTCCAACATGCATTATCCGTTAACTTAATAAGATGGACACCACACTACACTCGGGACGTCACGTTTAATTCAAGTTCACCACGGTTCAAGTTTAGATCATTCTACAATATTCTATTTCATTTCAGTACATTTCATTTTTCCGTCAATTTTTTGTTGACTTCTAGCGTTTTTCACTATCTGCGGTTCACCCACAGTCCGTTATTTGTTTCTTAACATTGAACACCTTTGAGTCCGTCTTTCACTACTATTGAATAAAGCACTTCCGGGTTCACGTGGTATTTACGTACGCTTCGTAATCATCCACTTTTCGAGAACACCCGGGACGTTTGAAATGATCCAACACGGATGTCTTTTTTCTACACTCGGTGAGCAACTTTGTAACAACCAAATACTTAAGATACCTAGCTGGTTGATTACGCGATATTGACTGAAAACATTTTTCACTTTATATTTATCGTAGAAAGCACATTGAAATTGAAGACCGCGTTCAGTAAGTGTTTGTTTAGTATCCACCATAGTATTATACCCGGTGATTACTTGGTTGACCGTTCACTTTCGCGTTAATTCATCCTACACGGTTGTTCCCGTCCGCGTTTACACATTTTTGATGGTAACACTGTTAGTTATCACTCGGATCACATTACACACGGTTGTTCACGACAGTACGGACTCCATGTCGATGTCACCAGTTTACACGCCCAACCACATGTCACGTCTTGTATGTACCATAACGGTTCTGATCACTGTTGTTTTTTCTGAATTTTTGTTACATGGCTATCGAAATCCTGGTTATAAAAGTTTTCACAGATCCATAAAATTCCATTTACCGCAATACTAATGCATGAAATGAGATATAATAATGTCGGTATTCGAATAACTGATATTCGTGTATCCCGTACTTTTACGTTCTGCTTAAAATTACCTCTTTATTCACAGATTAAAGCCCCTGATGAAGGGCAACAGCCCGAAATGCATTGGGCAATGTACATAAATCTAATCAATTTACACGGCTAAATATTACTGAGGATAAGTAATACAAATGTCGGATTTGATGACAATGAAAAACAATTAAATACCTAGAATAAATTCATCATTGAAACTATTTACATATGTGGATTTTCATTGAAAATTAACCCCAGAGTGCGATTGGAGACGCCCTCCCCAGAGGGAGCAGCGCAATCTTATTATTTCAATTCATCCCCTACACTCAGGGGGGATTCACCAACCAGCACCTACGACATCGAGTACACTAGGTTTACCGGATCATAGGGTGTGCGAGAGTCCTACATCCATTTGGACTTTTATTGCTGCACTAAGCCCATTAAAGATTAAATGCTTAGACTCCTGTTCCACTACTTGGCTGGAGATGATTGTCTTCCAACTAGAATCTACCTCTAATTTAACCTGGAAGGGGGCTTTGTTCTATCGCTCTCCTGGCGAAAAGAAAGATTTTTGCTTCAAGCTCATGGAATGGCTAGCCCCGCATATCCTAGCAGCAGACAATTTTCTGCTATTAAGAGATTTTACTCATCTGATTCTGATTCTATCCGTCTTCTTGCATATTTGGAATCCCTTGGTCTCCATCAAAAGGTAGTTGGCCCCACCCACATCGCCAGACATACCCTGAATGTAGTATTCACTAACGGCCCTGACTTAGTGGTTGATACCCCAGTTGTTCTGGTGTGGACTGACCACTTCTCTCTAAATCTTCATTTGGCTCATCGGAAGCTTAGTGGTGTCTATTCCAATGTTTTAAAACATACCAGACCTTGGAGGAAGGTAGTTCCTTCTGCTTTCTCGTCTGTTTTTGTTCCCCCTCTCTTGAGGGAGTATGAAGATATGGATCTTGCTTTAAAGGTTTTTGAGGACTCATTTACACAGGCCCTGGATACTATTGCTCCCCTGAAACAGTAAAATTAAAACAAAAAATCGTTTTTGCTCCTTGGTACACTGAATCCCTAAAGAAGAAAAAATCTATATGTAGGAAACATGAGCACAAATGGTGAAATTCTAAATCAGATGAGGACAAACTCATTTATACAATTGAATTAAGAAAATATCTAAGAAAAAACAATACTGCAAGAAGGACCCACATTCTTGACAGAATAAACTCTGCAAACATTCTTCGAAATAGCTTTTTAAAATTTTGAAAGGATTCGACCAGTTGTAGTTTTACCATCCCAGCATCTCAGACGCTCTGTGATGATCTTGCAGTGCATTTTGAACAAAAGATCAATAATATCTACCAATCTCTTTCAAGTAATGTGGCACTGACATAACTAGCTTCTCCTGAAGTCCTAGTTAACACCCATTCCACCACCTTGGAACTTTTTAATTCTACCACCCTTGATCAAGCATTGGATTGGCTAAATAGGATCAAATCTGGATCCCCATTGGATCCCACCTCCCTCACGTAATTGCCACTCTGGCTCCAATACTTTTCCCCCCATCACAGACCTATGCAATCTTTTGTTTAAGCTGGCAACTCTTCTATCTAAATGGAAAACTGCACAGATCGGACCCATTCTTAAAAAACCTATGGCTGATTCTACAGTTATGCAAAACTTTAGGCCTATATCACTGCTCCCTTTCATCGCCAAAGTTACAAAGTAGTTAGTAAACCATCAATTGGAGTCTTTTTTAGAATCTAACTCCTTGTTAGATTTCTCCCACTCAGGTTTCTGTGCCTCTTATAGCACGGAGTCAGCATTAATGGAGGTCACTAACACAATCAGACTTGCCCTAGATCAGGAGAATTCGGCTATTCTGATTCTCCTTGATCTATCAGCTGCATTTGATAACATCTCCCACCCAATTAAAATTCAGAGTTTGGAGGAGATTGGTGTAGGTGGTAAAGCTCTGAAATGGGTGGAAAACTTTTTATCAGAGCGAAATCATACAGTATAAATGGATCCATTCCATTCTAAAACCATAGTCTTGGGTAAAAGGGTGCCAAGGGATTGATTTTGAGCCCTACTCTTTTTAATATATATGTGGCTCCCCTGGCCAGGCTTATCAGGTCATGTGGTTTCGATACAACTTCATATGCTGATGACACGCAACTTGCCATCACCATGGATTCTAATCCGGAACTTACCAAAATCAAATAAAAAAATTGTATGCTAAATATTGCATCACGGATTACAGTGAATTTCCTTCAGCTCAACACTAGTAAGACAGAAGTTTCACTTTTTGGGAAGGCTCATTCAGTCTGGTCCACTGACTGGTGGCCATCCGATCTTGAATCAGCCCCGACGCCAAAAAAACTGGTCACATATGTGGGTGTCTTTCTGGACGATTATCTCTCCATGAACAAGCATGTTAAAACTATCTCTGGAACCTGTTTTGGCCTGATGCGCGTGCTTAGGAAAGCTTTTCACTGTGCTTCTCTGCATGCCAGGAAAACCCTAGTCCAGGTGTTGATAGTGAGCCTCCTGGACTTTGGGAATTCCCTTATGGTTGCAATGAATGAATGAAGGCCTTTATTCCATCCTTCAGGTGCCTCGTCTGTAATCTTCGTCCACGATCTCCATCTGAACCTTTATTACGTTCCCTTCATTGGCTTCCCATAAAAAAGCGTGCGCTCTTCAAACTTATGTGTCTGGTCTTCAAATCACTGCACGGGAAGGGACCATGTTATCGTAAAAACACACTGCAGCCATATTTCCAGTACGCCAGCTCAGATCCAAATGAGCTATGACTGCTATGTCCCAAATGTATCCATACAGCCAAATATGGTGGCCGCTCCTTTTCCTTTTTAGCTCCCAAGCACTGGAATCAGTTACCCTTGCCCCTTCGCTCTTGCTCAGACTTAACCTCCTTCAAGAAACTCCTGAAACCATGGTTGTCAAATCTTTAATCACCGTATGGAATTGTGACCTGTATCTGATGGCTTCCGCGCCGAGAGATCCCCTCGGGGATGATTAGTGCGCCTAATAAATATAAATATAAATAAATAGACTTGCAGGTCCATATATCAGTTCGAATGTCAGCCTATTGCTGTAGCCATACCCATAAGAATCAATAGCAGGAATCCACTTCTAACATAATGTATTTATAAGACCCATTAGAGTGAAGTGGTCTGCAGTGGTCCAAATCAACGTAAAGAGAACGAGAAGAGAGCAACGCTCTCGAAATGCCTCACAATTTTCGGGGTCAATTAACTGTAAATCTCCTTGCTAGGAAAACCATTTGGTTTGTAAAAAGAACCCTCACCCATCAACCTAGATGGTGGCATGCTTCATCATCGGGTTCCCACCTAGAAGGCTGAATGCCATCTAAGTGTGCTTCGACGCCTGTTTACAGCGGAGCTGGTATTTTTGGTGTTTTGTGAGAGGTGGAAATTGTGATAGTGAGAGTTAAAACTACCTCCAGGGTACCTTAAGATATTTATTGGATGGTCCCTTGGGCAGGATTAAAAAAGGTTTCAAAATTTTGCGGATGTGAATGAGGCAGTGGTCTTGCACGTCTCTGAAAATTATGTGAAAAAGTGAAGATAAGTGATGTGGTTTACATGTTTCAGCCACGTGTGGTAATTGAAGTGGCTTTCATCAGGACCCGCGGCTCAGAGTGAACCCTGAGCTCACGTGAAACTATGCTCACACGCTAAGGTGAGCATAGGTGAGTGATGGACGCAACTTACGGATTAACCGTCACTCTTAAATACCTGTGGAAAGAGAAAAGGAGACAAACAAAGTAAGTAAACAGCAAAGGGTCCAGTGGTACTTGGACCCTGTTTTCCTAGCAAATATTTACAACACCCGTGTAAACATGGGCTACTGAAAAAATCGTCCGTGCGTGAAGTGGGCGAACTTTCAGGCATGCAGGATAAGGTGAGCACCAAATAGAGTGCGTAATGATGGAGGCTGAGGAGCTGGTGATTTTGATTATTCAGAAGTATGGCGTCTGTTTTTGAAGAGAGGAGTTCTGTATGGAAAATCAAGGTCTTACTCGGGAAACAAGTAATCCAAGTGATGCCTGCATGTATAGTAATTACAAAGATCAAAGATTAGCAAAGTAGAAAAGTAAAAAAAGTAAAAAAGGCACCTACTTCGGACACGAGAATTTCTCGTGTCATAGATCTTAGAGGGAGGCGGCGCCTATTGTCACACTCTATAACTAATAGAGTGAAACAAGAGGATTATCAAAATAGTATAAAGGAGGGAAAAAGAGCACGGAATGTGCATGAGCAATCTGACTTACTACATCAAGGTCAACCGCCTGCTTGGCATCCTATTCGTTCCGCTCTCGGGATCTCGGCGATGCCGCATTTGAGAGCGTCTTATGAAGGGATTCAGAAAGCTGTCTCTGTCACCGTGCACGTAGGCACACCGGCAGAGCCGCTGATTGGTTAGGAAGGGCGAGCCCCTTTCTCAGAACCCGGTGTCCTGTCACTAGTACGTCAGCGTGCCTACACACTAGGAAAATAGACTGGGATAAGCTACTTTGGTCAGGCCTTTTTTTTGAGTTTTGATTAACTCCTTCCTGCCTAAGTAGTTGCTATAAAGACTAGAAATCAAAGAAACGGGTAATTGATGGTTGTATGCCAGACAGAACCAGGTTAGAAATGATGGTAGAGAGTTAATATTTTAACCCACGGACACTCGTATAGTGACTGGGAGTTATTCGTGTGGACAGCGTGCTACAGCTTGTCACTTTCTCCCTACCGCCCTGCACGTTGCACTTTTGCCTGGACCCCTGAGGCTGGAGAGGAGGGGCTGCGGACACCTGTAAAGGCCAGCGGAGGCTACGCGAGCGGGTGAAGCACTTGTCACTTTCTCCCTACTGCCCTGCACGTTGCACCTTTGCCTGGACCCCTGAGGCTGGAGAGGAGGGGCTGCGGATGCCTGTAAAGGCCAGCGGAGGTCACGCTACGCGGGACACGCCCGGGCACGGCCCGGGCCATGACGGGCCCGTCAGAGACCAAAGGAGGCCGGACGGGGCCACGGTATTGACACTTCAAATAATTTATAAATAGTAGAGTTGTGACTCATCGTATGAACTGTGGGATTAAGGTACGAGGAGACAAAGCAGCAAAACTTTATAATTAGTTCTGGACTTGTACTGTAAGGGGTTTGTAACATGAGCAAACAAAAGCTGTTAAAAGGGCAGGGGGTCGCGGGGACGTTAGACGCTTTTTTATCAAGGGCGGAATCTGTCCTGATAAATGAAATTGCCATAACTGAGCGTAGACTGTCGCTCGAGCCCCTACCCGCTTTGATTCAAAACTTCATGTCTGCCCCTATAACAAACACTAAGAGCGTAGTTAACCTCCCCTTACCCGACATGGGCCATCTCTCCACCACGGCCGCAATAGCTGTTGACTCATCTCTGGAAGCACTAGAGTTACGCGCGATAGCTAATCAACCAAATGTAACTACCTGGGGGCAAAAAGTGAAGATTGGCCAGGAGAGAAGCTTAGCCCCACCACCTAAAAAGAGAAAAGGGCAATACAATAATAGGCAGTCACACTTAAGGAAAAAAACTCCGGGGTGCGTGACCAAGACTGGGGTGAATGAGCCAAACCAGGAACCCACTCTGACGGAAGTCGACAATGTAGGAACCGGGGGACTTATGGGGTTGGACAACGTAGGTTTCTGGGAGAAATTTCAGGATACTATTTTAGTTCTCCTAAGGCCTCTGATAACAACTTTATCAACTATAGAGAAGAGGCTAGCAAATTTGGCAAGGATTATTAAAAATCCCCCTGAGTTTTTGCAAGAATTAGCCCAAAATAGAAGTAAGGCTGGCCCTACAAGCAATGGAGGGGACTGCATATTAAATAACCCACAGGGCATTCATGCAAAGGGAGATCCTCTCCAACTGCAGGTATCCAATCCAGCAACCTCAACAGACAATTCAGGGCTGACCGGTTTGTCGGGCGAAATTATATCGGTCCCTCCCCAGAATCAAACTGAGGCTTTCCAATGCAGACAGGGTAGAAGATTAGGGTAAGATCAGGCGGATCGTACCCAAATGCAGGTAGCATCAGATAGTGTGAGACATATAGCGAGTGCGGGGGAGCTGGTCCATAATAGATCAGGTTCTCAAAACATGGTCAGGGGTAATGTAATGGAATCCAGACAGCTGCATCTCCCCCCGGAAGCAACACCATATACTGTGGTTTTGACCAACGTTCCCTCTCAGATACATGGAGAGTATGAGCACTGGTCAACTCTGAAAAATAAATCATTGCATTTTTTGGCCACGAAGACAGGAATAACTAACACGTTGTTCTCGGAGTTCAAGATGGTGCGCCAAATCCCTTGGGTAGGATGTTCTAATAAGTCGTTACCGGTAGACTGTGTAGTGTTATCGTTCAGGTCTCCAGGCTTGGTCAAGACCATATTAGACAGGGTGGGTAACTGGCCGGTCAGAAGCAGTGGGATAAGTGTAGTCCCCCTGGCTTCTTCTATCAACCTCGTAGGTTACAACAGCCCAATCCTGAGGAAGGAAATGCCTTGGGGTTGACACAGTACAGATATGACGTCCCAGTACATAACTCTTTTGACCCCGTCTATACATTAGAAGACGTGGACTGACTGGTATCCCCTACCCATCCCCCTTGTAATGGGGATGGAGGGATGGGAAAGGGCTTTGTCATGAGTACATTAGAGGTGGCTTTGGTTAGCAGCGCAAATCCAAATGATTTGGTTAGGAGGGTATCACCACTGTTGCGTTTAAAGGAATCTACGGCAAGAGGGTGTTATACTGCAAGTTCGATTCCCCTGCTGGAACATCATGAGTGTATTGCTAGTCTATCTGAGCCACCTAGTATGGACCTTCCCAATTCTCCACAACGGGTACCACTTAGTCCCCTGCTAAATTCGGCAAGTTCCACATGTTCAATTATTTCTTGGAATATCTCAGGGCTACGCTCCAAGCTACAAAATCCACTCTGGTGTGAAGCCATTTCGAATATTGATATTTTATGTCTGCAGGAAACTTGGGCAATAGACCCACTTCATATTAATGGTTTTAAGACCTTTAATACCCAGGCGGTGAAGGGCGCAGGGGGAAGACCAAAGGGTGGTATCTGCACTTACATCTCGAATAAGCTGACGTGAGACAAAATAGATTTCCATACGGGGGATTGTTATTATCATATAATTGAACTGACACTAATTGCAACCTATCGTATTGTCTTGGTAAATCTTTATAACAATGCTCCCTCCGGTGAGCTTGGAATGGTGGTAAAAAATCTAAGTGGGACGTTGAATGTTATTTGCAGTGGGAGTGTAAAGGACACGATGATAATTCTGATGGGGGATTTTAATTGTGCCTTATGTAACTATGAGGATAATAGAATGTGTGGTTTGGCCAACGAAGGAGAGCATAATACCCATTTCTGCCATACAAGGGTGGGAGATGTGTTTAATGAGCTCATATTTGCCAGTGAACTTGGTTTTGTGAACGATATGTTAGCCACCCCAGTATCTATGCCCCATACTTTTAATGGGAGAGGGTTGGCTTCTACTATAGATTTTATTTTAGCTTCACGTATGTATTCGCATAGGGTGCGTTCCTTTAAGGTTGGGGATAACAGTCTGAGTGATCATTTTCCATTATGCCTATTGATTAATTTGCCTACGTATAGACGTAAAAAGATCAACACGACTAACCAGGCTTTGGGGAACATTACTCTGCATAAAACTAATGGTTACACCATACGGTCGGCTAATGTGGACACCGATGTATTGACCAAACAGGTGATTAAGAAATGTAAACCTGCCTTTGATATTTGTTTGAGCGATTCTGCATCGGATGCTGGTATCGTGCACTCCTTCCTTGATATATTAAGGGAGGTTAAGAATCTATTAACGGTTCAACACCGCAATAAAATTAAAGATACGGGTGGTTTGATAAGAAATGCACGGCGGCTTACTCCAATTTGAAAAAAGAATTGCATAAACAGCCCAGATCCCCTAATAAAGTTAGACAGGCCAGATTGGCATATAGACGGGCAATTAAAGAGAGGAAGTGCTCATTGAGAAATGAAGCATGGGATTCCCTACACAGTGCGGCCCAGTTGAAAGATAGCACTGCATTTTGGAAGGCAGTGAGGGCCCCTTTTTTATCACCCAGTGAGGGCCCCTCTATCGAGATAGCTATCTCGGAAGATACCTGGACCAAACATTTTTCTGAGGTGTACAAAGATCAGGGAAACCCTGGGTTGCAACTGGCTGATACCTCCCTAAACAACAATGACTTGGATGATCTGCAAATCACTCTGGAAGAGGTGAACAGAGCCTTAAGACTTAGTCTGGGCGGCACGGCCCCTGGACCCGACGGCGCTCCAGTGGACTTGTATAAATCTAACGCCCTTTTATGGGGGCCCTAATTAACCCAAGTCATTAATGCCAGTGTTAAGTCAACACTGCCTAAGACTTGGGTGGAATCTATCATCATTCCTATTTTTAAAAAGGGGGATCGCCACGATCCGGGGTGCTATAGACCGATTTCCATGCTTGATTCCCTGGTTAAAGTGGCTGGGCGGGTAATCCTAGAACGCTTACAAGACTGGGCAGAGGATACTCAGGTATTATCTGACTTACAGTATGGCTTTCGTGCTGGATTAGGCACAATAGAACAAAGCCTAAATTTAGCAATCCTGGTAGGCAAATACCTAAGAGTAAAAAAAGGTAGTTTGTTCCTGGCGTTTGTGGATCTCACCGCGGCCTTTGATTCCGTAAGGCACGATAGGCTGTGGGAGATCCTTGAGGCAGTGAGGGTTGATCCCCGTATAATTGCCTTTCTACAACGTTTGTATAGTGGTGCCACTGCAAGTGTGCGGTATGGCTTGGGGAAGAAGTGCACTAAGGCCTTTCCCATCAGGAGATGGGTCAGGCAAGGCTGCGTGCTGGCCCCTTTCCTTTTTAATCTTTACATTAATGGACTAGGAGAAGCGTTACTCTCGAAGGGTAAAGATTTCCCGCAGGTTGGTGGTCGTTCCATACCGGCTCTTCTATATGCGGACGATTCCGTTTTAATGGCACGTACACAAAATGGTCTCCAGAGGGTCTTGGAGAGTTTTTGTGATTTTATGAGGGATCTGGGTCTTAACATAAACATCTCAAAGACCTTTGTCATGAGATGTGGTCAAGGGACACAGAGGACACGCAAAATGTTTGTTGATGGGAAGAAGTTAGCCTCAACTAAAAAAAATTCCTACTTAGGTATTTTATTTAATCAGCAGGATTCATGGGCTCAAACCGTCTCCGCCAAGAAATTGGCGTTTATTAGGTCTACTACAGCCCTTATAACTTTTGCAAAAAAACTAGGTAGGAAACCACCCACAGAGCTCCTGCAGATATACAAGGGCAAGTGTATCACCATGGCGATATACGGGGCAGGGGTGTGGGGCTTTGTAAACACCCTCCCACTACAAACTGTAGAAAATTATTTTCTGAGGTATATCTTATCTGTACCACCTAGTACTTCCTCCTACGTTTGTCATGAGGAGCTGGGTCTCCCATATATAGCTGATCTTATTAAATTAGAGCCAATACTTCTGTGGCACAGGATTTGGTGTAAAGACCAAACTAAGCTAAACAGGGAGATCATCCAAGACAGTTTAAGGCTGGAAGGGGCTTTAAAGATTCCCTGGATTAGATTTGTACGTGATTTTATGAATGATCTGGGACACACGGAATATTTTTTAAACCCAAGCTCTATGCTGGCTATTCCTAGAAAGATTTTAAAGAAAGAGGGCCTCCAACTACTGGATTCTATTCGAATGGCGGGGGAAATTTCAAAAACAAGTGTGAGGCAACACCAGTTACTATGTACTACTTCAGGGATGGAGCCTTATTTATCTTTCGTGCCTGGTGGTTTTGACAGGTTGCTTTTAACTAGATTCAGATTGTGCAATGTCCATAGATTAGTGTCACTACCAAAATTGAATGACTGGTCTCGTGTGTTACCACTGTGTCCTTGCGACAAAAGTTCGGAGCAATCTACTATTCATTTAGTCCTGTTTTGTAAATTTTATCATGAACTAAGGAAAGTGTGGATAATTCCATTTAAAAAAATTTAGGGTTGAGGCAATGTTGCCCTGCCTTTATGTTACTTCAGCTATTGGAAAATGAGCACGTAGCATGGAGATTAGCAATGTTTTTAAAGAAGGTGCTTCTACACAGGAAATGTATTATAATTGATGAGCCATAGTTATTACCTCAATCTGTAAAACCTGAGAAGTGTTTACTTGTTTTAAAATTTTGTAATCTAACATGAAATGTGATAGGTTTTTATTTTTTATGTGCTTTTATGTCTGTTTAAAAAGCAGCCGAATAAAGCTTGATTGATTGACTGGCATTCAGTAGTTATGCTCCTACTCACAACTGATCTCAAATTTGATTAAAAACAGCTTGGTCAGTTTCTTTTGAATTTAATGCTGAAAAGCTTATTTGGTTGGAAAAACAACGATGTAAGGGCCATTTAGCGCAATTGAAGAAATGAGTTGTAGCTGGCACATGGATCTTCAGGCTTACGGTTCAAGCTGTAAATGTATTTTTGCCAGAGTTAGTGTTTTAAAGTGCTTTTTTTGTTTGTTTGGATATTTAACTCCTGGGCAGTAAGGTGTTCCATGGAATGTCATCATTGAGGCCCAGTTTATGGGTGGAAAGGCGGTAAACCCACCTCTGTTCCTTTTCCAGGAGGGCCTTTTGTGGGTCCTCTAGATGTCCGTCAAGTTGTTCTATGACAACCCATTTGAGGTCTTCAACAGTGTGCTTTGTTCTTAGGAATTGGTCTGTCATTTTTGTGGTATTGCGTTTGCATCTGATATTGCTTTGATGCTCGCTGATCCTGGTTTTTATTTTTCTGCTTGTCATTACTATATAGCGTAGCCCGCAAGGGCAGGTAATAATGTACACAACATTGGTGGAATTACAATTAGTGTGTTTCCTCAACTGCCATGTCTTATTGGGTTCAAGGTTCAGAGTTTTTGGTTTTTGTGTGGAATTGCAGGCACTACAGCTCCCACACGGGTAGTGGCCAGTTACTTCTGGTAGGCCCCAAGCACTATTCACAGTGTTTTCTCTTGGTCGTTTTTTGGGATGTGTGGAGACCAAATGGTTTTTCCTTCTTCTGCCTCTTTTGAAGGAGAAGAGAGGTTTTTCCCAATTGAGTTTGCCTGTCTGAAGAATCCTCCAGTGTTTGTTGATGATCTTTTTCATCTGGTTGGAGACAGGATTATAGGTGGTGACGCATGTGAGGGGGGGATCAGTGTCATTCTTCTCAATGTCCTCTAGTAATGCGTCCTTGTTTTGGTTTCTTGCTCTTTTCAAGGTCTTCACAACAATTCTTTCCGGGTAGTCATGTGTTCTGAATTTGATAGAGAGATCCTTCGCTTGTGTTTTGAAGTCTTCCAGTTTGCTGCAATTTCTTCTTTTCCTTAGAAATTGCCCATAGGGCAGATTTACTCTCAGAGCCCTGGGATGGAAGCTGTTGAATTTAAGCAGAGTGTTTTTTGCTGTAGGTTTGTAATGTGTTCTGGTCTGCAGTCCTGCATCTTCATAAAAAATAGTTATATCCAGGAAAGCTATGGTGTTTGTCTCCACCGTGTACGTGAATTTCAAGTTGTTATCACGGCTATTAAGCCAATCATAGGACTCCAGGAATGTGGTTTTTGAGCCTTCCCATATCAGCAGAATATCGTCGATATACCGCTTCCAAAATCTTATCCTTTGTTTGAAAGGGGTGATGGGGTTCAGAATGTTTCTTTTTTCGAAATCATAGACGCAGAGTCCTGCTACACTGGGGGCAAAGGTTCTGCCCATCGATGTTCCGTATATTTGGAGAAATAATGTTCCTTCAAACTCGAAAAAATTCTCTTTCAGGGCCAGCTCCGCACATTCAATTACGAACTCCTTCGGTGCGTTGAAGTTCCAAGTAATAGAATCCAGGGTATTTCTAATTACTTGGATAGTATCGTCTTGTGGGAGAATGGTGTAGAGGCTCTGAATGTCTAAGGCGACTAATAAGTCAGTTCCAGGTCTGAATTCCACATCTCTTAGAAGTTGCAGAAGCTCTTTTGTGTCTTTCAGGTAAGTTGATGTTTTCTGAACTAAAGGCTTCAGAAAGAAGTCACAGTAGGTAGACAATGGTTCCAGTAGCGAGTTTATTCCTGAGACTATTGGGCGCCCAGGGGGTGGTATTCTGTTTATATGAACATTGGGCAGAGTGTAAAAATAAGGAACCTTTGGTTGTTTTTTGCATAAGAAATCTGCCTCTTTGTTGGTAATGTAGCCATTCGCCTCAGCTTCGTCAATCAGATGTCCAATTTTGATTTTCAGTAGTGGAGTTGGATCCTTGCTGAGTGGTCTGTAGTTCTTCTTGTCATCCAACAATCTTCTGCACTCAGTTGTATAGTCTGTCTTATCCATTAGGAGTATTCCACCGCCTTTGTCAGCTTCTTTTATTATGATGGTATTGTCTTCAAGTATGCCGTTTAGTGCCTGTGTCTCAGCTTTTGTCATATTGTCGAAGGTTTTTGGTACTTGCAGTTCTTCTATCTCTTTCATTACTCCCTGTTCGAATGTGAGTACTTCCACTGGTGTAGAAGTGGTTGGAGGGCAGAAAGTCGATTTGTTCCTGAACTTGGTGTCTGTTCAGTTGTCTGTAGTCAAAGACTAAGCGATATGAATGATCTGGTTTCATTACTGGAAACAAAGGATTGTTGATTGGGGAGAGGCAATGTTCTATTACAGCCTGTTGTTTTGCTTCTTGTGTAATGGGATATTGTAGTTGTGCTTGTGAGCTGGACCTCATGGGTATGATGTGGTAAGGGGATCCTTCATCCTAACCCATGTGGTTGTGATATAATGCCGGGGCTTGTGCTAGGCCCACTCCTTGGCGTATGTGCGTTTACTGATTCTAAAACAAGGTCTGAAAAAGCTGGTAATATTACTGTTTCTCCTAGTGGGACATTTCTAACAAACTCTGGTGGCCAATCTTTTTCAGCCAAGGGAACGTAATTGGCGAATGACAAGTTCTCCCAAAAGAGAACGTTAATAGTACATGGTTCTTCCCCCTCCATCTGGAGTTGTAATTCATGTAATTGACTTGAGACACTTAGGGGCCGATTCCGATCTCGGTCGGAGGCGCACCTAACACTATTCAGCCGAGAAAAAAGCCAGGCGAATGCCTGTTTCCCGACCGATCCGCACATTATTCCGAACGAGCAAGTACGATGCGCACAACTGCATAGAATCCGACCCAGTCGTACTCACCCAATCCAGGTCCTGTTATCCGACCGAGGTGGATCCGGAAACGCAGAATCGAGTCGCACGGAAGCCAAAATGCAGCCCCGTCCGGCCGGACAAGTACGATACGCTTTCCGTACGCGCCGAACCCGTCGCTACGCACGGCACATCAAAGCATCCGGGAGAGGCGCACATAAGCTCCGATTCGCGCCACAACACGATCCACGGCTACGAGACGAACACGCCAGCGACGAGGACGAGGTGAAGCAAAGAGAAAGACGAACGAGACGAACCAACCATGAATCCCATCGTGCCGATCCTACCAATATTCTACATCTACTACCGGAACAGGCACGGATGCGTACGGCGCAGAAGGTAAGTCAGACACCAACCACAAAAACAAACTACACGTAACCGACATATCACACACACACAGAGGGATGCAGAAATTACTTACACCAGCAACAGCAGCACCATAGGGGCGGGATGGCCATCAGCAATGCCACATATACACATAGGGGCCTGGATGCCCACCACCACTACCACCCCTACTCAGGGGTGCCAGATGCCTACCACTACTACCACCTCTACCCAGGGTGTGCCAGATGCCTACCACTACTACCACCCCTACCCAGGGGTGCCAGATGCCTACCACTACTACCACCCTTACCCAGGGGTGCCAGATGCCTACCACTACTACCACCTCTACCCATGGGGGCTGGATGCCTGTCACTACTACCACCCCTACCCATGGGGGCTGGATGCCTACCACCACTACCACCCCTACCCAGGGGTGCCAGATGCCTACCACTACTACCACCTCTACCCATGGGGGCTGGATGCCTGTCACTACTACCACCCCTACCCAGGGGAGCCAGATGCCTAACACTACTACCACCCCTACCCAGGGGGTGCCAGATGCCTACCACCTCTACCACCTCTACCCAGGGTGTGGCAGATGCCTACCACTACTACCACCCCTACCCAGGGGGTGCCAGATGCCTACCACTACTACCACCTCTACCCATGGGGGGCTGGATGCCTGTCACTACTACCACCTCTACCCAGGGGGTGCCAGATGCCTACCACTACTACCACCCCTACCCATGGGGGGCTGGATGCCTATCACTACTACCACCCCTACCCAGGGGTGCCAGATGCCTACCACTACTACCACCTCTACCCATGGGGGCTGGATGCCTGTCACTACTACCACCTCTACCCAGGGGGTGCCAGATGCCTACCACTACTACCACCCCTACGCCATGGGGGGCTGGATGCCTGTCACTACTACCACCCCTACCCAGGGGGTGCCAGATGCCTACCACTACTACCACCCCTACCCAGGGGGTGCCAGATGTCTACCACCACTACCACCTCTACCCAGGGTGTGGCAGATGCCTACCACTACTACCACCCCTACCCAGGGGGTGCCAGATGCCTACCACTACTACCACCTCTACCCATGGGGGGCTGGATGCCTGTCACTACTACCACCTCTACCCAGGGGTGCCAGATGCCTACCACTACTACCACCCCTACCCATGGAGGGCTGGATGCCTGTCACTACTACCACCCCTACCCAGGGTGTGCCAGATGCCTACCACTACTACCACCCCTACCCAGGGATGCCAGATGCCTACCACTACTACCACCTCTGCCATGGGGGCTGGATGCCTACCACCAACAACACCCCCACTCACAGGATGGCTAATACATGACACAACAAGCACACACCAACATAAAGAATGCAACATAAAGACATCCCCCCAACACCATGACAAGCGTGTGTAGACTGTGTCAAATGCCTACAACACTGAACATGACTTTGAACATACAATGTGACCCCCTATCACATGTGTCACACATAAATGTGTGTGGCCCCACAATGCAAGCAGACCATGACCACTGTGGCAATGGGGTCCAACCCCCATCATCACAGTGACCAAAATGTAAGTGTGGGGTCCATAGCTGAAGCACATCTTGAACATTGTGGCAATGGGGTCTAAACCCCCATCATCACAGTGACCAAAATGTAAGTGTGGGGCCCATAGCTGAAGCACATCTTGAACATTGTGGTAATGGGGTCCAAACCCCCATCATCACAGTGACCAAAATGTAAGTGTGGGGCCCATAGCTGAAGCACATCTTGAACATTGTGGCAATGGGGTCCAAACCCCCATCATCACAGTGACCAAAAGGTAAGTGTGGGGCCCATTGCTGAAGCACATCTTGAACATTGTGGCAATGGGGTCCAAACCACCATCATCACAGTGACCAAAAGGTAAGTGTGGGGCCCATAGCTGAAGCACATCTTGAACATTGTGGCAATGGGGTCCAAACCCCCATCAACACAGTGACCAAAATGTAAGTGTGGGGCCCATAGCTGAAGCACATCTTGAACATTGTGGCAATGGGGTCCAAACCCCCATCATCACAGTGACCAAAATGTAAGTGCTGACATTGAAAAAGCTGCAACTGCCAAACTGCATGGATGATTCCTGGTCACAGAACAACAAACACATCAGTGGCAAAGTAGTGCTTGTGTCCCATAGCAACATAGATTGGGGGAGGCAAACACTGCAGTGCAAATAAGACATACCTTTGGCCATGTGCAGACAAACATCACCCATGGGGGCTGACACTGTCAACATTCATCAATGATACAATGACAGAAGTGACCATCAGAATGCAGACCCACATATTTGCACCAATGGGCACACAAATGCAGATACCCTGTGGAGACTGTAGATGTGAGGTGAACAGATACCATACCATGGCAGCAATGGGACACACAAACAATGATCATTGTGCTGACTGATGACCTAGGAGTCCCAGGGACAGCAGGGGAAACCCACCAAACAACAAACAGCCAATGGCACACTAAAGATATGCCAATGCAGTGGTGCAGATGCACAAACACAAACAGGCAGACCCACACTGCACATCAAACACAACAGGTGAGGGGGGTGCCAGTGTCCCCAGGCAACCACACAACACATGATGAGGCCTGAATACCAATTACACAGATGCGCATACAGTGCCACACAAAGGTAACTCATGGATCCAAATCCCCTATGTGGGCAATCAGGCATTGTTAGATGAGAGGGAGCACAAATCACACATGTCACACAAGCATGTAGGAACAGCAACTGACACAGCAAGACACAGAGACACCACAGCACTACCCCCAGGGTCCCCACAATGTGGTGACCCTGGGCTGCATTACAATCCCACTGTGATGACAAAGCTAGATGTCGTTCACACTGTGAACCACAGTCATGTGAACTAAGCAACAAACTACCATCACACCTACACAAGCACAAATCAATCAGCACGGCCAGTAAGCCAAGGCCAACATGGAGGCAGGGGTCTAGCCGGGCAACAACTCTCATCTGCACACACTCAACACCACACACCACAACCACCAACAATGTGCAGCAGTGAAGCTCACATGCACTGGTGACATTGCACATGCACCCATGACAATCCCATGGGTGGTGGTGGGAACCAAGGTGCAGAAACACATCACACATGGCCACTCAACAAGACTCCTGAATGTCTGACACACTGCACACTACGCTGTACATGGACATGACGGCAATACCACACCAACCAATGGGATCCCAGCCACAGTCCCACACCAATGAAGAAGCCAAGGTCACCCACAAAGAACACACATAGACAACTACCAACATTGCAGCCCTGACCCTGAGGAGTGCCAGCAGTCACACACACAACGTGTCACAATCACTGAAAGCTAACACAAATTGGAAATCACATGACAGGCGTAAACAACAAGTGCCAAGGGGAATCCTGAGTGTGTCCCATCTGCGTCTGCCCACAAACTCAGCCCTGACAGCAAACACACCTATGGGTGACACCCTGATGACCAGTAATGTGCCATGCACCCACATCACAGAGAACCCAGGGAGAAGACTTTGGGGGAACATAGGTCAACTCAGCAAGCATCACAAACAGGAACATCACTAGGGATCCCAGCATGCACAGCAAAATGGAAGTGAACACACAGACATGCTCATACAACACACACCTTGGGCGCAGGCGATGTCACAGGAGTACACACTGCCATGAGGGGACTCCACTCCTGTGTGAGGAAAGCTGTGCCATATGTTGCCTCAGTAGGGCTCCATCATGTCAGCAGAACACTTGGTCACACAGTCAACAATTAGCACCAAATTAAGGCTCCCGTCACATCAGCCTGGTCATGGGAGTGTCAACGAAATCATCAGCACAGATCCAACACACATGTATAGCAAGTTGCACTGACAACACAGATGAGTCCTTCCCCATTGATGCCCAAACCTGCATGTCCAGTGGAGATGGCCACACGGTCAGGGAAGTAGACTAATTGAACAATGGCAAGCACAACAGATGTGCAGGGGTGGAAGCCACAGATGTGACATTGCTAATGTAAGTAGGAAGTCCCATTGCCAAATATTGAAAACATGACACCCTCAGATGCTGCTAAGGATGACATGGATACACTACAGGATAGGACACATTCCCCCTGGACCACATGGGTTCCTGCACAGTAACACTTCATTTTCATGAGACCAAATATCACCATCACTGCAGCAAGGGCATGGTTAGCATCATCAACATCATGTACATCAGAAGCAAAAGCACTAGAGAACAGAAAGTTGCTTTATTCAGCATATGTGGGTTCAAAAGTTGAAGTCCAGTAAAAAATAAACAAAGGCCAATGGCCAGTCCATCCTGAAAGTCAAAACAGGGTGACAGTGGCAGATGTCACCCTACGCATGCCTGCACTGATAAAAACCAGGGACAATCCCCTCGGAGGGGCATACGGGGGGCAGGCCAGGCACCACAGGGACAGGATCAGGGCTCACCAGAAGGAGGCAGGGAAGGGGTGGTGGGTGCTGGAGAGCCACTGACAACTGGAGTGGAGGTGTCTGACATGGTGTGTGCCGGCACAACTGGGGGCATGACTCAGATGGTGTGGGTGCCGGCACGACTGCAGTGGGCCGTGCAGATGGAGTGGACAGGTTCCCCACTGCAGTGCCCAAGTCAGACCGGGTGGTAGTGGACTCCACTGCAGTGCCTACCTCCAGGGGAGGAGAATGGGGATCAAGTAAGGTGGGCAGGACAGAGGGGGAGGACACCGTCTCCACACCAGTGGCACAGACAAGCGCAGCGGGGGGTGTGGGGCCGGATGTCAGGGTCTAAATCCCTTTTGCTGTCTGAACCACACAGGAGCAGAATGACGCTAGGTCCCAATACCCTTCTCAGAACCAACCCTGCTAGGTCTTTTAGTATTCCATTGCAGGTAAGTTCTAAGGGGGAAAAGGGGTTGGGGACAGAGAAGAGACTGCTCCAATATTCTGCCTGTTCAGCTACGTCTTCTTCTTCTTACTGGACTGCAACATTAACATGTAAAAACCTTTATTTATTGTGCCTTTTAACTTACTGTTTTTTCTATGGTGTATAAATAACTTATCTTACCAGAATGTTTACTGAAGCTTACTTCTCTTCTACTTCTCATGTATTGTTTGCTAGGTTGTATGAGAAGTCTTCACTCAGATCTCTTTCCTTTTCGTTCTCAGGTACAATCTGCACTTGATCCTGCTATTCCTTAATGTAAGAAAGATAAGGTAAGTATTTATTTCTGTATTCCTAATTTATGTATTATTTGGGTTTCTCTTTCTTTCTATTAACTCACTGTTAAGAGACTGGAGTGGGCCTTGAACTGGGGTTTCTGTAGTAGGATGACTGGTTTTCTGTCTTTAATTAGTTTTTTAAACAATGCTTCAGAACTTAGGTTAAATGTTAAAAGGAAGCGTTCCTTTTATTCAGGCCTTTGGTTTTAATGTTTGCTGGAAGCACTGCCATACGTGAGGAGAACATTACTGGAGTTCTTTAACACATGGCATGAGAAAGAAACATGCCGGGCCTTTGACCCTGACTTCACCTTTTAATTAATTCTCAGAAGAGTGAACAAGTTTCAGTCTAAGAAGACACTGCGTGTTGAAAGGTCACGCCTGCGTCTGACAGATTCTGGAACAGCTGAAAAAGACAGCTGATTCAAAAAGCTTTTTATTTAATCTTCTCAGCTAAGGAAAGCAATTACTGAAAAAAGTATTTCCAGTTTTCAAACGAAGGAAAATATATTCTGACTTGTTTCCTTTTTTCTCTTTAAATAGAAATTTACCTCTGACACAATAACCTTTTCTCACAGAATGTTTTATATTAGCTACAAGTTTAACACTAACCTGATTAGTGAGGGAATGTAGTTCCGACGAAGCTAACCCCGATTTTATCGCAACTACCCTAACTGACTTCCACGACGCTGGGAAAACAGGTGCTCTTCAAATTATTTCTTCAGTGAAGTGCACAGTGGAATGTTGAAGCACACTTCACCTGATGTCATGAAGCCTAAAAGACTAGACTGCTAACAGTGGTGTGCTGTCGCAGTATGTGCATGTTGGCAGCCATCTTGGAGTTCCATCGGTGCCAACAAGCACTCCAGCTTGAGGGATTATCTGACTTTTGGTAAGTTTGTAGGGGGAAAATGGTAGCCAGCATACAGTTAGAAGGAGGAAACCTCCCGTGAGTCCTGACAGTACCCCCTCCCAACGGGGTTTCCTCCGGTCGTGGTTTGGCAGGGAATTTGGCATGAAAGGCTCTAATTAAACGGGGGCATGGACATTAGTACTCTTTTCCCAGGAACGTTCATCAGGTCCATAACCTTGCCAATCAATGAGGTAGAAAATTTCATTGCGGATGAGTTTTGAATCCAAAATTCGTTTAACTTCGTACTCCGCCTCACCATTAACCATCAGAGGATCAGGAGGGGAAACCCTACGCAACCCCGGTTGAATTGGTTTAAGGAGAGAAACATGAAATACTGGATGAATTTTGGTAGAACCAGGAAGAGATAGTTGATAAGTGACTGGATTTATGACCTTCTCAATTGGATAAGGACCCATAAAACGAGGCTGAAATTTACGGGGACCTTTGAGTCTGAGATTTTTGTACTCAACCAGACTAAGTCTCCTACATGAAGCTCAGGTTCTTTTTACGTTTTCGGTCAGCGAAGTGTTTGTAACGATCCTTCGCAATCGACAAATTCTGGGTTACTGAGTGATGAATTTTAGTTAACTGTCGGGCAATATCTTGAACAGCAGGAACATTAATATCATCAAAATTAGCATGAGAATTGGGATGTCTGCCTGAGTTTATAAAGAAAGGGGAGTGGCCAGTGGATACATTTAGAGCATTATTGTGAGCATACTCCGCAGTCCATAAGTGGTCAGGCCAGTCACCCTCCTCATCTAACAAATAAAGTCTGAGGTGTTGTTCTAGGTCTTGGTTAATGCGTTCAGTCTGACCATCAGTTTCTGGGTGAAAACTGGTGGAATAACGATGGTCAATATTAAGGCCTTTGATGTAAGCCTTCCAAAATCGTGATAGGAACTGAGAGCCCCTGTCTGAAACGAGGACCCTAGGAATCCCATGAAGGCGAATAACATGTTGATTGAAAAGTTGGGACAATTGTTTAGCAGTGGGTGTACCTTTGAAGGGTATATAATGTGCCATCTTACTAAAAGTGTCGACAACTACAAGAATGGTATCATACCCATGGGAAGAAGGTAGATCAACAATCAAATCTAAGGAGACTGTGTGCCAAGGATATGGGGGGGTTGGCATGGGTTGTAGGAGACCTTTAGGAGCTTGTCTGTCCGATTTTCCCCGTGCACAAATTTCACAGCCTAACACATATTGACGGACGTCTCGGCACATGTATGGCCACCAGAAACGACGTTTGAGTAATTCTTCGGTTTTCACAACACCTTTGTGGCCAGCCAGAGGGTTGTCGTGACATTCCTGCATTGCCTTCAGCTGAAGCTCCTTGGTGGGTAAATACAGGGTGGTACCTAAATAGGGGAGGCCATTGCGAATGAAACGTTGTGGATCTTCTGTGGCCCAGTTCTCCATTTCAAGGTCGGTCATCAAATTTCGAACGTGATGTTCAAAAGGTTCTAAGGAGATAGTTCCAATGAATTTTCCATCAGGTATGATTTGCTGGTTTTCAATGACTGAAGTTTGATTTTCTGTGTCGAGTCTAGAGAGGACATCAGCCTTTCCATTCTTGGATCCGGGACGAAAAGTGATAACAAAATCAAAGTCCGCGAAGTAAAGAGACCAACGCAGCTGACGTGGTGTGAGAGTTCGAGCAGATCGCAAAAATTTTAGGTTGCGGTGGTCCGTAAACACCGTTACAGTGTGTTTTGCCCCCATTAAGTAATGCCTCCAATCTTTGAAGGCATCTTTGATTGCCAAGAGTTCTTTTTCTGTAATCGTATAGTTGCATTCCGCAGGGTTGAGTTTGCGGGACCGATATGCCACCGGGTGTAACTGTCCCGTGTCCTTGTGCCTCTGAGAAAGTATTCCCCCGATGGCTAGGTCCGATGCGTCTGTCTCCAAATAAAAAGGCTCAGAGGGATCTGCATGAAGCAGCACCGGTGCTGTGGTGAAACTGTCCTTCATCAACTGAAAAGCTTCTTCTGCTTCTTCTGACCATTGGAACGGAACTCCTTTCTTCAGAAGACGAGTCAGCGGAAGTATCTTATTGGAGAATCCATTAATGAATCGTCTGTAAAAATTAGAGAATCCGATAAAGCTTTGAACCTCTTTGATACTGGTAGGAGATTTCCAGTCTGTTATCGCCTTCACTTTTTGCTCATCCATTCGAACTCCTGCAGGTGATAACACAAAACCTAGGAATTCTACTGTATCTGTGTTGAAGAGGCATTTCTCCAATTTAACGTATAGAGAGTTCTCTCGTAGACGTTGTAAAACTGCTCTGACCTGGTTGTGATGTTCTTCAACCGTGTTGGAATAAATCAGGATGTCATCTATGTATACTATAGCGCATCGGTCAATGAATTCACTTAAAACATCATTGATAAAGTACTGGAAGGCCGCTGGTGCGTTACAGAGACCATATGGCATCACAAGATACTCATAAAGGCCAAATTTGGTCCTGAACGCAGTCTTCCACTCGTCGCCTTCCCGGAGTCTAATCAAGTGGTACGCTCCTCGTAGGTCTAGGCGAGTGTATATCTTTGCTTCCTTCACTTGATCAATTAGTACTGAAATGAGAGGCAATGGATAACGATTCTTCACAGTTATCCTGTTAATCGCTCTAAAGTCAATACAAGTCCTGAGATCTCCCCCTTTTTCGGCACGAAAAAAAGTGGGGAAGAGACAGGGGACTGCGACGGTCGGATAAATCCGTTCTCCAGATTCTTAGCTAGGTATTCCTTCAAATGGATGTTTTCCTTCTCCGTTAATGCGTAAACTCTGCTGCATGGTAGATTAGCCCCTGGTTCTAGATCAATTTTGCAGTCATAGGGCCTGTGGGGGGTAACGTCTCTGCCTTTTTCTCATCAAAGACGTCTGCAAAGTCTTGGTATTCATCTGGTATCATGGTAGTTTGGATCGCACATACCGAACCTCCACCTTCACACAATTGGGTGGCAGCGCAGATTACAGAAGAATGTGTCTGGTCGTCGAAACAATTTTTGGTGCAGTAGTCTGAATTTAATTGAATAGTTCGGGCTCCCCAATCAATTAACGGGTTGTGTTCCGTTAGCCATGGTAGACCTAGAATCAGTTGAAATTGGGGGCGTCTATTAAATTAAATTGCAAGGTCTCTTGGTGTCCTTCGACAGTAGTCATGTGTACCAATTCAGTATGACTGGTTATGGGCCCTGAAGTTAAATCCGTACCATCCACCGCTCTGACCTTCTCACTTTTCTCCTTCTTGATAGCTTGTAAACCGATCAGGCTAGCGAATTTGTGGTCGGAGAAATTACCTGTTGCCCCAGAATCTACCATGACGATGATTCCTGTCAAAACCACATCTCTAAACCTTAAGGTCACAGTCATAACCAAATGGGGAGAGGAGACTTGTAGTGTGTTTGCCAATTGGTGATTTGTTGGAGTCGTTTTTCCATTCGCATCCACAGGTCCAACTCCCCTTACCTGTGGTGCCTCTAGTTTTCCTTCTCCTTAGCAGGCAACTTTGGTCTTTTTAAGCAATTCTTGACAAAATGTCCACTTCTTCCACAATATAGGCACAGTTTGTTCAGCCTTCTCTTTTCTTTTTCTTCTTTAGAGAGAGGACCTCTGACTACACCGATTTGCATGGGTTCAATTCCCGAAGAACTCTCTACTGTCCGTGTGGATTCTGTTTTGACACGGTCAAAACGAGGAACACTTGGTCTAAGCTCCTTCCGCCGTTCTCCTTTCCGCTCACTTTGCCGATAATCGATCTCTAAGGTTAAATCCACTAAGGCAGAGATGTCGGTGGGTCGATTAGGGATTTGAGATAGAGCGTCCTTCAATTCCTCTCGCAATCCTCTATAGAATACTGCTGCTCTTTTATCCTCGGGCCAGTTGGTCTCGACCACTAGTTTATTAAATTGGGCTAGGTAAGACACGAGTTCTCGGTTTCCTTGCTTTAATTCCAACAGTTCGTTGTCTGAAGCTTGAGATGCTGTTCTTCTATCAAAAATTCGGAGAAATTCCTTCTTGAAGTCATCTAAACTGTACAAAATTGGGTCATCCTTGGTTACTAGTGGCATGGACCATGAGGCGGCGTCCCCACTAAGGTAGGACAAGATAAACGCCACTCGGGATTGAGCATCGGGGAAGATCGTTGGACGGCACATAAAATGCAGAGAGCATTGGGTCAAAAAATTTGCGCTTTCTGCGGGTCTCCATTAAATCGCTCTGGAGGGGCAAGAGGAATTACTGGGGATAATGAGTGGATTACTTGTGTGGGGGCAAAGGATGAAGTGCTGATGTTAGGACTCTGGGTTTCAAAGGATGCGGTGCTTGGCCTAGATCCCAAAGCTGGTGTTCCCGTTTTAAAGGTTATTATCTCCTGTCTTAGTATTTTATTTTCCTCTCTGACTGCCTCCAAGTCCCTTTGTATATTACTCAAAATCTCGCCCAAATTTTTTAAATCAAGTCCTTCTGCCATTCTGCTCAGGTGCTTGTACCAACGTGGGCACTTCACTCTGTCAGGGTCTAAATCCCTTTTGCTGTCTGAACCACACAGGAGCAGAATGACGCTAGGTCCCAATACCCTTCTCAGAACCAACCCTGCTAGGTCTTTTAGTATTCCATTGCAGGTAAGTTCTAAGGGGGAAAAGGGGTTGGGGACAGAGAAGAGACTGCTCCAATATTCTGCCTGTTCAGCTACGTCTTCTTCTTCTTACTGGACTGCAACATTAACATGTAAAAAACCTTTATTTATTGTGCCTTTTAACTTACTGTTTTTTCTATGGTGTATAAATAACTTATCTTACCAGAATGTTTACTGAAGCTTACTTCTCTTCTACTTCTCATGTATTGTTTGCTAGGTTGTATGAGAAGTCTTCACTCAGATCTCTTTCCTTTTCGTTCTCAGGTACAATCTGCACTTGATCCTGCTATTCCTTAATGTAAGAAAGATAAGGTAAGTATTTATTTCTGTATTCCTAATTTATGTATTATTTGGGTTTCTCTTTCTTTCTATTAACTCACTGTTAAGAGACTGGAGTGGGCCTTGAACTGGGGTTTCTGTAGTAGGATGACTGGTTTTCTGTCTTTAATTAGTTTTTTAAACAATGCTTCAGAACTTAGGTTAAATGTTAAAAGGAAGCGTTCCTTTTATTCAGGCCTTTGGTTTTAATGTTTGCTGGAAGCACTGCCATACGTGAGGAGAACATTACTGGAGTTCTTTAACACATGGCATGAGAAAGAAACATGCCGGGCCTTTGACCCTGACTTCACCTTTTAATTAATTCTCAGAAGAGTGAACAAGTTTCAGTCTAAGAAGACACTGCGTGTTGAAAGGTCACGCCTGCGTCTGACAGATTCTGGAACAGCTGAAAAGACAGCTGATTCAAAAAGCTTTTTATTTAATCTTCTCAGCTAAGGAAAGCAATTACTGAAAAAAGTATTTCCAGTTTTCAAACGAAGGAAAATATATTCTGACTTGTTTCCTTTTTCTCTTTAAATAGAAATTTACCTCTGACACAATAACCTTTTCTCACAGAATGTTTTATATTAGCTACAAGTTTAACACTAACCTGATTAGTGAGGGAATGTAGTTCCGACGAAGCTAACCCCGATTTTATCGCAACTACCCTAACTGACTTCCACGACGCTGGGAAAACAGGTGCTCTTCAAATTATTTCTTCAGTGAAGTGCACAGTGGAATGTTGAAGCACACTTCACCTGATGTCATGAAGCCTAAAAGACTAGACTGCTAACAGTGGTGTGCTGTCGCAGTATGTGCATGTTGGCAGCCATCTTGGAGTTCCATCGGTGCCAACAAGCACTCCAGCTTGAGGGATTATCTGACTTTTGGTAAGTTTGTAGGGGGAAAATGGTAGCCAGCATACAGTTAGAAGGAGGAAACCTCCCGTGAGTCCTGACACCGGAAGAGCAAGTGGCAGGGGGAGAAGGCCTGATCATTTTGGGGATGGTGTATCTGTGGGTGGGGGAACCTGGGACAGGGTGTGGTGGGGGCACCTGTGGAGTGGGGGCCTGAGGGATGGAGGAAGGAGACTTGGTGCCTGAGCTGCAGGGCGGCGGCGGGGTCTTGCTCTTACGGGTCCGGGGGACTTGCGGATGGGGGCGTCAGTTGGTCTGCGCCTGGGGGAGGGTGTCCGGGGGCGAGGGGCACTCCGCTCCGTGTGGGTGGGCTTCCTCTTCCCCCTGAATGCTGTATCAGCTGGATCGGAGGGGAAGAGGCCGAGGTCACTGAGGAAGAGCCGCTGTGTCTTTGGGGTTGCAGGTGAGGCAAGGGAGGGGGCTTTGGAGGGAGAGGTAACTGAGGACTGCGCAGTGCTCGTGCATGCGTGTGTGTGTGCCTGGGCCCCATCCCATGTGAGTGTGGTTTCAGTCCCCTGACTGTGCGTGCGTGTGTGTCTTGATTTTGGCGTGTGTGTCTGTGTGCTGCTCGTGTCTGTGCTGGTGTGTGCCTGTGCCGGTGTGTGTGTGCTTGGGACAGGTAAGGTGCTGGGGAGTGTGGATGGGGCAGAGGCAGGAGGGGGTGAGGGACTGTTGGAGGAGGGACACTGCTGCCGTCAGGGAGGAGTCCATGGACCTATTGCCCCTCTGTAGGGCAGACATGCCCGATGAGATTCCCTCCATGAACGACACCAGCTGAGTCAACAGAGTGGTGTGTGCATGGAGGACACTCAGCATCGCTGTCTGCCCTACATGGAGCTGGCGAAGGAGGTACACAGACTCCTCACTCAGGGCAGCAGGGTACACAGGGGCAGGGGGTGCGGTGCCTGGCCCGAAGGAGACACGCTCCCGAACATGGGAGCCTCCACGGACCTCCGCAATGGGAGCCGATGGGAGGGCGGTGGTGGTGGTGGTGGTGGTAGCGGGGACAGCAACACTAGCTGGGGTGTGGTGGCTGCTGACACCCGCATCCACAAGGGAGTCATCCTCCGAGCTGCTGTGGTCCTCAGCTGAGGTGGATGGTGCTGAGGACTCCTCGGTGTGGCTCCCCTCGCCCTCCGTGCCACTGGGTCCCTCCGACCACTCCTCGTCTGCTGACCCAGTCTGGCTCTGCGGCTCCTCCTGGTCCATGGAGCTGTCCCCTCCTGTGGCCGTGGATGGTTTTCCGGCCGGATAGCTGTTTTCCGTGCGGCTCGGTCGTTTGGCTTGTGTTCCGTACGAGTCGGTCGGATTTTGCACGCTTCTCAACGTACTTTGCGGGTCCGGCTGCACCGGTACGTGTCGGTCGGAATGAATTCTGGCTCCGAGTCGGTCGATACGTTTTCCGGCCCGAATCGGAATCGACCCCTTAGTCTCTGGTCTGGTATTTCCACCTGGACAAAGTCACTCATTGCTACTGCCGCCGGACACTCCATAAGATTCTGGCAAACTATCGGGACTTCTGCCACGCTGTCCAGCAAAGCCAGAACCCACTCCCTGTTCAGAAACAGAGTCCTCAATATTTGTGGCATGTTTAACTTTTATCTTCGCCAACCTTCTTCTTTTTAAATTGAGGCTTTTGCTGTGGAAGTTTTTCTTCCTTTTTTATTTTGAAGTCAGAAGAGCGTTGTGAGTCTTTCTTTGGTTTCACGTACTCCTCTGATCTGGGCTCTAATAGTCCTCCTCTCTCCGAGCATTTTTTGGATGATTCCTGAAAGGAATAAGAAGAAAGTGTATCAGTCTCCTGATACCTAACAGGCTGTTTAATTGTATCACATTTACGCAAGTCATAACGCTTCAAAGAGGACTCCTGTTGAGGAGATCCACCCCATGGTTTAGTTTTTTCTTTATGTTTCTTACTATCCCAGAGTTTTTCATTAGAAAATTCTGGTGTCTGTTTTGAGATATCCTTTTCTGAATTACCCTTAAGTTGTGGTTTGTTAGGTCTGGCTCCCAAATTATCTCGACATATTGGGGAATAGGCATCTACAATACTTTTAGATAGTTCGCACTCTCAGTCTACTGGAGCAACCTGTGTGAGATGCTGGCGTACTGCCAATGCTGCTGCTTCTCCCTTTATATTACTTAATATCATTGATGATTCTGTAGAAAATTGACCATTAATTTCATCCCAAAATCCAGGGCAAGAGATGCCCCGTATTCATTTTGGATCTGTTTAAGCACCTGTGGCAAAACAGCTAATGATGGTGTAATATGCATTATGGTATAGACTGCAGTGGCACACTCTTCCATCGGGGAACCATCCCTAATGGTAGGCACATTTTGAGTATTCTATATGTTTCTTGGGATCCCATATGGAGAAACACTGCCGCAAGCTGATTTGTCGTTTGTGCAATCCAGAATGGAATTTCATCCCACCTGACGGCAACCTCACCCATAATTGCATTAATAGTCAATGGACTAATTCCAGGCATCGGCAATTGTGGTTGAGCAGCTTGAACACCCCTTGCTGGGGTTGTTGTTATGGTTTGCATAACGAAATGTATTATTCGTCTAAATAGTGCAACTATACCTGCATATAGTATACGTTGCTCTGGAGCTGCAATGTTTCCTATATCTGGATAAGGAGAATAACCGGCTAAAACTGGCCATGTTGTTCCCTCATTACTGAGGGGACCTAGTCTGACATTTTCTAATCTATGTGGTAGGGCGCCTATGAATCAATTCATGTGTACCAGATATGTCAATGGGTTTTCTAAATCCTCATATGGTCTATAGTTGTTTGGTACTTGTGCTTCACTGTAGGTGGGAAAATTCCCTGTGTTGGCATTTGCTACAGGGAACATGATCCATGAATAGAATACCTCTGTTATGTTTGCTTGGTGGGCCTCTACCATGAAGGTAACATCCTGACCTGTTAGGGTGAGCCCATGTCGGTATAACATTTGTGTTAGTGCATGTCTGCAATTTAGTGGCAAAGCCACCTGTTTTAGAGTAGCTATGTAAAAATCATACTATGTCAGTAAGACTGTGTGTTTGGACAATGTAAACATCAAAACTGTGCGAGACTGATTCCATGCACACCATCAGGATATGTTGGCCATAAATCTGGCTAGCTCACAGTGCACCATCTGGACCTCTAACCGTACATGATACCGGATGGTTTGTGTAAGCTCAGAACATGACAACTCTGACTCCCCAAAGAAATCGTGGAAACTGATCTCACCCTTTCATTAGTAACTCATGCAGGCCCAAAGGGAGACACAAGAAATACTCAACTTGGTGTTTTTAACATTTATTTAAGCAATACGATTTTTGTGCAAAATACGTGTGCTGCAATGATCAATAGAAGGAAACAGAAAAGGGTAATTAACATTCCCAGAATGGCAAAGAAGATGAACAATTCAACCATTGTGCTGTTACATTTATTATATGCGTGCATATATAATCATATCTGTACTCCTACCTAGCGCTTCCTAACGCAGTGGGTTTAGGGGGTTCAAATCTGCCAGAATACTCTAGGGTGATCTACCTGTGGGAATGTTTCATCTGGGAGCCCGTTCTTGTGAAGGGCAGACCATCATCCTTCTCAGGAAGGTAAACAGGATTCAGCTTAGCTGGAATTCCGGCATGGGTGACCTCAACAGCGACAGTGAAATACTCCCCTGTCTAAACAAAGGATTGGTGTCATTTATATAATAAACTTCACCAATGTTACCATGTCGGAGCTCCAGTCAGGCCATCATTATTGATTCTACTCTAGCAGAGCTGTTGCCGAGCGGACAACAACAAAATCAATATTTTGCGCAGTGAGCTTAAGCCTGGTACAGAATATTGAAGGCACTGATAATATGCCTACAAAGAAGTGTAGTTGTAAGCAAAACCATTTCAGATAATATTATTCCACATTGGCGCAAGCAGATGTGTGTTAAGAGTCAGCATTTAAGAAAGATGTTAACTTTAAATGTGAACATGTAAAAGGGTGGTGTTCCTCGTCTGAGCCCTATGTAACCACATAACACCATAAACAAATATATCTTACATTAAAAACAATTGTTTTGTAAATATATACCAAATATCCTAACACCAACTCATAACAGTGTGTGAGATATAGTGACATAGTGAAATAAAGCACTGCATATTAGAATGACCTAGTGTTATACAGGAAAAACCCAAATACATAATCAACATATTAATAACACCAATGTCAAATCACATTCACATTCACAATATTGTTGTGATTATCATATTATAAAAAAACACCAGAGGGATTTGGCAGACCTTAACTTGTGTTACCAACAACTCTTGTGAAAAAAATTGGTTAATAAGTTCCAAGTACACATGTGTAGAACTTAAACATACTAATAATGTTTTATAGTGCTGACTCTTCAATCCTGCTGATAATAATATCTCCTGGCTCACCTCCAATGATGATTTCTGAAACTTTATCCCTTTAACAGCAAATCTCCTGGTGCAGTTTTCTGCTTGCTTTTCTAGATCATCTGGCATTAAATCAAACAGAGATTTATAAATATGTCTCACCTTTACTACCCCTGGGTGACCAAGCAGGTCAATAATTGGAACCTGTTCTAATATCAATTTATCCTTGTCCATTTTTAACACAAAATCTCTAGTTTGCAGTTATTCAAAAAAAGTCAATTTAGGCAACCAAAATTACTGTTGCAGTTCCTCATGTGAATACATTTGTTCCTAATTGAATAGATCCCCTAATCCAACCACCCCTGTTTGCTAACAGATGACACAACTCTTGTCATGAAAAACAGTTGGGAAAATTGATGATCACCAGAGCGAAGTATAATAATTGTACCACCCTATGCCCAACTTATGCTTAAGTTGGACCTAGATTTTGAATGCAGCCTTGAATACCTTAAATGTGACTTTTTTTTAAATAACTTAGTTTAATAGTCCTTAAAACAGGTTTTTGCCCCAGCTCCCATTATCAACTCATAAATAGATGGTTTTCCCTCAGAATTCTAATCCTCTCTCTACCGCCCTGTGATTAGGACCGTCATATGCTGTGGTATAGGTGCCCAGTAATAATGCCTAAAGCTAGGCACAGCCCAGCCATTTCTATCTCTAGGGAGCTTCAAATATCTCAAAGCTCTCCTCACCCCTTTATACTCCCATATAAAGTTGCCGCAGACGGCCTCCAATTTTTTAAACCATAACTGTTCTATTTCCAGAGGTATTGCCCTAAAATAATATAGGATCTTTGGCAGCATCAGCATTTTAATTATATTGCACCGGCCTGTGAGTATTAAATGCAAGTTGTTAGTCTGCATCAGATCCCTCCTACTTTTTTGCCAGCATTGAAGTGATATTTATTTCTACTATAGTTTTTATTCTGGCCGCTATAATCAGTCCTAATATATAGCGTGCTGTCAACTTTACGTTCGTCTTCCATATGGATTTCTTTACTGCCTGTCATTTGGGTCTTACTCTTGTTCAAGTGATAGCCAGCTAGTTTACCAGTCTCTTCCGCCTCTGTTTCTAATGCACTTATAACCCCTATGGGATCCGGAGTCACAAGTGTGATATTATCGGCATAAGCCAAAATCCATTCACAGCGATCAGCCTTATTAAAGCCTTCTTCTCAAGCTTGTATAGCAGTGGGTCTTTATAGAGAGCAAATAGGTGGGTGACACTGCCTTGTCTCTCTTGTGATCTGAATCTTGTCAGATTCCTTCCCCATTATTTGCAATCTGGCAGTGGGTTTGTGATATAATGTCTGAATGGTGTTATAAAGCCGGGGCCTGGCCCCTTTCTCTTATGTACCACCCATAGATAGTTCCATGCAACCCGATCAAAAGCTTTCTCGGCGTCGAGCAGGACCATAGCCATTGAAAACCATAAAAACCCTGCCACATCAAAGAATTGCTTGCCTAATGTGGTCTGTAATCCCTCTGTCCAGGATAAACCCATGCTGCCAAGGAGAAACCATTTTGGCTATGACCCTGCCCAGCCGTGACACAATATCTTAGAATAGATCCTTGCTTCACTATTAATCAATGAAATAGGCCTATATGAGCCAGGGTTCAATGGGGACTTCCCCTTTTTAGGTCTCGCCTGAGCCAGCGCATGCGCTGGTCTGGCGAGACATTTAGTGAGTGGGCTTTAGAAATCCCACCACAAGCTTTTGCTAACCTAGAGCGTGCGGTTACGCGCGCGTGCACGCGCATTCCTCGCATCGCTCGATCAGGCGCCATCTGGCTTTCCTTTCGAATGCTCCTCCCCCTCCCCCACCACAGAGCGCGTCCCGCTCCTCCCGCTGGCTGCTGCTGCTCCCGGCGCCATCTGGCCACTTTCACTTTCAGGGCCGCGCGGCCGCGTCACTTTCACGGCCGCGCGGCCAATGCTTGTTTTCATTTTATCTTTTCCTCTCTTTCCTTCTCTCTTCCTTTCTCCTTCTCGCCTGCTTTCTTTGCCTTCCCCTCTTTTGCCTATTCACCCCTCTCTATACGTGCTGCTACCCCATAACATATCTGGCTATGATTCTGTATCCGTTTACTGGTGTCCGCCGCCCCCCGCACCTCTTCTTCTCCGGCCCCTGCAAGCATGCTGGGACCCGTGTATATAGCTTTCTCTCTCTCTCTCTTCCCCGCCTCCGTCGCTACCCCCTGCTGCATCATGCTGCTGCCCCTAAACATCTTTCCTTTTCTCGCTCTCTCACACTTTTTCTCACTCCTGTCCTCTGTGTGCATGCTGTTTCCCCTGAACATCTTCCATCTTCCCGTTCTTCCCGCTTTTCTCTATCCTTTTCTCCCCGTCGTCTGATTCTTCCCCTCTCCTGCCCATTTGTGTATGCTGTTACCCCGAACATCTCTCATGCTCTCGCTTTCTTTCACCTTCTGTCTCTCTCCCAGTCTCTCTTTCTCCTGCTCGCTGCCCCCACTCCTTTTCCCTCTCCTCTGCATGCATGCTGCTACCCCCGGACATCCCTCCTTTTCTTGTTCTCTTTCGCTGTCTTTCTTTTCATCTGTCCCTTTCCCTCTGCTGTTCTCTATTCCTGCCTCTCGCCCCCTCCTCTACCTTTCCCTCTGCATGCATGCTATTACCCTTGAACATCTCTCCTTCTGGGGTCTCTTTCACTCCCCTTTAGCTATTTCTCTCTCTCCATCCTCTCTGACCCCACCATCTCCTCCTGCCCCTCTCAATGCATGTTCTTACCTCTAAACATCTTTCTTTTTCTCTTTTACTCTCTCTCTCAATCTCTTTTTCTCATCTTGCCCCTCCCTCTGCATGCATGTCTTTACCAAGGGACATCTCACCTCCTTTCACTCTATTTCACTCCCTCTCTCCTCCCCTTCCCTCGTGCCCCTCTGTAAACCATCTCACATTCTTTCGCTTTCTCTCTCTAACCCCCTCTCCCCCCTCCCTTCTCCTTTTGCTCCTCGGTAGACATCGTTACCAGGGAGCATCTCACCTTCTCTCGCGGCCTTTCACTCTCTTTCTCTGCCCCTTACTCTCTCCTTCGCTCTGCCCCCCCTCTCCTGCCTCCCTGCATACTGTGACCCTTGGGTGTCTCTCAGCTTGTTTCCCTCTCTGCTTTCCTCCCCCACGCTCACTCTCCCCTCTCTGCCTGAATCCTTCACTGTCACCGAGGCGAGGAGGCTGCAATCTCCAGGCACTGTTGGATTCTAATAGCCGGGATTAAAAACCATAACAGCAGTGAGAGAGCTGGTGCAGGTTAGGACCCCACTTTGTGGGAGCAGTGAAAGTGTGGCGGGCGGAGACGCCACACTTTCACTTTTCCCACGCTTCCACCTTCTTTCGTTTATCCTGCTCTTTCCCCAAGCTGCCTCTTCTCTTCTCTCCCACTTTTAACCTCCCCCTCTTTCCAGGGGCTTAATTTTAACAGGTGTCTCACGTAAAGCTTATAATACGTTGCTCTTTTTCATGTTCGGCCCCCTCTCTACCTCCCTCTTGTTTTTATCACCCGCTCTCCCCCTCTTTTTCCTGCCTCTGCCGTTCTTTTCTCTCCAGCAGTCTATTACCTCCTTTTCCTCTAGTGTCCATCCACTACTCGCAATTCAGGTACAATTTCCCAAAGTCCACTCTCCTGTTGTTTTCTTCGTTATATATTAGGTAACAAAAATGGTTATAACACTTTTTTATTATAACTTTTCAACATGCTGCACGGCAGCCACAATGCTCTACAACATAGCTCAAAGACATTAGCAAAGCAATAGCTCTGGCTATACACTTATGAGGTCCCAACGGCGAGACCTATTGGCTATGCCAATGCTTGTTTATAAATACCACAATGTTAGTGGCCGTCAATGAGACTGGGGAGGAAAGGCCACGCTGAGCTTCGAGGAAGATGTTAACCATGTCTTCAGCCAATACAGAGTAAAATACCTGATAAATTCCAGAAGTATCTTGTCTGCTGTCTTTCCAGGTGCTGAAGGGCTAAGTGTTAATTTAACTTCCTCCGGAGTGATTGGGGCATCCAGGGCTGCCTGCTCCTCTTTATCTTATACCCTCCATTCACTATATGTAGATACTGCTCAACATTGGCCAGAGGGGGAGATTGGTCTTCCTGATAAAGTGTTTCATAATATTCCCTTAAAACTCTAACAATAGCTTCTGGAGTTCTAACCAGTTGCCCCCCCTTATCCATTATAGCACTAATACCACTATGTAACTCCTTCTGATTCGTATGCAGTGCCAGGAGCCTGCCTACACTTTTGTTAGCTTCATAACTCCGAGCTCTCCGGGTTTGGTATTTCTCTGCTTTTTTCTTGATATAAAAGCTGTTAATACTAGCTTTAACCACAGCAATTTCTTGGAGGATCCCCTGGTCTTCCTGACCATCAGCTATTGCCTTAACATGCAAAGTGTTGAGGTCCCCTAGCTCCTTACACTTCTCCCTCCATTTATCAACCTGTGTCCTCTGATTATGGAGAATGAAGCTAAGGGTCTCTCCCTGATTCCTGCTTTTAATGAGCCCAAACTACATTGACTGCTGTGCATCCTCTATTACTTTCCATAAAGCCTTTCAGCCACCCCTTCATATCTTCTAAATATTCTGAATTAAAGAGCAGCCCCTTATCAAAGGCCAATGCATGAAACAGCCCAATTGCAGCCACTACCTGACACTTAATTATCAGAGGATTATAATCCAAAAATATTTTAGGATGTTGCTCGATGGGTACATCCCTCACAATCCCAGATGTTACATATACATAAGGTTATACAAAAAATGTATAACCTGAATCTGGTGCCTTTAACCTAGCCCAAACATCAATAAGTCCATGATCCCTCGTGAGATTCTGAGCTTCCCTGTAAACCCTAGGTTTCTGACCCACATACCTCCCAGGCTGTGGTAGATTATTAGTAAGATTCATATGGATGTTAAGATCCCCGCACACTATGGGCCTGATTCACAGAACTAACTTACGTCAAAATCCTAAACTTACAACAATTTTGGTATTCACAGAATGAACTTACACATTTGGGTATTCACAGATTGAATTTACACATATGGGTATTCACAGAATGAACTTACACATATGGGTATTCACAGAATGAACTTACACATATGGGTATTCACAGAATGAACTTACACATCCTAACTTTATGTCCGCACTCGGGCCGGAATTTCCGGCCCACTGGCGGAGATTCCGGCACAATGGCGGAATCTCCGCATCCGGCCCGGAATCTCCGCCTCTGGCCCGGAATCTCCGCTCCCGGGCCGGAATATCCGCCTATCGGCCGTTTGAGCATTACCTCAATTCCATACACCTGTCCAACTGCCTACCATCCCCCATGATGAATCATCTGACACACTGCAGCCAATCCCAGCCCTGCTGCACATATGAAAGCAGAGCAGACACACAGAAACACTTTCAACATGTCGCTGAATGTATTTGTTGCTCTGCCCCTTGCCATGCAGCAAGAAGACTTGAGGAGGAGGAGGAGGAGAGAGAGGATCTTCAGACAGAGGATCAACATATTTGGGATGTCCACTCAAGAAGTAAGGGCCAGATACCGCTTCCCTCCAGAAGTCATCTTGGAGATGGTATGTGATTGGGAGGAGGAACTTGACTCACCTGCATGCTGCTCCCATGCCATCCAGCCTATCTGAAGGTCCTTTCTGCCCTCCATTTTCTCTCTACGGGGTCATTCCAAAGGGTCACCAGTGATGTTGTGGGCATCTCCCAGGCTAGCCAGTCCCGGTGCCTGCATCAGGTACTGCGCTGCATCAATTCTAGAGCCCACCTTCACATACGAATGCCCCATACACTGGCCAGCAGACAAAGGGCAGCTAGGGAATTTTTGGCATCTCCGGCTTCCCACGTGTGCTGGGTGCAATTGACTGTACCCATGTGGCCCTTCAGCCACCCCGCCACATTGCACACATATACTGCAAAAGACACCGATGGTATTCCATCAATGTGCAGGCTGTCTGTGATGCCAGTGGGAGATTCTCAGATGTGCATGTAGCGTTTCCAGGCAGTACCCATGACAGCTTCGTATTCCGTATGTCACCTCTTGCCCGGCAGTTGGCTGCGGGAGAATATTGCAACATGTGGTTACTGGGTAAGTACCAAGTACTAAAAAAGAGTGATGTGTGCTTATGAAAGGGCTCAGTTGCAATACCCTTGCGCTGCCAGTACGTCACTGTATCACATATGAAAAGTGACGCACTGGTGGCACAAGGAGCCTGTCAAGAAGCCCAGTAATGAATGAATGCCACCTTATATCAACAACCATTCTACAATAAGAATCACCAAGCCACATACACGGTCACAATAGACACTGCATGTACTAAGTAAAGATCATGTTCTGTTCAAATTTCATTTGGAAATATAACCTATTGCCCTATCTTCCCTCCTTAGGCGATGCTGGCTATGCACTCTCCCCTCAACTCCTCACACCGTACAGACATCCAACCACTGTACCTCAGCGTAGGTACAATCGGGCACACATACGAACTCGAGCCATCATAGAGCGCACTTTTGGTCTGTTGAAGTCGCGTTTCAGATGTCTCTGCCGTACAGGGGTGTGCTGACGTACTCCCCTGAAGTTGTGTGCAAGATCATTATGGCCTGTTGTGTGTTGCACAATATTGCTTTAACACATGGCTTACAGATACCTCTTGAACCTCGGCTAGCTCTGAATCCGGGCAACCGGGCCATTGCACATAACCGAGGTCAGGGTATGCAAGTCCGTGATCAGCTGGTTGCCACGTTTTTCACGTGAGCAACCTGATGTGTCATGGACAAGATGTGGTTTGCTGTCTGTTGTCAATGATGAAAAATGGATATTTACCACTCTGTCCAAAAAATCCATCCTGAGACAACTTTGCAAACCACACTAACTGTATGTCAGCCACAACTGTTGACATGAGTCAAAAGATTGACCGTGCTTCAGGTCATGTGCCAATGTCAGCAATCAGTGTAGTGGATTTCACAAGGAGTCTATTGACTCTGAGGATGAGATGTACATGTTCTGAGAGACCCTCCTGTACCTTTTGACAATGGGAGTCTGTATGTAAAAAGTGCATGACTATAGGATTTTTGATAGTTGTCCCCCAAATGATTAGCATACACCAATTATGTTGGTCCCACAACGTGAGTGATGATGTTGTGGCTGAATATGCCACTATGTGTCTGGGAAGTACAGCACTGCTACCCCCTAATACACTGTAACACAACAGACAACTCTTGTGTTGATCACTAAATATGGACTACATGTACCATAATGCAAAGCATTTGAGAAGTAAACTGGGGTGTGATGTTGTGCCAGCCCCCTCCCCCCTTGTCCCAGCCCAAATCTCATTACATGGTCTGTTCTCCCTTTTGTTTCATGTGTAAGAATTAATCTTACACAGTCATTAAATTTTTATCTGCTACAGAATAATAGGATGGCAGTGGATTTGTTCTGTGGTTGTGGATGACTCAGAATGAACACAAAATGGCTGACAACTACTTCCTGTGATGTATTTCCTGTCTCCCACTTCCTGTATGTGATTTCCTAAATGAAAATTTGGGTTCTGGGTAGTTTTCGGAGTTTACGGCCCGAAAACGCAATTTCCGCTTGCGCAGCGTAATCTGCGATAGCGTAGTGTACTGTGCGCATGCGCAGAGTACTTTGCGATAGCGTTGCATGCGGAAAGTCCGTTTTCGGGCCGTAAACTCCAAAATTTGACCAGAAGCATAATTTTCATTTAGGAAATCACATACAGGAAGTGGGGGACAGGAAATACATCACAGAAAGTTGATGACAGACATTTAGTGTTCAATCTGAGTCATCCTCTCTCACCGATAAGATCCTGTGACATCCTGCTGCTCTCATCAACCTCATTTCCCCCAAAATGGCTGAGGGTTATGAAGAGAAAGCACCCCCTTTCAGTGAAAGGGAATTGGACATGCTATCTGAGGGGGTGATAGAGAAATATCCTCAGCTATATGGGGGCCAGAGGAACAGCTGAGCAATGCAGCGCGGACCAGATTGTGGGCCAGAATTGGTGAGCGCTGCAGTACAGTGGGTGTGCACACCAGGAACGCGAGGGCATGCCGCAAGCGCTGGGAGGACCTGAAACGCTGGGCCCGGATCAAGGCTGAAGAGCTACTGGGCCAGTCTTCCCAGCACCATGTGCATCGTCCTCGCCTCTCGCCACTGTACAGGAGGGTCCTGCGTGCAGCTCTTCCGACCCTCCATGCTCAGCTGGAGGAGCAAGAGCAGCAGAGACATGGTAAGTGCATTATAGGCTAAATGTGTCTGGAAGTATGATGCAAGTGCAGACAGAGCTGTACCATTCTGAGTCCCATGCCTCCAGTCTCCTAATCTGTGTGTATGCAGCACTCATCATGCAGCAAAAGCTCAATGTAGCCCATTTTCTGGACTTGGCTGAGTGCATCCTGGGACTTGTGGTGTCATCATGACAATTGGGGATTTGAGACACACATTTGGATTACTGATGAAAGTTCCACTGCCAGCACCACTAACTGTGAAACAAGGGAATCATGACTGATGTGTGCATTGGATGATGTATGTTACAGACACTGTCCAGTGTGTGTTTGTGAGGCCAATGGGAATTGTATGCTGTGACTTACATTGCTTTTGCTGAGTTTGGGTTCTGATAGAGACAGATCATCATGTGCCATTGAGTCAAGACAGACTTTGAGAGCCTTGCCACACTCATAAGTGTTGCAAATCTAGACAAGTGTGTCCACAGACACACGTCGTACCCCCAGGAGCTTGAATGCCATTTCCCATGTACAGGTCGCTGTAACAACGAGCCACTACTGTTCATCAGTGCACAGCACTACCTGCTCAACCTCCAAAGGCAATATGTGGCAGTGGATTGTCAGCTTGTGAGAGAGGATATCATAAGCTCAGACTCACAACTTAACAAACATATTTGCCCAGACCCTAAATGGATGTGTTACCCCCAATCGGCCTTAGTGTTGTCCCATCCAATACTACACAGCAGATAACATATGTCCAGACGTGAAAGTGCAGACACTCCATATCACAGGCTTTTTCCAATTTCATCTGGACTCTCTCTGAGCTCCTTTAGTGGACAGTGTTGTAGAACCTGCACATGTCGCAGTGACAGGACACACAGGTCACAACAATGCCATAACTGAGGGTTGGCAGTACAGACGTGCTAACCACCAATGATCTTGTGAGGTGTCCATGTCAGACTCAAATCAGGAGATGACAGTGAACATGCACGTAATTTAAGTTTGTAAACACACACAACTCGATAGTGTGATCAGAGGAGAACAAAGTCTGACCTTGGCTCATCTTGATATGTGTATGAAGTTGAAGTTGATTATATTGTACAGTTAATTAACACCTTTACAATCATGCATTACATTATTTGGCATTTTCTATGACTTAAAACAGATCAGTATTAAAACAACATAAAATGTCAATAATATGTGGCCCACAAGTGATGTAAAACAGCTGAAAAAGAAAATTATAAAGTGAAGTGCAGAGTGCAAGGCAGCAGTTGTTGCCTCTGCTTGATTCTTGTTAAAGTCAATAGTGTTCTACTTGTCTAACGGCAAAAAAGGAATACTGGTCACTTGCTTGCTGAGGTTTTACTGTGTAGTAAAGCGATGTACACGTAGGGCCATGGGGTGCTTGGGGGAGCTGAGAGCTGGGCGGCTATGGCTGTGAACTTGCTATGGAGAGAGACAAGGGAGCAGTGCATGCTTTAAAAGGCAGCGTAGGTTGCCTGGCTACGTTGGTCTAGTGCCAGGCAGCGAGTTAGAGTGGAGGGGCGGAGATGGATAAGTTGCTTCGTGCAGATAGAAAGTGGAAAGTGCTAGGCATCTGCAATGTGTTGTTGAGGGACGTCAGTTTTCAGCCTAACTAGCAGCAGAGTAAAGTGCTGAGTGCTGGATGAGTGCTGAGAATACTGTTTTCCATATATGTCACAGTTGGGTATGAAACAGTGCGTTAATTGGAGATTGTTGGATAATAAATGCTATGATAGATACAAGGACTTACAGTAGGATAATGGGACTTTGGGTGTTGGAGGAGGGTGATTTGAGCATCATAAAAGGGAGTTGAAGAGGGCTTTCTGCCTGGTGCAAAACCCTGAAAGTGCATGGTGTGCCAGTCTTTGACATTAATCAAGGTTCCCATTTGCTGCGCCTGCTCAGTTCTTTAAGATGCGTGAAGTACCAATCTTGACATGCTAATATTCCTGTATAGGGCAGCAGCACAGGCAGTGACTAATAAGAATTCCTTCAAAGAACCATAGTCCGTTCAGCTGTAGTGCAGTCTGCTAACTGGATGGCCTGCCTTTTTATGGTAGTTACTGCATCGGATAGGTATTTTACCAGCCGGCAGGTTAGTTGAACATCCTCGCCAGAAAAGGATGCTAACACTGCTTGTCTGCAAGTTCTAATGGATGTCGTATTGAAGAGGGGTCTTAGCAAGATCCATCATTCCCCTTTAGGGCCTTGCAAATAGTCAGCAGGTGCACTATATCCTCCTTCCCCTCCCCGCAGAGTCTGCAGATTGCTGGAATCTGTGGGCGTAGCCAGGGCGGCATGTGATATGCAGATGGTAGTATGACTAGGCGGAATCTCAGGAATTTCTCATTTGTTGCACTGGAAAAGCTGGTAAGAAGATAGGCTTGCGGTGCTGCCTTGCTGTTAGTCTGCAAGGTGGCCCAGCCATGAGCGCGCTCTGTCAGGGCAGCTTTGTCCTGTATGAGTGATTCTTTTGTGATCACATCATTTACTATTTTCTTTAAGCTGAGGATGGTCGCTGGTAGCTATCAAAGTTCCTGCAGTCCCAGTTGATTAAGTGAGTTGTCCAAGTAGCGTTGGGCTGGACATGCCACCTTACTGTTCAGTTCTTCACACAGATGCATGTTTAGTGTGTCAGGTGGACCCCTTTTGAATTTGATCCAACTTTTGATGAACGGCCCTTTGCTGGCAAGCTCTTGCCTTTGTATCCCGAGCTCCAGACTTCATTGTGTGGGGGATGTGTATCCTGGTAGGCCAAAATTGCATTTGAATTGCTCTTGTTATTGTACGATCCAGATTTTCAGTTTCTCTCCCTCGCATAGCTTCGCTTACATAACTGATTGGTGGTATAACTTTTGCCTGATACACTTTGCTTAAGGGGAGAAGATTTGGACCAGAGATATTAATCTTGAGATCTCTTAGTGCCACAGCGGTCGTTACGCTTGATATGTGTCTTAACCTGATGTGTACACCAACTACATAATGATTTGTCTCACATTTCAGTGGACTCAGCTGGCCAAGAGGACCGGGTTCGGAGCAGGACATCTGTGGTGCGCCGGCGGCTACGACCTCTTTCCAGTACTGAGGAAGAGGACGATGAGGCGGGACCCTCAACATCAGCAGGCATGGGTATTGCGCCCACCCGGACTGACCATGAGGACAACTCTGGTGCCACAGACCGGGTGGAGGCTGAGGACAGTGAAGGGGGGGTGATGAACTGGACACCTCTGGCCAGGCTGGGGTGGAGAGCCACTCACCCACGGACCATGCCGTACATATTTATTCCGAGGTGTCCACAAGGCAGGCCACTATGCAACCTGGTCCTGCCTTCAGCCCCTCCCTAACTCCTGAGGTCCCAATTCGATGGGGGCCTCCAGCTGCATCCTCTGCAATCTGTCCCCCTCATCATAGCTGCCAGGTCGACACCCACATTGACTCCGAACCTGAGGCACCACACCCCCACGTGCGACCCAAAACCCTCCCTCTGTTGTTCCGTCTGCGGCTGTACCAGAGGACTTGATATGGGCATGTGAGGGTCAGCCAGACATGTCCTCTCGCATCTTGCTGCAACTGTGTCTAGAGGTGCGCCTGATGCGAGAGGAAATTGTACGCGCTCTGGCCACCCTCACTGCCGGTTTCACTTCCCTGAGTGCAGTCATGTCTTCTGTTGTGTCCCAACTCCCTCCCACACCACCGTCAATGTCTCCCCCTGTCCGTTGCCCCACACTCTTTCCCCCTAAACTCCTCATGTATCCCGACCCCGTGTGGTGCCTGTCCATGCACCGGCCAGCCAGGAGCAGGCATGTGATTCACAGGATCTGGACATTGTGGTCCTAGAGGATGACCAGAAGGACAATTGAACAGTTTGACAGACACTCTGTTTTTGGACAATGATTTACTTTTCCCCTTGTAAATAGACTGGTTTCCCTGACGCTCCCTGACGTGTTATATTTATGTTGCTCCACCCCAATCCAAGTTCCCTTCTCCTTCTGCAGTAAGGACATCATTTGTTTTCCTTTCTCCCTTCCAGACGGACTGTTGTTTTATTTCTATCCTTACATATTTGTCCTTTAAACACTTATTTTTATTCATACATTGTCTATCTTGTTTTGCTTCATTGTGAATGTCTTGTACAAAAAATGCCAAGGTATTTGGGTACTCATCTGCTCTGCACATGAGGGCTTGCTGCAATGATGGGGTTCAACTTGCAGATGTGTCACACACACACACATACATCCTCTCATCTCTACGCCAACTCACTTGGTGAACATTAGTCTATCAGGACATGATACACAACAGAGATTTTACTTGGGATCTGATATTTTTTTATTTAAACATATTCACACTGGACAACAAGTTCCTGGGATGTGGTCACTGGGGATTGTGCTTTTGACTTCGCAATTTCCGGGGTGATGATCGCTGTGAGGGATTAAGTCTGGGTTGACGCCGAGGTGCAGGTTGGTCTCCGGCATGTGCCTGTACAGGGTGAAGTCCATGTGCAGGGGCGGATTGTGTCTGTACACTTGGTGTATGTGCATGGACAGGGTGTTGTTGTGCAGGTGGTGGTAGTGCCTGTTCAGGGGGTGGTGGTGGATTTGCATGTGGTGGGGGCTGGATGGGGGCGGTGGTGGATGTGTACCCATGCTGTGGTCCTGTGCAGTTTGTGGAACAGGTGTGTGGGTGTGATGTGCTGTAGGCATATGTGATGGCTCCCCTCCCTGCATTGCCCGTGAAGGTAGACTTTGGAACACTGCCATCATGCCGTCCATCATCTTCATGGCCAAGGAATGGTGTCTTACACTCTCTTCCCTTTGGAAAGATATCATGTCTCTGATATTCCTGGACATGTCTTGCAAGTTTCTATCCAACCTATCCAAAACATGGGTCTGTCGGTCCACCACCTGAGGGAATTGGCGCAGGGCCTCAGACATGTCTGACAGGGTGGCTCCTATGGCACGTATGTCCTGCCTCACATCTGCCTGCTGTTGGAAGAAGGCCTGCTGCCACTGGCCACCATGGACATGTGCAGGCCCTCCATGCAGGGCCCGGCCATGGATGAGTCCACCAGGTCCAAGAGCAGGGGGATGTTGGCATGTGGAAGCCTGTGGACAGGTGAATGGTGCCCAGGGGATGCCTGCACCACAGCAGGGTTGGTACTTCCCTCAGATGGTGAAGATAATGCCTGGGATACACTGTCTGGGGAGGAGTGTGTAGGGTAACCACCATGTCTGTCCCGGATGTGAGGGCTGTGAGGGAGTGAGGTCTGTGTTGGGGTGGGGCTGAACTGTGGCTGGTTATCTCTATGCTGGGGACAGGCAACCTTTTTCATTGCACGAGGCTGACACACTTTGCTGGGGGAGGGTGTGAGACCTTGCTAAATGTGGGCGATCGGTGCAAATTACTGTCCATGGCATCAGATTCTCCATCCCCTGAGTGGATGCGCAGACACTCACTATCGTCCGATACTTCATCCTCCTCAGGTAGTTCCTCCTCCTCCTCCTCCTTGCACATGACTTGCAGCTGACATCACTGCCTGGAGGAGCACTGGATTCTCACCTCTAATTGCCCGTCGCCCAACACTGGTGGAAGGTCCTTCCTCCTCATCGTCATCATCACCTGGAACACAGAGGTAGCAACAGGATAAGTAATTGACCGAGTATGAGATATCGTGAAACACAAGGGTTGGTTCTACTGTACTTTGCATCGACAGATGATGCACATGTGACCTGGTTTTGGTACCCCTACAAGTGACAGCTCACACAATGGCACTGAGGTGTGAAACGTAGATGTACACTCAAAAAGCACACTTACCAGCTCCATCCACAACTTTGTGTCCTTTTCTGCTCCCCCTGTTGTAGGTTTTGTTGACAAAGTGGTCCCCGATCCAGCAGCTGTAGTGGGAAGTGACACCAATGTCAATCATCTGCATTACCAATTCACAAAGAGGCACATGTGACACTTATGATATGGATGGAACTTTGTTAACAACAACTGCAGGTTATCTGCAGAAGGGGATTTTCATCTTTGTCATGGTTTACACAGGGTAACACTTCACACCACATTTACCTGAGCGAGCTTACATGTGCGAGCGGGTTTCACTGCTGCAGCCAGGATGTCATGCATTCCCCGGGATGATGTTGTACGCTGCACTGGCGTCATTCTCTCCAAAGCTGTGTTGAGACATACATATCCATATTTCAGTACACCAGATAATAGCTATGAGCTAACATGTATATGTCATTGTCAATGACCACTGATGGATATTCCTGGACAATGTGCAGCATGTTTACCTCATGGACTTTACATGTGTGCCCCTGCTGACATGCAGCAGTTGCCAGCTGTTACATGCACACAGCACTGACATCAATGAGATGACACATCAACAGACAAACGTATATGAGAAGGTTACTGATATAGGAAGGGAGGGGAAAAATGATCTGGACGCCAGCATATTGCAATGCTTACACCTTCACCGTTAAGACTAATATGTCTCATGAGTATGATGTTGTGTGTTGACAAGTTGAAAGGAGTGTACATCCACAGGCTGAGCAGTTTCACATTTGCACATCAGTTCAAACATTGCATAGCAGAGTTCATATGTGAGATGTGCAATAATCACGTACATTTTGTGTGTCATTTGTGCTTCCCTACCAATGGATTCACAAAGCTCATTTTGGCTTGAGAGATCACACATTTGTTATGTCCAGCATTTGAGTGTCATCTGTTCCCATTATCCATTTCCTACATCATGGTTGAACTAAGCTGACAACGGATGATGTTTTGTACAGCAGACATCCTTACCTCACATACCATACACTCAATTATATAGGTGGACACAGTAGAAGAGGAGGCAAGCAGAGTGCAACAATTGATTAGGATAACACATTGTGGTTAAGTTGTGAATCTTTCATGGTTGACGCCTATTCTGGATTTGGTTTTGGCCTTTCAGCCACGAGATCTTGGGCTGTGACTTCCTGATGATTCACCTTGGCAACCCATACATCCATCACAAATGTACAGAACTGGCATCATTGCAAGCATCATCCACACCAATTTCAAAATGTTTTTGTCCTTTGGAATTCTGCTACGGAGTTATCATATCATTGATTTACAATCCAGTTGTGTCTAGTACACTTCATGTGACACTATATACTATTTTTATGTCCATTCTACACTCACTTGTCATTTGTTTTGTGACATCCTTTCACTAGCCACCATGGTGTGACCTGGTATATGTTTCAATGCCATATGGAGGCATATTGTGATGCAGGAAAACAGTTATGTGATACACATACAACATACAGCAGATATTAGAGGCACATTCATGGGCATGGGCATTCAGGTTCATTGTTCCTGAGTTTCCTTACCATGGCCCCGCACCTGCCTAGTGTGTGGTCCCCGACCAGATGTCACAGGCAACCTTGTAGCAGAAGTCAATGTGTGTCTTGGACTCTGGGAGGACATCATTGGACCTACAATGCTAAGTGTGTTTGCAACTTTACATACCGGCTGCCACATGTGAAGCACTCAATTTGAGGCACAAAGGATGAGCACAAGCAGTGTGGGCACTACCGTTGCAGACGTGTCTACCACAAATTATAATGAGTGATCCCATATTCAACTTATTATGGCCCCACTGCCTAGTAGCAACGTCTATCAAATTGACACAACAACAGTTCCTGGCGTAAGGTCCACAATCATGTTTTGTTAATGGACCAGAAGACATACCCTACAATTATGACATCTATGACCAGCTGGTTGGACTTGACAGATTCATGTATGGAAAAGGAACTTTGTAAGTTGGACAGAGGACGCATACTCTATTACTGGTTTGTGAATCTCACTTCTTGTTCATCATTGTCATATTTGTTCTCATTGGATTTGTTGAAATTTGGTCTACTGATATTTTTGCAATTTAGAGGTGGATACATTCAGAGTTGGTCTGGCACTCAATTCCACAATCGAGTTCCCAGTCCTGGAGCAGTTGGTGGAATACATGTAATGTTCATAACACACAATGACATGAAGAGCCTAGATATGTTATAATTTTTATTTTGCTATTCCCAGATCTATTTCGCTGAAGGTAAATGTCCTTTGAGGATTCCTATAGTTGTAAGGCTAGTTTTACCTCTCCAGTTGCCTTTGAGATGCAGACCACCATGGTCACTCCTAGGAGACTCATCCCTCCTGGCTGGCCCCTGACCCACTGGTTCTTCCACTGGGGACTCTCTCCCCCTCTCACCCCTCAATCTGGACTTCTGCACCCTCCACTTAGAAGTGGCACTGCCAGACACCAGAACTGATGGAGGCCTGATTACAGACACTCCACGTTCTCCTGACACTAGGAGATCCCCCTCAAATGGACTACTAGTACAGCTTAGGCTCCCTACCTGGTGTTCCCTTAAGGAACCATCCAGGCCCTGAGACTGAGGTTGGGCACTATCGGGACGCATCCCAGTCTCACTCCCTCTCCTCGAAGACAGGACGTGAGGCCCTACAACCCTCCCACTACAACGGGACCTAGCTGGGCTACTCTGAACCTCTTCCACCACTCTGGGCTGGAAGATACCTGAGCCACTCCTCTTAGGGTCACTCCCCAATGCCTCTTCAGAACCTCTAGTAACCACCCAGAGGTCTGCCTCCTGTGCAAGCTCCCTGGGATCAGAGAACTCACACTCCAACAGGTGTTGGCTCAACCCCAGAAAACAATTACTGAACATGTGCTCTCTGACAACCAGATTGAACAGCCCTTCACAATCATTTGCCGTGCTACCCATCACCCAATCCTCCAGTGCATCACAACACACATCCACAAACTCCCCCAAGACTGGTGAGACAGTTTTCTACTGCCCCTGAACCTCAACCTGTACCCCTCTTCCTGGGAACTAGGCACCATACTCTGGGATCTGGGAGTGGGACTTCCTGCACTGGACTCCATATTGCTGCCACCACTGGACTCCACCCTCACTGGTGAATCCAGACAACTAAAACTGTACTCAGGGGATAATCTACCCTCCAGAGCTAGTTTCTCCCTGACGAAGGCCCTCTCTGCCTCCGCCATCCTCTCCTGCGCTAAGACCCTCTCAGTCTCTAGCTTTTTCTCTTCAAGGCCCAACGCCTTGAGACTCAACTCCTGGGCCAACAAAGCCTTTTCCTCCTCTAAGGCTAACTTCCTAATCTCCAACTCCAATTTCTGAGCCTCCATGTTCTCATGGCTCTCCTTCTGGAGCTTCTCTAAAGCCAGCTGATGCTCCCCTTCTTCCCTCCTATCCACCCACTCCTCTGGGGACAGAGAAAGGGATGTGGCACTCCCCCTGGCACCAGACCCAGCAAGGGACTCCCTATCTATCGGGTCCTCACTCTCTACTGGCGTCCCTACCCTGTCATTTTCTTCCTCCTCTTCAGACTCTTCAGGCCCTATCTCAAAACCACCACTTTGGTATGCAGAGGGATAATCAGACAGGTCCCCGCCACACGCTAAGGGTTCTCCCCTAAGGAGTGCTTCATAAAGGAAAAGCTTTCTGAGGATGTTACCCACTATTGGTATCCCCCTCTCTCTGCAGAATTCCTCTAACTCCTCCCGGGTGTACTCCCAAAGGTCATCCTCATTATAGATTACTCCCCTCTTGGCAGAATACACAACCACAGTGCAACACAAGAGACCTAGGCGTCTGAGCTGAAGCAGGAATACACAATTCAAAAATGACACTTTTAAGAAGAAATAAAACTCAGGAAAAATAATCCCTAAACATGTGATTTCTCTAAATGCAGAGTTTGTAGTGCAACCAGTTGTCGCTGTGGTACTGCGTAAACGCAAGTCCTATCCTCACCGCTCACAACTAATGTTAGAAATGGGATTTCTGGTTGGCTAGAGCTTGCGCCTAAGCCAGGCAGAAACCACCACTCTAGTCTGGGCAAGGGAGTTACACACTGAAGATAGCCCCTGCTGACCCCCTCGGTAGCTTGGCACGAGCAGTCAGGCTTATCCCAGAGGCAATGTGTAAATCGTTTGCGCAACACACACATACAGCAGCAACACACTAGGCACACCACAAAAGAAACTCCACACAAGGTTATATGAAAATAGCCTTTGTATTATCCAAAACACATTAGAGTCATAATCACACATATACACTGTGCCAACTGGCACTAGGCAATATTTACAGGGGATTATATACAGGACAGGGCCAATCGGGCCACTGTCAGAACCTTTAGAAAGCACTAGTAGCACACATCAAACACAACCAGTGACTACTGGTAAAATACTGTACTTGGCAATATCTCTAGCAACATAAACGCATTATGTCTGCATCACATTAGGCATCAAACTCATATGCATAATCACATTACGCAACCTCTGTAGGCATAAACACACTATGCAATAGGCATCATAAGCATAAACATATTATGCAATAACTCACAATTAGGAGGGCACCTTAGTGACACTCCCCAGGTGCATACATCTCCTTAGGGCCTTGCGCCCTATCACCACCATAAAGCTGGACCCAGGCCAACTGCCCTTTCTAGGGGGCCCAATGCCCTTTGTCCATAATGTCAGGGCTTGTACTGGGGCCTTCCACTGGCCCTTTTGCTGCCAATGCAGCCAAAACCACAGTGGGCAATGCACTGGGGCAGGGGGTATGTATCTCACTCCCTCCTTGTTCCTCCAGAAAGGCTAGTTTTTCCTCTCCAGTTGCCTTTGAGATGCAGACACTATGTTTCGCCCTCTGTTCTCTGCTGCCTATATATGCATTTTGACCATCTCCTGCCACGTTTGACTTACCAGTTAGTGAGGGTGGTCTGCGTTGCTCTGGATGAGGTCTCCTCCCAGAAGATGCTGGGACCTCTGCTACTGTGGCTGTCTGTACTCTGGCTGAATGTGTAAATGGGTGAGAAGAGATACACATCAACACATGGAAAATGTACATGTTGCACTTGTCAGACATTTCCTCGTATCTTCTGCATGCTAACAGTATTGTGAAGTACTGCCACGGCCGGTGCAGGTAGGAGCGGTGGGGTGTTGGTGATGTAATGGCATGGCAGGGTGGGAATTAAACAATGGATTCTGGGACTGACATTTTTAAATAAGGATTCTCTCACCTTCTGTTTTGTGATTTTGGAAGGGCCAGGGTGAGTTGTTTTTATGTTTATTTGGACTTATTTTCTCCATTCCGTTGTGTGTTGATTTGCCTCTGCACTGCACCCCCACCCCCTTACGTTCTTGACTGACTCAGCCGTGTCTGGATTAGTGGAAGGGGCACTTTGACAATTGCTACTTAGCACTGTTCGGTATATACGGCTTCAGGCCTGGGCCTTTGTATTTCATAGTGTGAAAGGTATTTGCCATTTCTAATACAAAGGATTCTGGGACTTGTGGTGCAACATACTGAGAGAAACACATGAGCCTCTGACTGACTATATTTGTATATGGAATTTGGACAACTTCCTTACTCACAATGGCAGTGCGACACAGACATACATTTTGTATACTTGTTCTTGTCATCCCACTTACCTGGTGCCACGTTGCGGACATCACTCACAGGCAGCCCATGGAGCATGTGGGGGTGGATTGTAGTGAGGATATCCTCCTCTTGTGGGGTGAGACGGAGGCGGGATCGAGAGTGTGAAGCAGGGAGAACTCTGTTCAGCTGGATCCTGGAGTACTTCTCCTTTGCACTGATCTTTTCATCCTGCCACTTCCTCTTTATGTCACGGACTGTGCGCACATCCTCCCCCAATGCTGTGACAGCGGTGGCTAACTGCTGCCAGAGAGCTGCTTTCTGTGTGCCACTGGTGCAGTAAGGTGGGAGGCCATATAGGCGTTTGTGGTGCCTCACAACAAACTCCACAATCATGGTGGTCTCCTCAGTTGTGAAGTTCTTCTTCCTCCTCTGAATGTACATTTTGCAGTGGCGATGAACAGCAAAGCAAACAGGAACTCTCTGTGGCCAAAGCTGGGCCCTGAATGTGTGCTGCTTTTATGTGGTACTGGTTTTGCAGTTGGTCTTAATTGACTTCAGCTGGAGCATGGTGGGGGATGGTAGGCACTTGAAATGCTCAAAAGGGAGAAATTGTTGGCTTTCCGGCCCGGAGGCGGAGTTTCCGGCCCGGAGGCGGAGATTCTGAGCCGGAGGCGGAGATTCCGAGCCTGAGGCGGAGATTCCGCCATTGTGCCGGAATCTCCGCCACTGGGCCGGAAATTCCGGCCCGGGTGCGGACATAAAGTTAGGATGTGTAAGTTCATTCTGTGAATACCCATATGTGTAAGTTCATTCTGTGAATACCCATATGTGTAAGTTCATTCTGTGAATACCCATATGTGTAAGTTCAATCTGTGAATACCCAAATGTGTAAGTTCATTCTGTGAATACCAAAATTGTTGTAAGTTTAGGATTTTGACGTAAGTTAGTTCTGTGAATCAGGCCCTATAAGAGGAGTTGGCCACGAAGCCAGCTCCACATCCAAATGTTCCATAACTGCTGATTCATCCAGATTAGAACCATATATGGAACAGATACTGAAACATAGTCCAGTAACCTGACATTCCACCACTAACCATCTCCCTAATTTATTCGGGAGGTTGCGCTGCACCACACAAACGTTCCTTCAAGCCAAAATTGCCACTCCCCTCGTGGTGGTTCCCTTTATAATGCACACCAAAAGAGTGCATCTGAGGGTCTCCAGCAGATCCCTCCTTGCCCCCTCTATATGTGTTTATTGTAAACAAATAATGTCTACACCCAGAGTTCTCAGCCCCTCGGCCATCTTAGCCCTGTTAGATCTATCATTTAGACCACAGACATAACAGTACATACACGTGATTAAAATGTTCTTGTTGGTGCCATTCATAATATGTAGCAATGTCTAAGTAGTTTGACTAACTACTGCATACTTAGCTTGGGTTCCCCTTGCATTCACCCCATAGATGTCTTCCCTCCTCAAACCAATTATTTGGGCTATTTTGATTGGACAATAATCATCCCTCTTTACATTCAAGCTCTTTGTTTTGCTCCCCTTTTTAATACCCCCTTACCACCCTAGTCCCCTATACCCCCCTCCTTGCTTCCTCCGCCCCCTCTCCCACTCCCCCACACCCTTCCACCCTCGTGAAGTATTCCGACCCATACTGGTCTATGTGATGGTTCGTGCACCCTCCTTCCCAACGAGCCTCGTCATTCTTTAAAGAATTATAAAAAGAAAAAGAAATTAAAGCCCCCAAAAATCATATAGAACAAATTTGTTTTTAATATCCAAATGATTACCCTTTTAGCATGCCCGAAAGACTTTCATAGCATGGTACTCAACACATACTCTTAAGGTATTCCTTTGCCTTAATCTCTGATGAAAATAGACTAGTATTACTATTAAAGATTATCTAGAGCCTTTCAGGGTTAATTAAATAAGCTTGTGCCCCCTTATCTTGGAACAGCTTTATCAACTGCCTCTGCCTTTCAGACCTCTCTACTGTGATGTGACAAACGTCTGGTCTCACAAAGAAAAGTGACAATCTAAACAGCGTTTAGACTCTGGATGAGCCTTTTCGAACGCTGCCTGTCTAAGAAGGAAACTATCAAAAAGACCAGGATGGTCCTGGGTTTCCGAATGGTAGATACACTCCCCTGGTCCACTCATTTCATCGTAAGTGAAAATTTATGAGCTCTCTGAATTTCATGGTACCAGTTTCACCCTTCAAGCTCTGGAAAAGCACTCTGAAATACCTTAATCACAAGCATCCTTATGTAACTGCCCTCCACACTCTCCTCTATCCCCAAGATCCTTAAGATTTTGCTGCATTATTGCTTTTCAAATTCTTCTAGTTTCTACTGAGTTTCCACTAGTTGTTTCTTGTGTGCAGCAGACTGTTCCTTTATTGGGATGAGTTAGTTTCCAGAGCTGCAGCCTGGTCCCCTACAGCCGAGATTCTCTCAGCAATCACAGACCATGTTTTTGAGATTCTCTGTATTGTCCCCATAAGTTTCCTGGTTGCAGCCCTCGCTCTTCAATTATCAGACTGAATTTCTTCCTGATGTAGCATTATGCCTTGGTACATGGCTTCAAGTTTAAGTATCTCATACATCCCCATCTGTGCCTGTGCTGGACTGTCTCGAATTCCAGACAAACTCTCATAGGCATGCTGTGTGGTAGCAGGGGAACAGTCGGAACACCGCGGTCTAAACCACAAGGGTTACAACTCTGCAAGCCCTACCACGCATGTCTTAACCATGCATGTACGTGGTTAAGGCAATGCGCGGTAGGGCTTGCAGACGGACAGAAGCAGGGAGAGTTCCATGCTGAGGTAAGTGGGGCTGAGGGGTGGGTCGGGATATGTTTGTGGGCTGGGGGAGAAAGTGTTGTTTTGTGGGCTGGGGGGTGGGTCAGGGTTGTTTTAAGTGGGGTTGGGGGGTGGGTTGGGGTACTTTTGTGGGGTGGGGGTTGGGTGTAGTTTTTTGGGCTGGGGGGGTCGGTGTCAGTCCAGCTTCAGACGGACAGAAGCAGGGAGAGATCTGCAGTGAGGTGAGTGGGGCTGGGGGTGAGTTGGGGTTCTTTTTTGGGCTGGGCGTGGGATGGGGTACTATTGTGGGCTGGGGGTTGGGTAGTTTTGTGGGCTCGGGGTGGGGTAGTTTTGTTGGCTAGGGGTTGGTCGGGGGTAGTTGTGTGGGCTGGGGGGTCAGGGTAGTTTTCTTGGCAGGGGTGGTGGATCGGGGTAATTTTCTGGGCTGGGGATGGGTCGGGGTAGTTTTCTGGGCTAAAGGGTGGGTCGGTAGTTTTCTGGGCTGGGGAATCGGGCTAGTCTTAACGGATAGGGGTTGGAGGTGGTTTTCAGGGCTGGGGGATTGGGGCTAGTTTTCAGTGCTGGGGGTCAGGGGTAGTTTTCAGGGCTGGGGGTCAGAGTAGTTTTTAGGGCTGGGGGAGTGTTGGTGTAGTTTTTTTAATCAGGGGTTAGGGTATTAGGCTCAGGGCAGGGGGAGGGGAATGGGCACTCGGGTCATTTTTAGGGCTTAGGGGAGGGCGGGGCAATTTTTAGGGCTGAATCAGGGCTGGCCAGGGTCAGGTTAGGGGACAGGGTTAAGGGACAGGGTTTTAGGCATTAGGGTGGGGGGAGGACACAATGTGAGGTTTGGGAGGGGGTAGGGGTATTTGCACTTCAGGGTGGGAGAGGGTTGGGGGAGTTTGTACCATAGGGCAGTGGGGAAGGGGGTGGCGACCTTAGCCATGCATACCCCTTTACCATGCATGCCTTTACCATGAAAATTCGTGGTAAAGCAATGTGTGGTTAAGACGCGGTCATTATTCAGACCGCTTTGTTTAGATATGCAGGTTGAGGAACTCGTTCTTCCATCATACAACCATGGTAGCATAGTCCCATTTTAAGCCTCCCCCAGTGCCAGCCCTCCTACTCAACACCCTTCCAGGGGGCTTTCATACAGTTGACCAGGTATACTCATCCTCTACTCCTGCCTGGGCGGAGTCGCTCGCTTCACTTATTAGACTGCTTACAGAGTCCCCTTCCGAGATTTCAGTTATTACTTAAAAAAAATCTTTTTATTGCAAGTAAAACAAACAAAAGAACAGTGACAATAAGCATAATACACTGTAGCACCATGACATGGTCATAGGAATGCGATCCTCCATCAGTCGCTAGAAATCCCCCGTCTCTCTACACTCACCCCCACAACAATTCACAGGACAGCACCAGAGGCTGGGCTCCCCAGACGCAAAGCATCAAATCTGGTACTCACAATAGGGGCACATAGTCCACCCCGATAATCATTCAATATCCCCCATATTTTGGCCCATTGTTTAGGACAGCCCCTTCCCTCATAGACTACCCTCTCTGCTAGCATGCACCAATCAATATCACGCTTCCAATTGCTCAATTGCCGTGCCAGTTCAGCCCTCCATACATGCGCACCCTCCCCAGGGGGATGCCCAGGCCTCAGGCCACTCGTTGTCTTCCAGGCCCTCGAAGTCCCATTCCCATTGTTTCTGCAGTTGAGTTAAGGTATCGGGTGAGTTATTGATCAATTTATGGTAAGTGAGTGAGATTGCCTTTCTAGGCATGTGCTTATACAATAATTTGTCCTCAAGCGGTGAGAATTCGAGGCGTTCCTCCTCCTTTGGCAAAGCCTTTTGCAGTGCATAGAGTGTTTGCCAATATCAGTAGGTCTCAGTGGGAGCCAGTTGATACTCGCTCTGCATTTCAGGAAACTGGATCATCCCTCTCTGTGTCCTCCATGTGGCTCTGGAATGGCCAATAAGGTCGCATTTGTCGAACCCTCGCTGTGTCCCCAGTGTGCCACCCATCCAGTGTCCCACAGGGGAGTGGCCTGTGTAATCTTATCCCACCAGCCCAAGGCGTTCAGTGTTGTGTGCCAAAGAGTGAGTGGGATTGCTGTTGGGCTCGGGAAGGACGAGGAGCGTTTTCCTCCCTAAATGGCCCTAAGGTAGCTCCCCCGGTCGCAGGACCGGCCTTTCCATGTGGTAAGCTGGCTACCCCTCAGGGAGATGAACCCAGTGGTAGATGGCAATGAGCTGCGCTACCAAGCAATATTTCTGTATGTCTGGCAGGGCGATTCCACCATCATATCAGCTCCGTGTCAGTTTTTTAATTTGCTATTTATGCTGGTCCCCCATCTCATCGTAGTGTACGGGTTTCACGTTCAACCGCCTGGAAGTAGGATGCCGGGACTGGGTCGGGTGTGTTCTGGACTGTGTAGAGAAAGCGGGGCAGTGGCATCATTTTAAATAGCGTGGCTTTCCCTAAAAGCAATGGAGGCAGGGCTCTTCAATGTTGGACATCTCTCTGCAGGCACGCGAATGGTGGCTCAAGGTTGTGAGTAAAGAAGACACCCGGGTTTGCGGTGATATAGATCTCTAAGTAACAAAATACCTCCCCTCTACAATGCTAGCTGCACAATCCCAGGGCAGACGTGGTGCATTTCCACAAAGGAGATAGATCAGGGATCTGTTCCAGTTGATAGTGTAGCATGAACACTAATGGAAGTGAGGATGTGCATTATTTTGTCAAGAGTAGCGACCAGGTCTGAGACGTAGAGTGAAATGTCATCAGCATAAAGGGAGATCCTGTCCTCCCTATCCTCTGTCCACTTCAGTTCTCTAATCAGGGGATCCCGCCTAATCCAGGCCGCCAACTGGTCCAGGACCAGGGCAAATTTTAAGAGGGAAAGTGGGCATCCCTGTCCTGTGCCACATCAAAGACTGAACACCGAGGACTTGCCCCCGTTTACTGTCACCTGAGCCAGGGGAGCAGTGTAGAGGAATTGACTCATGCCATGAAGCGCGAGCTGAAGCCCAGTTTATCTAGGACTTCAACCATGAACGGCCACTCTACGGTGTCAAAAGCCATTTGCACATCAAGCGAGAGCACAAGGGCATCCTCACAAATCTCCGCTGCGTGCCCCAAGACACCATGTTGGTGCCACAAATTGAGAGAGGTGCTTTGTCCTGGAATGAAGCCAGACTGACCTGGATGAAACAACGTGTTAACCACCCAGACCAGTCAGGAAGCCAGCAGTTTTTGCCAAACACTTCACCTCTGATTAAATAGAGAGATAGGCTTGTGTGAGGAACAGTCCTCTGGCGGTTTGCCCTCTTTATGTATGACTGCTATATTGGCTAAGCTCTGGTCATGAGGCAAGGAGCCTGACTCGTAGCTTTCCTTAAACATTCGCAGAAGGTGATATGCAACTTTAGAGGCTGTAAGCTTGCAAAGCTCAATGGGCAGGCCATTAGGGCCCAATGCTTTGCCAGGGGTTAAGTCATGGACCCCCTGCACTACTTCGTCTTCCATGAGCTCTTGTTCTAGGAGTGCTCTGTCTGACTGCAAAAGCCCTGGTAGTTAAATGTCTGACAGTAATTCATGGCACTCCTCAGCCATGGTAGTGAGTTCCGGGGAGTAGAGGAGTGTGTATAGTAGGCCGCAAAGGCATTTGCCACTCCTTGCCTGTCTCTCACCCGATCCCCCTCTCCATCAGCATTTTGAGGACCCATCGGTTGGCCCTCTCCTTCCTGTTGAGCAAAGCCAAGATCTTCCCAGCCCTGTCACCCACCTTGTAAAGGTGATGTTGGGTTTTGCGGTAGGTGGCTCCAGCAGCTTCTGTTGCAGTGTCTCTGTATTTTTTCTGTTTTAAAGTTAAGATGTGATGTGAGCACTCTTGTTCTGTGTCAATAAGCTTGGACTCTATTGCATGGATCACCCGCTAAAGTATATCCAAACGTGCCAGTTTTCCATTTTTGTGGCCCACTATCAGTGAGAGGTCCTGACCCTTTTTTACTGCCTTGTATACCTCCCACAGGGTCTGCGCCATTCCACCGATCCCCCATCAAAATATTTCTTCATGGCCTCTTGGAGGCCCGTGCGGCTGCAGGGCACATTTAGGTACCATGGGATGAGTACAGTCGCAGGTGGTCATGGCATTCAGGCAGCCCATAGACCACCCAGTCTGGGGAATAGTCAGAAATACCCATGGCGAGGTGACGAACCTCTCTGAATTGAGGGAGTTCATGAGACAGGGTGAGAATGTAATCAATGCATGGGAGGTTGCCATGCTCCCCTGAGTGGAATGTGTATTGCTGTGTCACTGTATTGTGGATGCACCATATGTCAACGAGTCCCAGGGCCATCATGAAATCAGCCAGGGTGCGACAGAGGAACGCTCCTGCCTGGGAGGCCAGCGGTCACTAGAGTCACAGAGGGTTGTGTTAAAATCTCCACCCATTACTAATCCGCCATCAGGGAGGAAGAGGAGGAGAACACTTAGCTCATGGAATGCCGCATCATGCAGTCTTGGAGGGACATATACGGATATGATGTAGAGTGTTTTTCCCTCCCAGAGAATGCCACGTACCTCCCGCGTGTGTCTGGCCAGGTGTTCTGAATGGTGAGGGCAGTGACTTACACAGAAGGATATCTACCCCTCTAGAGCCTGAGGTTTAGCCCGCATGGTCCACCATTTTGTATCCCCATCTGTCCAATGCCCAATACGTGTTTTCCTGGAGATGCATCTCCTGAAGGAGATCCACACCTGGAGAGTGCCTCTTAAGGAACTGGAGCACTACCCCTCTTTTGATTTTGTCCCCCAACCTATTGACGTTCCAGGAGAGCACCTTAAAGCTAGGAGCCGTTAGTGTAGTGGCCATGGGTGTACAGAAGTGATGTGCAATGTATTGAGAAGACTGAGTCCTCTGTAAAAGAGTTGTGGCCGGGTCAGTGGCAAAGTGCTACAAATTAAACATTGCGTCAAGAACACAAAAAACAAAGCAAATAAAAACCCCAACAAATCCCCGCTCCCTACATAGCGGACCTGAAACTGCCCATCCTCCCAACTTTGCAGAGCGCCTGTCACCCCAACACAACATGTTTAACAATAAGTGGCTGGGGCCAAAGTCAAGGTGCCCCCATCCACCCCTCTTAAATGAGATGAAAAGGTTTTACTAAGGTTATGTAGGTTTCAGTAGAATCATTTGGCTGTCTTTTACAGCAGTCATATAGTATTTGGCGAGCAATATCAATTTCAAAGCAAGTAAAATTTTCCCTTCGGCTGACAGTTTTAGTTTTTGTGTAGATAGACAATCGATGCCCCGTTTGTAGCCACTGTAGATGACTCAAAGTGCAGACTCTCATGGTATCTATTGCTGCAGGGAGTCACACCTCTCCTGTTAACTGCTGACTTATCTCTGCGGTTCCGATGTGCCTGCTTCCCATCCCTGTCTCCGAGAGCGTGCCTGAGGTTTAGACCCACCAAATGTCCTCCAGCCGTCAAGCCAGTCCCGTGTTTCATCAGGGGTCGAAAAAATACCAAGTTCAGCCTCAACTCGAAGTTTCGCAGGAAAGATCATTGAGTATTTGATCTTGCGATCTCTCAGAGCTGTCTTAACCCCAAGCAAGCTGCGGTGCATTCTTTGGACTTTAAATCCAGAAAAAAGGTGATGGTGGCATTTTCATGGATAAGCGGTGGGGCTCTTCGGGCCGTCTGCAGTATGACATCATGGTCTCTGTAGTTGAATATTCAGTCTATGATTGGACGAGGTGGTGTTCCCAGCTTCAGCTGGGTGCCAAGGACTCAATGGGCATGGTCCACCCTGAATTAATTGGGAAGGCCACGGAGCTGCAAAATTTTCAGTAAAAGGTACTTGATAAACAGATCTACTGCTGGTCCCTTCGAGCACTTAGGCACCCCAATTATACGAATAGTGTTGTGCCTTGAGCAGCCTTCATAGTCCCTAGTCAAGCCTCCAGGACTTTGGTGAGTGTACACAGCTCACCACCCTGGGCTTTAAGAGCCACCGTGTCTACTTTGATGGCCGCAGCGGAGTCCTCCACTTCCTTTACAAGACCTCTCATGTTATGCAGGTCTGCTCTCACTTCTGCTGTGACTGAGTCAATTCTGCCCTCCAGAGAGGTGCGTACACCTTAAATTGCTGCCATAATATGATGCTGGAGTCTGTGTGCCTGGATTCCCCCCCACTGCAGGCACCAACTTGGGGAGCATGCATTTGCCAAGCTTAGGCTTCTGCGTTCCTCTTGCTCCTCTGCCTCCTATCATCTTCCGTTGGCTGCTCTGTGATTTCTCTCCTCTGACTGCACTAAGGTCAGATGCTGGGGGAAGTGGGAAAAAGGGTCCGCTGCAGTACTCACCGCTGCCTGCCCAGGGGCGATAGATTTTCAGCCTGCGGCCTGACTGGTTTCCCACTGTTTGCCCCTTGACCCCTCCCCGACTTTGATGCAAAGGCTATGAGTTTGCAGTGGGGGTAGTGCTCTGTCGCCCGGGGCCATCCTGCAAGGTGCAGAGTCAAGGTCCCACAGTTCAGGGGAGCACCCCAGTGTAGCCTAGCAAGTAGTTATGTGGGCTACGGTCTCCGAATGGTTGTCGAAGTGCCCACCAGGGAGAATAGCTCCAATGCAGGGCTGCGGATTCAGGACTCCCATTGCGCTCAACTTGCTCAGTAGAAACCACCCAGGATCCTGGGGATTGTGGATAGCAGCATAGCTTTCCAAACGGGACTCAGAGGGCCTCTCAGGAGCTCCACACAGAGAGCCCAGTGGGGTGCCCCCGTCCGATGTGTGTGGTGGGTCCTTACTGCCCGCCCTTCCTCATCAGCAGCCTCCGCTCTCTTGCCTGCATTAAATTAAGCTGTATAGCATCTCCCACTGCTGTGGGTTCTTGCTACCTCAGGCCCCCAGCCTCTATCTGCACACATGCTTTTTGGCTGCAACTTCTATTCCAGGTGCTCACTTGACCTCGGGGTCTATACCTCTCCCTGACTGCAGGCGGATCAGAGAAGATCACAGGGGCCCGCCAACCGGGGCTGCCGCTGCACCACTTCCCACAGTACCAAAGTCGTATCTGCTCCTGGCGCGGACTGCTCAGGCTCAGAGGTGGCCCCCTGAGCCTCACCTCTCTGCCCCCGATGTCTCCAGGGGCACCCTCACTCCCCGCTTGGACGCCACAGAGCAGCTTCATTGGGAGTCTCCTATACTTGTATTTCAGCCTCGCCCTCTCACTGACTGCTTTGGGTGCAGTTCTCTCCTCACGCAAGGCCAGGGCCTTGCCACGTTGCTCAGGTCTCGCCTTGATCTCTGCCCCGGGTCGACTTGGAGTGAAAATGGTCAGTGCATTTGTATACCCTGTGGCAAGCTGATTGCAGATTTCAGGTCTGCTCACTACAGAGGATGGATATTTGAGTGGATTGTTAGGGGGTTGTGCCAATGGATGGCAGGAGCTGCTCTAGTAAGTGCCCATCTTACTCGGAGGTTGGCCACATCCCCCTCAAAGTCATTACTTGAACTGTCTGACTCATCTGACACTGAAAAGAAGCACTTTACAACCTCAGTGTCTGAGCCGGCCTTGGCAGTGATTACCCCCGCCTTCTATTGATTTTCCTTCGCAGGTTTCCCTGGCGGGAAAGCCGATGACCAGAGATGCCCTCCAGTCCATGGAGATCCACCTTCCCTTGTTCTCTATCTGTGTAGCCTGCATGCTGATTATACAGAGTAGTCTGGGCCCCCTTGTTTGTAATGCAATGTCGGGTTCCAAGTGTTGTAGAGTTGGGGATGTGCTAATTAAACTCCTGGCCTGGGCTGCATCCTTTCCTTCACAATCAATGGACCCCGAGTGAGTTTTACTTTAGCAGGTGCTTCTATGCCTCTTTCCACTCCTCATGTGGACTTGAGGGCTCCCCCCCCCTGTGGTCCAATCTGCTACCACATACAATGCAGCCTTAGCGCCATCACTAACCTGCATTCCCATTTTGGTAATGAGAGGGGACCACTCTGAAGGTACTACAGGAGGGTGAGCAAAATCTCCAATGTGTAGCTCCTCCGTCTCTCTGGCCAACGATGACCCAGTAGTAGACAGTGCCTGCAGTGACTGTTCCAGAGCACCTTCCTCCTCTTGGTGGTCCTTGGGCGCAGGCTCCTGTTCCTCTTTCGAAATTGTTGGGGTACCCTCGTTTTGGGGTTGATCCTCAGCTTGTCCCTGCTCCTGTGCAGCTTTCTTTAAGAGGTATGTAATGGTTAATTTAGCTCCAACAGTGCCAGCTACAGAGGTGGCAGATGCACCTGCCTGGTTGCTTGCCTTGGCTATGGCTGCTGTTTTCATTGCTGCAGAAACTGCCTATATCGGTAGCTCTGACTTTAAGCTGCCTGGGACATTGCTGCAGGTGCCCCCAGAAAAACCCCCATGCCCTGTATCACCTGCCAAACTGAGAGTCTTCATGGCCCTCACGTTATTTGGGGCCATAATCCCATTGGATCGCGTCCCCCCACTTCTCTTCCAGTCGCTGCCTTCCCCGCCGAACATCGCTGGCAAATTAATGAACTGAGGTGAGTCCTTAATCCAGCAGGGCAACCTCCATGTGTAGCTGCCATTCCCTCATCTCATGTCCGAACAGTAAATTTCATCGGGCGCCCCCTGTTAGATTCGTAACTTCCAGGCTGGCTCCAGTGGAAAGAAGGGATCAAGTTCAACCATTTCACACAGCTATTATCTTGCCTCTCTAACCAGAGTGGATATAATTTCTTCAAGATTGTGGAGTGGAAATCTGGCTACCACAACCTCTCAGTTGAATAACCTTAAATCAACACATAGTCTAATTTCTCCATTAGCCTTCTTAGCCAAAGCAATAGGATCTAGCACTTCAGTGGCCTTGACGGGTTCAATAACTCCCATATCCATACATTTTCTCCATTCCTTATCTACCTCTTCTTTCAAGCTCAATGGAATATGTCTCACCTTAGCTGCAACTGGCACAGCTCTTCTCGTCCGCTTTAGATGATGTTTGTAATCCCTCATGCAATCCAACTCTTTAGTAAACAACTTTGGATAAGGAGACACAAAGTCTGTAATCTGGAGGTGCACCAGCTGGATCTGAATTTACAGGTTAGCAGTTGGGTTCAAGGTAACCCCAGCAAATGCTGATGTGGCCAGCTTAACAACTAATCACCCTTGGTTGAGACGTAGATTTTCCCAACCATATATTTACTTCCCAGCTCGAGACAAGCATCAAAATAACCCATCATCTTTGCCGGTTGCCCACCATACCCACAAGGCAAACATCCATAGTGCGCAACTTATTCGTTTTCTCAAAATAAATTTCATATGCTCTTTTAGAAATAGTGAGCAAGAATCAAATCGCATGAGTAAATTACCCCATCAAGTTTGAATATATTGATAGAATGATCATTGCAATGATCTTTAATCGGAAAGAATAACTCACGAAAAAACTATTTTACCTCTTGCTTTTTTTTTTTTTTTCTGGTACCATTTGAAAAAATGACCATTTTCCCACAGCCATTAAAATGTGCATTCAAACCAGGGCAACCACTAGCATTAGCCTTACGAACACTTCTGCCTCAACTTAAACATTTTCCTGAAGACCTAGACGAACTATTGTTCACAGTTTTTTTGCACATTACTTCACTCACAACCTTATCCACATTCTCAGGTTGAATAACGTGTTTCTCTTTTGACTGCTTAACTCAAAGACACATTTAAGCATATGTTCCACACTTTCTGCTACCATAATTATCTACTCCAGGGGTGGCTTGACTTTTAGCCACAATACCTCTCTTATCTTATTACTCCCGCATCTTAACACAAATTGATCTCTTGTCCTTTCATCAATTGTAACCCAAAACTCACATGTCGCTGCCAACTTGATGAGACAAGTGACATACTTCTCTACTGTCTCATATTTACCTTGTTCTCTATGCCCGCAATGATATTGTTCCATAATGGTACTAAACCGTGGAAGATAATGGTAATCAGATTTTAACCAACAAATCTCATATTCATTCTAACCGCTTTGTTCTTCAGCTCCCAATTCAGATAATCTTTCTTAAACCTCTTGCTCTTCTCCCCTTAGGCAATGCACCAATACGGAATATCTGCGTTCAGCACTCAAATTTGTTCCACAAACCCTTGTGTAATGTCCAAACATTTTCTTACACTTGCTCCATCTTATAGGTGGCTCACTAGGGCTACTCAAAACGAATGGTGAAGGAGTCACCTTCTGCATATTTACCCATTATCTTAAATGGATAATTTGTTAGATTATGATAGATTATATAACCTTGAATAACAGAACCTCAATGTCTAAAAATGGATTACAAACAATATATTAAATCCTTTGTGACACTGCGTGCAGGAGTGTCTGCATGCAGGAACCTCAGCGTCTCACGTCAGTGTGTCAGCATGGAAGTCTTTCTCCTCTGCCTGCCTCAGGAAAGATATGGAGCTTATATACCCAAAAAGATACCCTCAGGGGTTCTATCTTGCTGTGTCATGTTGGCCAAGGATGACGAAAGGGATGACCCTTATACATAGTTATTATACAGAAGATAGTAGCCCTGCTGTGAATCTGAGAATCCTCATGCATTATAAATGAGGCTAGTTTTGGGAGAAAACCACACAACATTTATGCAGCACCTAACTAGGTAAAAGGTCAGCACAAATCCGTTATGTAGTACAATGGTACAGTAAATTTAGGTGAAAGGTTGGGTGACTACTTAAGCCTATATTGGGGTACATTACGAATCATAACACCCACTCCTCATACAACCGGATGACATACTAAAAAGGGACTGTCCTTCTAATCAATCATAAAACATAATTAAAATGTTCATAATAAAAAATTTCTAAAAGTTTATAAAAAATGCCTAAAAACTCTATAAGTCCTTTATATATGTTATAAAGTTCTATAAGTTTCATCAATATAGCCTGAGCTACTGAGAGTGACTGAAAGCCATGGTGCTCAGTAAGAGTGAGAAAAGAGAAATATTTTGTTTAAAATTCCAATTTTGGTTGTTTTGTAAAAAAGGCCGAATTCTTCCCAGCACACGGAGAGCCAAATCTTTATGTGTCCTGTGTGGGAGACGCAGCATCACTGCTGTTTGCCTTCGCAGATGATGGTCCCTGTAACACCTCACAGATCAGGTCAATCTAACAAAGATGATCTTCTTCAGTTCCCACAGCCGCTGCTGGGGAAGCATTTGAAACATCCAAAGCCTGTGTGCCTGTAATAGAGCCGATATCCAATCCAACAAGAGCTGAAGCATCCCGTGGTGGCTCTAAGAATGCCGACATCAACATGGGAATACGCTGATGCACTACGTGGGCCTTTGACAGGTCCAGCAATACCTCTACCTCCAGTGGCGCAACCGATGGAAGTGTTAGACAGAGATCCAACACGCATTCTTGTCCACAGAACAAGCAGCGAAGAACAGGCAGAACACAGTCAATCCAGACTGGTGGGAATGATAGGAACCAGGACTCGCTTAGCTCCCGAAGTCGAGGGGAGCCCAGATGGAGTACCAGGCGATCACGGTAATGTTGCTCCAAGAGCGTTTTCTCCATCTCCTTGGTAACTGGGACGTCCATTGCGTAGCAGAAAAATTTAAATCAGGATACCCGCTACCAGCAGTTGGATTAGCGGAAACCCTCCAAAAATGCTTCCAAATATGGAGTGTATAAAAGCTGGAATCACTCCGAAGACTGTCTGAAAGGTGCTTACCAGTCCAAAACCTATGGTCTTAAATAGGTGTACAATACTCTTCATATCAGACATGTTAAAGAAACGTTGTACAATTTCTCCAAAATAGAAAGGGCAATTTGTTCGTACCAGTGCCTGTATCTCAGCTGAAGACCTTGCAACCTGAAGATCAAAAGTCTCTCGGGCTGAGGTTAAGGACACATCTTTTTGTAAAAGAATGGCTTTCAGTCGGCTCAGAGAATCAAACAGTATAACGTAAACATTCAACGAAGGCCATAACGGCGCCTCCCTGACTGTGTGGGTCGGTGGAAACAATACTTGCATACAACATGTAACCCTGGAACTCACAGTTACTAGATATGCAATGCCTGGAAGCATCCCACAACAACCTTGATCATTCAGCATTAAGTAACTCCATTTGAGAGCAGCCTGAACACTGGATTAATCACGGCAGCTGGGGACCCTTTAAACTGACAGGACAAGTTTGCAACCGAACCATCACAGGCCCCATGAAGCATAATGTACTGGCAAATGAGAGATCCACTCAATGAATTCTCGCAGTCTGTACTGCTGAAAAACACTTCATTGTCTCCATTCCTGCATCTAAATCTATACGGTAATTCCCAAGATTCATGGATGAATTCCCCACCCGTTGCTTCATACCTGTCTACCTGGTGGTGTTCTAGGCAATATTCAAACTGGAAAGTTACTACTGGCAACGTTATATGGCCATGAATTAACCATTCTGTGGACGGTGACTTTGACACAGTGAAAGGTAACTGGTCTAATTTCTCAATGTGCAGCATTGTATATTTCACATCCCTTTGTGCCATTGTTGTCTGCTTTTCAGTCAAATTATATGCAGAGAACAGAGACGTACTGTTGATATATCATCAGGGCACATAACCAGAGCGCAAGGGTTGTAGCGTCCAGCCATAATAGAACGTAACTGTGATTGCCTATGTTGTAGGATGGACAGATCTTGTTCCAGTATATCTATAGCAAAAGATACAATGTTACCCAGTGAATATATTCTGGATGTTAGTGTGGTCATACCATTGTCAACCACAGCCAAAGCCTTTTCTAAGTTAACTCTGTCAATTTCACGAAGTCTCTCTGCAGCTTCCTGTTGAGAGACTTTTCTAATTTCATTATGGACAGCGTATAAGAAGCGTTTATGACGTGGCTTGCGGGGACCTAGCAAAAAATCCCTTAAATCCATGTCTTCTGATAGTAAGGTGTTGTTTCACCTGGGATAGTGTCAAGGTTTTTAGCCAATCTAGGCATAACTTCCCAACACTGTATGATGTCACCACCCCCGGATGTTTTTGTTGTACATAGCGTAAGTCAGGCCTATGGATACTAAACCCTTCAGTGGTACCCCTGAATCTTGACTGACATCTATTTGTGTTGATAGGCCAAACTAAACATCCCTTCCAATTGAGGTCTGTTGTATTGTATGAAACGCCCTGTCTGATGTCATCTAGTGTACCCTCACCATTTTCTGTATAGTTTTGCCATCCCTCAAAGTGAGAAAGCAACGAACTACGAGGTGTGTTGAAGTCCCTAATCTTGGCTAGCCCAAGACAGGAAGTTTGTTGCACAGTGTCGTTCAGGAAGATAATTTGTTGTGGTATGATGCATGCTGTAAATAGTGCCTCCATTCCCTGAACTTGCCAGTCCTTAGTACCCCAGACAGATTTTATGTCTATGGTGTCTTTCCATAAGTCGAAACCCTGTTCAGACAGTTGGACAATAAAGGATGCAGAGTATATCTGTTTGGCATTTGTTAGCATATCTTTCGGTGCAGGTGTAGATGCAACATTACAGTAATATGAGCGTGGATCTGATGTATTAAACCCAGAAAAATAAGCAAACTTCTGTGCAAACGTGTTCGAACTACCTTTCGGCGGTGTTGGGCAAAGTTTCCATTGGTGATATGTGAAAACATTACATGGTGCTCTCGTTTTATGCAGAAAATGATGACCATGGTGTTGGTAACAATACATGGTGTCAAAATCAGATGAATCATCAAACATTTCATTTTTGAAAATGCTGCATACAGTTCTAAATCAGACAGCATACTATTTACAGTTTTAAAATCCCAATTGTCAGAGTATGTACTGGAGGTGATGATATCATTTAAAGAAATTATAAAGACATGTGGTATTTTCAAAAGTTCAGTTGGACCAAATACATCATATGAAATTCTGTCCCAAACTATTCCGTCAGGAACTGGAACTGCTGTAATGTTTACATAGGACAGGTCTCTCTGTTCACGATGCGATGACGTATGAGGTTTCAGAATCAAGTTTACAGGTGATACTGCAGAGCGTTGTGGGAGATAATGTCCATTCACTAAAAGAAAAAGACAGTTACTAAGTGTTGGACTTGGCCCTTTTTGCAGTGTCATCCCCGAACATTTTGCCTTCCTCCTAGTATTTTTTCTGACCTGGTGTTGGTGGTTTTAGGACTCTAGGCACTTTATCACTGCTGTTCAGTGTTAAAGTACGTATGCTCCCTATGGTAAACTTGGTAAGATTGGTCTACACCTGTTTGGCGTATTTAATTTACCTATCAGTCCCTTGTAAAGTGGTATCTCATATATCTGGAGCCAGTAAATTAAATGCTACTGGTGGGCTTGCAGCGCTGCTTGCGTCACCCACCAAAGTAGCCTTTCAAACCTGTCTCAGGCCTCTGCCATTGCTGGGCCTGCGCGCTAAGTTTACTGCCGCTATGGCGTGGCACATAAAGTGGGTGCCACATCTGTGACTCCCCTTTTACTACATTTCAGTCACCGCTAAGGTAGGCCCTAGCTAGGCCTATGGGCCGGGTGCGCTGTAGGTAAAAGGTAGGACATGTGCCTTAACTGTGTGGCATGTCCTAGTAGTGACAAACAGCCATTTTGGTTTCTCACTTCTGTGAGGCTGCCCTCTCATAGGAATGCATTGGGGATTCCCTGATATGTGTTTCAGTGGTAATTCCTGACATGAGAGGAGTAGCATGATCAAGTTTGGTATGTTTGGAATAATGGTAATAAATGCTGCGTAATGGTGTTCGCAGATTTATTATCAGTATTTTAGAAATGCCACTTTTAGAAGTGGGCATTTCTGTGTGCTATGTGTCTTTGTGCCTGCCTGTTGTGTATTGCATGTCTGGCTCTGGATGACAGGGGCTGGGGAGGTGCAGTGGCTCCAGAGAGGCTGGGTGAGTCAGCGCTAGGCTGAATAGGCCGTTCTGCATTTGGAGTAGTGGGAGGAGTAGCACCTGGGCCTGAATAGGACTGTGTCTGCCTTACACAATGCTGGCTCCGCCCCCTGTGGTGTGTCTGGGTCCAGAGCCTACACTAACAAAGGAGGTTGTTGTGCACTGTAAATAAAATGTTTAAGTGTCCCCCAGAACTGGTTTAGACCGGGCACAAAGCCCTGTGCCAGGGCTGAACAAAGACTTGCATGAGTATAAGTATTGGGGCTGTGACCCCATGAAAGTGTGCTCACGATGGACTGAAGCTGAAGTGCTGCCAGAGAGCTGCTGTACGCCAGGAGGTACCGCTGCCAGGGACTACCTGCTGCCTGCTGGGTAGCTGAGAGAACTGCCCCTCTGCTAGGAGACCCTGCGTGCTGGCCTGCCTGAGCCCTGTCCTCTGCCCTTGTCAATTCCTGGGGAGGAGTGCTGCCTGCTCCCTGGCTGAGTCTGGAAGTGGGAGACAGGCTGAGCGCTGTGTTTCCCCCCTCCCCCATGAGGAGGTGTCCATCAGCATGGTGCGAGGAGCACTCTATTTTTTGGTGTGCTGCAAGGAGTGGTGACTGCACCCCAGAAGAGTGTGAGGCGCTCTCCAGTTTTGGGGCTTATGGTTTTGCAGAGGAGAGCACAAAACCAACGTAGACTTCGCTCTGTATCTGTGCCCGCGAACCGGAAGTCAGGGAGGAAGAGCCTGACCATGGGCGGGGCCGGCCGGAGGAAGCAGCGTTGGAACCAGAAGACAGGCGAGCTTGTGCCTGACGGTGGTCGGGGCTCCCTGTGTGGAGGAGGAGAGCCCCGCGTGTCTGCCCCGATGAAGATGGAGCCTTGCAGGCTCACTGGACCAAGGGGAAGGACTGGAGCCTCGCAGGCTCCCTGCTGATGAGTCCTGCCTATTTCCCTGCAAAGAGAAGCCCTGGTGAGTGGGGCTTACAAGGCACACTGTTGGTGCCTGGTTGGTCACACAGCTGCGCCGCCAGATTGCGGGCAGCTGCAACGTCGGGGGCATTGGTGGTCTTAGAAGAGACACGGGTGAGTTGCACCCTTGCCCCCATTTTACCCCAGGTCTGTTGGGGCCAGTACTCTGCTGCATTGGCAGCCCGGTGGCCAGTTTGAAGGCCTCAGGATAGTAGAGCCCTGACTTTGTGGAACAGAGGGCATTGCGGGGAAGCCCAAGACGGGCCCCCAAGGTTAAGGCCAGTAGGCCTGATGGTCCCCCCCTATGTTTAGGTGGGGCCTGAGGTGATATGGTGTAAGGATCCCCTATGGTGCAGTGTATGCCTAAGAGGTGCATAAGGTGTTATGAAATGATGCATTACTGATGATCTTTCCTGCCTAATGTGTTTATGCTAAGTACCTCTTGCCAGTAGTTACTGGTTGTTTTTATCTTCACTACCTGTGAGTTCTAATGGTGACTACAGTGACCCGATTGGCCCTGTAAGTGTATATGATCCCCTGTAAAGTGATACCTAAGTGCCAGGTGGCACAGTGTATATATGTGATTACGTTCTAATGTGTTTTATGAGTAATACAAAGGCTATTTTTGATATAAACTTGTGTGGAGTTTCCTTTGTGGTGTGCCTAGTGTGTCGCTGCTGTGTGAGTGTGTTGCGCAAACACTTTACACATTGCCTCTGTGATAAGCCTGACTGCTCGTGCCAAACTACCAAGGGGGTGAGCAGGGGTTATCTTCAGCCTGTAACTCCCTTGCCCTGACTTGAGTGGTGGTTTCTGCCTGGCTTAGGCGCATGCCCTAGCCAACCAGAAATCCCATTTCTAACACTAAGCCTATCCAGAAGAGTAGGAACAGTATGCCTATTGCTATCCAGAGCTGTAGCCATGGTGAGACTAGGTAAGTCTTTTTCAACCAAAGGTAGAAATTGTGAAGTTTTTCTTTGTGGGAAACTGGAGCTGGCGGTGACTCAGGTTTACGTGGATCCAGAGAAAAGGTGTCAAAATAGATGAAATAGCCAGATGCAGTTCGATCTATCTTTGGTAGCTCAGCCAGTTTTGATGAACTTGTGGATGTCTCCTCTAGAGGCATATTGATGTAGATGTCGGTGTTAGGCCGAATCGATATCTTTGTTTCATTAGAATTTTGTTGTTGTTCAATTTCAATAGGCACAAGTTCCATTCCATTGTTGGCAACTTCGTTACTTCGTAGAGTAGCATCTTCTAATGTTATTAGTCTTTCTGTCTGAACCTCCTGTATGATAGCGAGAGGAGAGCGGCAGCTACCCAGGAGCCCACGCGGCCTGCTATTCAGAATCAGCCACATAGTGTGGTTTGATCAGATCAATGGAGACAAATCTCTTTTCTTTTTTGCCAGAAAGAAGTACTGTTCTTGTTCCTTCGACAGCCAGGACAGATACAGCCTTTCTGTAGGATGGCCCACATTCTTTCTAGTCCACAATCTTTACTCTGATCAGATCCCCGACTTTTTAGATCCAGGCCAATCTTGCCGTTTCTGTTTTGACTTCCCCAGTGGCGGTGCGTTTTACTTGGACGTTGCTTTGTAGAGTCCGGAATTAATTGAGTTCCTGTAAAACAGCCAAACGGTTATCAATGTCAAACGGTTTTTCATCCGCCACTGTGCTGCCACAATCGAGGTCAGGTACCCACATTCTCGTCCCAAATAGGACTTCGGAAGGAATACGGCCTCCTAGGGAACTTCTTGGCATGTTTTTAAGTGCCCTCTGGAGCCCATATAGGTGATGGACCCAACTACCACCCAAACCTAATACCCTTGCTGTTAAGGATTGCTTTAAGTCTCGGTTTTTCCTTTCCACAATCAAATTTCCCTTGGGATGATACGGAGAGGAGTACCGCAATGCAACGACCAAACTTCCCATGGCTTCCTTGTAAGACCAAGAGCTAAACACGGGGCCACGGTCAGAATGTAATGTGCCACTTGCGTATGTCCCTATGAAGACTTGCAAATACTTTATATCAGTTCGGGCATCAGCTGAGCACTGAGGCCAAACCAACAGGAATCTAGCGCATTCTTCCACTGCCACCAAGATGTACTTTTAAGCCCCATCAAATTGTAAGGGGCCGCAGTGGTCCAAATAGACACAAGCGAGAGGACTGTCTGATATCAGAAGTGGTGTTTGCAGTGGGCGTGCGACGGTTGAACACTTCATCTGCTGACAGATTATTGCACGAATGGGGTGAATTTACCCTAGGTGAATGCTGGCGCTCACTTCAGACATGGTAATTAGTTTGTGTATGTCAATCGTATTGCGGTGCCTAAGGGGAGGGGGATCACCCTGACCCCTCCACAATCAAGACCCTCTGATCTTTTTTAACATAAACCCTAATCCTTCACACACGCTGAATTTAATAAGCAATCTATCTGTAATGATAACACAGAGAATTTCTTCTTGGTCTTTATCTTTAATTTTCTGCACCCAGCCAACACGTGTTTCGTCGTTAGAGGAATACCCCTCGACTTCTTCAGGGCTACAAAAATGTAATAAGACCATTTTCATATGGTTATACGTTCAATTGTGAGAAACAGTCCTTACAACATGTGGTGGACAATATTACACCACTGTGACATATCACTCTAATATGAATAAACACGCCATTTCAACTTTCAAGGAGTGGAAACCCATGCACAAAAGCAATTCTGGTCATTACATTGTGATCTGTAGTATGAATAACATTAGTTATATGAGATAACCCCTGTATCTCTTGTATCTATATGTCTAAGAGCGTGGTGCCCATAATGTTTTTAGTGCCACTGTTCAAACGCTGCAACCATCCTGATGTGTGTTAAAAAACACTGTGGGAAATACCCCATCGAATCCACTTCAACTGAGGAAAGAGCAAACCTGTCTGGCTGACAATATTCGCCTTCTTGTCACACCTATGATTTAAGAGAAAATTAAAACAAACCAACCATTAAGGTCCAATTCCGCCATCTATTATGGATAAATCAACCCATGTCAATCTACACCCTATTGGTGGGTCCATTATATTACCCCTCCGCCGGTTCTACTTCCGTCCCGGCTGTATAAGTCAGTATCCTCTGCCACGTGCAGTTTCAAACAATTGATCTGGTTATCCTGTGAATAATATATCGTGCTTCACTATCTTACTTGAAACGTATGACCCAATGTGCTTCAAAATCGGATGCTGAATAACTGTATTTAGTATCTTACCCGCAATCTGGGTGACCATCCGTTAAATCTTAAGACAGTTAAACGTTATATTCCCTGGTGTTAGGTGTATTCAAATTCTCCTCCTGTAAATAATCATGCCAAAATGTTTTCAAAATCAAGGTCACACTGGTATTGAAATATAATTCAATGCCCCATTTTTTATCTTCTCACATACCTGTGAGCGAGTACGCTCCTCATCCAGCACTCCGCGCTGTGTCGACCGGAAGTGAAAACACACGCCGGAACTGGTCTACATGAAGCAAAATCATCCCAACCACTAGACCGTCACAGCCACTGGTGACTAGAGGAAGTGCTCTACATTCACGGAAGAGCCTGTAATATGGCGGTTTCCGTGAAGATATCATCCCGTATTCTGATGTCGAAAAACAATGTTTATGACCTTGCAAAATTATGGGCACCACATCCACATTTCCTGATATTTCGTATGCTTGTGACCTAATGTCACATTAATGTGAATATCAAGCTGTATTGTGTTACTACACATCAATATCTATTCAATTATCATGCATCAGCAATTCTTATGTGTTTTAAGTCATATCTCTATCATTCTTCATATGCATTTGTTTTATTTCATAAATCATTTCTGGTAGAGTAAATTCGAAAGAGTGGTGGAGTTCCAGCAACTTAGGTGACATATTAGCAACAATGTTCTGCATAATGTGTACAGTCTATATTGTTCTTCCCACATATTCCTGCTATTTCTTCACAGAATTCATGTTGCGAGGTACATGTGACTGCATAATGGGATATCGAAAAAAAGCAGGTAATACACACAGTGCAATATATTATGAAACCTATAGATGACTGTTTACTACCAAATGCATTCACAGTTTGTTGCAATGGACCCTCGTCCACTGGAAATGTCTTAGTCCCCTAAGAAGTACTGTAATTCCTGGTCGGTGTTAAGACCCCTTTCCACTGCTTTAAGACGCATTATCCACAATGCTTCTTTTCTCCTCAGTTTTAATTCCCTGTTACCCCCACGGGGGTTCTGTGTCATCTAATCAATTCCATAGAATATGAATTGTTTGTGATGGGCCTGTGCCCCACAACTCTCCACATGTATTGCCATTGGATATCTGACATCCTGTTGTTTAAGTGCTCTTAACTGCTCCCCAATTCTTTCCTTCAGAGCCCTGATCGTGCTACCCACATAAAACCGTTTGCATTTGCAGATGTCACACTTAAGGACAAACGCTTTTGTCTGTTTCGTTAAAACTGGCCACCAATAGCGGTGTTTCAGTTGTGAAACTGTTGCAGTAACTGTGCTGAACCCAGACCCTCGTGTGCAGCTAGAATTAAACCTAATCTGCGCTCCATGTTTCAATCAATCAATCAATCAATCAATCATGGCATTTATAGAGCGCGCTACTCACCCGGGAGGGTCTCAAGGCGCTGGGGGAGGGGGTAAGTTACTGCTCGAACAGCCAGGTCTTGACCTGCTTCCTGAAGGAGAGATGGTCCTGGGTTCGCCGAAGGTGAGTGGGGAGGGAGTTCCAGGTCTTGGCTGCCAGGTAGGAGAAGGATCTTCCTCCGGCGGTGGTTCTGCGGATGCGTGGTACGGTGGCGAGGCGTGGCTGGTTGATCGTAGCTGGCGTGTGGGCGTGTAGAAGGTCATGCGGTCGTTGAGGTACTTTGGGCCCAGGTCGTGGAGGGCCTTGTGTGCGTGGGTGAGGAGTCTGAACGTTATTCTCTTGCTGACGGGGAGCCAGTGCAGGTCTTTCAGGTGTCCGGTGATGTGGCTGTGTCGGGGGATGTCCAGGATGAGTCGTGCGGAGGCGTTCTGGATGCGCTGGAGTCTTTTTGAAGTTTGGCTGTGGTTCCGGCGTAGAGGGTGTTCCCATAGTCCAGTCGGCTGGTGACGAGTGCCTGGGTGACGGTCTTCCTGGTTTCAGTGGGGATCCATCTGAAGATCTTGCGGAGCATGCGCAGGAGTGTTGAAGCATGAAGATGAGACGGCGTTGACTTGTCTGGTCATCGACAGGGAGGAGTCCAGGATGAAGCCCAGGTTGCGTGCGTGGTCCGTTGGCTTGGGCGCGGTGCCCAGGGCCGGGGGCCACCAGGAGTCGTCCCAGGCGGAGGGTGATGAGCCCAGGATGAGGACTTCCGTCTTGTCTGAGTTCAGTTTAAGGCGGCTGTTCCTCATCCAGTCGGCGACGTCTCTCATCCCGTCGTGTAGGTTGGCTCTGGCGGTGGTGGGGTCGTTGGTGAGGGAGAGGATCAGCTGGGTGTCGTCGGCGTAGGAGATGATGTTGAGGTTGTGTCGGCGTGCGATGGCTGCGAGGGGGCTCATGTAGACGTTGAAGAGGTTGGGCTGAGTGAGGATCCCTGTGGAGCGCCGCAGATGACTTCGGTGGCTTCGGATCTGAACGGGGGAGCGGACTCTCTGGGTTCTTCCGGCGAGGAACGAGATGATCCATTCCAGTGCTTTCTCTCGGATTCCGATGTTGCTGAGGCGCTTCACTAGGGTGCGGTGGCAGACGGTGTCGAACGCCGCGGAGAGGTCCAAGAGGATGAGGGCAGCTGTTTCCCGTTGTCGGTTAGGGTTCTGATGTCGTCGGTGGCTGCGATAAGGGCGGTCTCGGTGCTGTGGTTGGCCCGAAACCCGGACTGCGAGGGTCGAGGGATCCATTCGTCTCGAGGAAGGCGGCAAGCTGTCTGTTGACGGTCTTCTCGATGACTTTGGCCGGAAACGGAAGGAGCGAGATGGGACGGTAGTTCTTAAGGTCGGTGGGGTCCGCCGTTGGTTTCTTCAGGAGGGCGGTAAGCTCGGCGTGCTTCCAGCTCTCCGGGAAGGTGGCGGTGTGGAAGGAGGAGTTGATGATGTCCCGGAGATGGGGTGCGATGGTGGCGTCGGCTTTGTTGAAGACGTGGTGTGGGCAGGGGTCGGTTGGTGATCCGGAGTGGATGGAGTTCATCGTGCGGGTGGTGTCTTCGGTGCTGATCGGGGTCCAGTTGCAGAGGGTGGTGGTGGCGGGCGTTGGTTCGGCGGTAGGGTGCGTTGTTTGTGCGTCGAAGCTGTTATGTATGTCGGTGATCTTGCGGTGGAAGAACGCGGAGAGTGAGTTGCAGAGGTCTTGCGAGGGGGTGATGTCGTTGTTTCCGGCGCTGGGGTTGGAGAACTCTTTGACGATGCTGAAAAGTTCCTTGCTGTCATGGGCGTTGTTGTCCAGTCGTTCTTTGAGTGCCGACTTCTTGGTGGCACGGATCAGCTGGTGGTGTTTGCGGGTGGCGTGCTTGAGGGCGGTCCTGTTGTCTGTGGTCTGGTCGAGTCGCCAGGTTTTCTCGAGAGTGCGGCAGTTCTTCTTGGATTCCTTGAGTTCGTTGGTGAACCAAGGGGTTTTCTTGCTTCCGGGTCTGCTGGGAGGGTTTTTTAGTGGTGCGAGGTCGTCGGCGCAGGCGGTCAGCCACTTGGCGAGGTTGCTGGCTGCTTCGTTTGGGTCCGTTGTGTTGGTGGGTGTGTTCTGGCTGAGGGAGGCGGTGAGCTGCTCGGCGGTGATCTTGCTCCAGCTCCGGCGGGAGCCTGTTGCGGGTGGTGGTGGGTCGTAGTCTTTCTGAAGCTGAAGTGGACGCAGCTGTGGTCGGTCCAGTGGAGTCCGGTGGCGTGGCTGAAGGAGATGTGCTTGCTGGACGAGAAGACGGGGTCAAGCGTGTGGCCGGCGTAGTGGGTGGGCGTGTTCACCAGTTGCTTGAGTCCGAGGTTGGCGAGGTTGTCCAGCAGGGCGGTGGTGTTTCTGTCGTTGTTGTTCTCCAGGTGGAAGTTGAGGATGTTTGGTATTACTCTATCCCCCACTCCTGGAATTTGAGCATATGGAATATTTCGCTCATCTAACTTGTTGGAGTACTTGAGTAGAAAGCCTTTTGGCAAGGCTGAGCTGTTTTTGCATGAAGCAATGATAGCTACCATTGTGCTTCAGTCTATTCTTGTACTAGAACGAGTGATTTCAGCTATGGCATCAGTTCGAACTGTCGCCTCGGCGGCTTCATCAGCCAATGAATTCCCTTCAATGTGAACGTCATCACGTTGATGACTCAGTGTGTGCATCACGTGAGCTCTTGGCAGGTCTTTTTTCAGTTCTGCCACTTGTTCCCAAAGCAATTTGTGCTTTATTGTGCACCCTTTTGACTCTTTAAACCCATTCTGACCCCAGTAGTGGAGATATTCATTGTAAGACTGGACACAGTAAAATGAATCCCACATGATAAGTGTGGGGAATTCCCGATCCGTATATATTAGTGACAGTAAGAGGGCTTTTAATTCTGACAGCTGTGCCATGCAGTCTCCTAAAGTCTGTGTCTTCGTGCTGCAAGGATGGAACTTGCCTTCCTGCATATGTCCTTTTACAATCGCACAAGCTGCGCTGTATTGTTGTTTACTTCCTCTGGCAGGCTGAGCAGAACCGTCAGTGTAAATAATGTATTCATACTGATCTTGAGGCATTATTTCTTTTGGAAGAGGATATTCTTGTTCATATTGCAGAAATGCTTGTGTTTTTAGTGTAGAATCAAATTTGTAATCTACATCTGTTGCAATGAGAGAATTAGCCCATTGTATCCATCGTGGATGTAGTGCTTTTGTGTTTGGAATGCTAGCTTTTGTAATAGCCTCTAAGGCCGGTCCTGGAGTTACGACAATTATTCGTCTCCCCTTGGCCAGTGCTCTTTCTCTCACTACAGCAGTCTGTCCATCAGTTGTTCTTTTTGCATTTGTCACCCCGAGTGGGACAGGTATGCGCAGACGTGGGTCCTGTGCTCTCCATGCCACTGGAATCAAGCTATCCTGGCTGATAAGGGGTGAAACCCCGAAACTGGTCCTAGGATGCTTGGTTCCAGTCCAGGGAGGAGCTGGTCTGGCAGTTCGGGCTGGACTGTTCCCATTGGGCACAGGGTCAAGACTGATTTGCATATGGCTAGGTTCAAACTGGAATGTCATGGTGAGCAAAAAAATGATGGATTTAGGCCCAGATCTCTGTACTGGGGTGAATGTATGATATTGTTCTGCATTCTGTCCATCAGTTATTCTTTTTGCATTTGTCAGCCCGAGTGGGACGGGTATGCCCAGACTTGGGTCCCGAGCTCTCCATGCCACTGGAATCAAGCTATCCTGGCTGATGAGGGGTGAAACCCCGAAACTGGTCCTAAGATGCTTGTTTCCAGTCCAGGTAGGACCTGGTCTGGCAGTTCGGGCTGGACTGTTCCCATTGGGCACAGGGTCAAGACTGATTTGCATATGGCTAGGTTCAAACTGGAATGGCGTGGTGAGCAAAAAAAAGATGGATTTAGGCCCAGATCTCTCTACTGGGGTGAATGTATGACACTGTTCTGTATTCTGTCCATCAGTTGTTCTTTTTGCCTTTCTCTCATTACAGCAGTCTGTACTGCTGTCAGAATTTTTCCTGTAGAAGCAAAGCCCATTTCAGCGTTTATGTACAAATGTGATTATTATGCAAATAGGGGTCCGCCCTAGTAGGCCATACACCTTTAAGGTAGGGCCCACCCCCATCCCAAGGTCAAGTGTCTTTTCATACCTGGGGATTTTGATAATTGATAAAATTAAATGGGGGCCTCAATTTACCCATCAGAAAAATGATCTAACCAGAGAGTCTGCAGCCATATTCAACTTTGCTTCTTGATTGGGAAAAAGACCAGGGGGAGCCTTACTAAAGCTTTACAACGCTAAGTGTCTTTCCAAGGCACTATATGACAGTGAAATTTGGGGTACACTAACACTGATGACCTTCAAATCGTGGAAAATAAGTTCCTGAGACGGCTTTTATCCGTTCCTCAGGGTACCCCCTCTTTCACTGTTCATGAGGAACGTGGTATGACAAATATAACTGACCTGATAGCGTATCGCCCTGTATCTCTTTGGCTAAAAATCTGGGCTGGTAAGGAGACAACGTTAAATAAAATCATTTTAAAAGACTGCTTGGCTCTCAATTATGCCTCATGTGTGCCATGGCTCAAGTACATCGAAGAGAGCTTAACGAGCATGGGGAGGTGATCTCTTTACCAACCCAGACTGGACAACCAAGAGATACTTGAACCTTATAAACCTGGCCTTTTATGTGCAGTGGGCCATTGCAAGGGAAGAAAAGGAGCTCATGAAGCCCAGTGTACGTTGCTTTGTCATGATAAAAACCACCCAGAAGGCAGAGCCGTACCTACTGGGATTCATAAACTCATACAATAGATTTCTGATGACGAGGTTTCGGTTTGACCTTTTCCACCTACTCCTTGCCCACCCCAGGGCTGAAGTTTGCCAGCCTGTGGCTGCGATGGTCAATCTCCACAGGACATGATTCATTTTATGATGTTTTGCAGTTTTTATGACACTCCTAGAGAGTCCTTCTTAATTACGATTTTGAAAAAGGCTAATTTTAGGCAAGTGCGCCCAGCTTTTATTTTTTACAAGGGCTGACAGGTAGCACTGTCTTTTATGTACTCAACTTTTTAAAATCTGCCATCAGGCTCAGGTCTAGTTGTGATTAACCAGCTTGCTCCCTTTATCCCTTCCATGGTATCATGTATTTTATATGGTCTTGCTCTTCTGTATGTCATCTCCTCAGAGCTGTGTTTTACTGTATTTATCTTGTTGAATTTTTTATTGGTATAGTATGAGTGACATTGGAGCCATTGAATCTTTGCATTTCCACTGTTACAAGTTATTTTTAAATGCTGGCTGATTACTGTGAGGATTATTTATTTTATCAGATGTTATAATTATATTATTATATTTTAACAAGTGCTTTCATGGCTTTAATATCTGAAACCGAATAAAGATTATTTGATTGATTTGTATGCTATAGGTACCGTTTCACCTTCATTGAAGGTTAGGTAAGTGTATCCAGATTGACCTGCGATTACACAGATCACCAAATTTGTGTGTAGGTGTTTGGAAGTTATCATGTCAGCTTGTAAGGAACGAAGGATATCTGTGTGTTCCTGTGTCCAATGTCGAACTGAAAAATCAGGTCTGATTAAATCGCAGAAAGGTTTCACTTTTTCTGTGTAATCTAAAATGTATGTTCTGCCAAAATTCAGAAATCCTAAGATGCATTGCAAGTTTTTTAAACTTTTCGGAAGTTGGAGCAGCACACACTTTCCTAAAAGGTTAGCTACTAGGCTTTTCCCTTCATTTGATAACTTGTATCCCAAAAATAGGACATAGAGGTGTGCTATTTTTGATTTTTTAAAGATGAATTTATAGCCTTCAGCGGCGAATCACAAAATTATGCTATTGACACTGGTCAAATGATCCAATAAATCATCATCCGTCAGATAATATAATCTACACAGGACAATGCCTCCTCATCAAAATTTTGAAGTAACTCTGTTACCCTAGCTGAGTACAACCCGGGGCTATTCTTATACCATTGGGGCAGTCAACAAAATTGACGCTGAGAGCCTAGGGCTGAAAATGCTGCCAAATATCTGCTTTAAGGCGCTATATTTTGGCAGAAAAATCCATTTGAGATATCTAGTGTTGTTTTATATTTTTTCCGCATGATGTTATTCATCAACGCGGTACTGTGTGCATTGTGTACGGCAAATGTCTTTGTGCATGTGTTCAAATGTCTGTAGTCTAAAACCAGATGATGTGAATTGCAGGCCTGGGCGTAGTTCGTGGAGTTTAAATCCGCGGAATTCCGCGGAGTCACTGGAAAACTCTGTGCAATTCCGCGTAGTTCCACGGTCGGGCGGAGTATTATTTCTCAGCCACCCCTAATTTATTTTAAAGGCCTTTTCTGCATGTAAAACGAGGCAACCACGGACTGCATTGCTAACATGGATTATTTACCTCATGGGTTTTTATTGCCATTACTAAGAATTGATCAGTCGTTTGCCTTAAGGACATGAATATAGGTCCCAGTAGGGCCCCGTTTCAAAGTCAGGCTTTAAATTCCTCCCGGGTCTGAGACCTGGCAGGCCCTGCCACAAATAAAGCCCTGACCATTGGACCTGTTCTTGCAAACCTGAAACGCCGGGGGAGAAACCTGCTGTGGCTCCGGGCATGGTGGACAGGTGGAAGGGCCGGCGACCGTTTTTTAATAATCTGGTTTCTAACGATGAAACCTTTCGCTCAGGTTCCCGGAAGCAGGTCTTTCATGGACTAAACAGCCCGCTTTATTATTTCGCCCACACACTCCTTGACAATAAATGGTTGAAAGGCGCCATTTATCTGGAGCTTTCCCTCAGAAGAAGATTCTTGAATGGCACCGAGGCTGGAAGAGCCGAGCGTTCAAAGGTCAACACCTGCTTTTTTTGTGGTCCCTGACCACCTCTTATGAAGCTGAATTGCTCAATTACTCAAAAGGACATCTCTTTCAGCTGCATGGAAAAATGAATTCCCCCCTCTGAAATAAGTTAGGTGGCACGGACTGGTTCATAATAACTAGGGGTGTGCAGCGAGCACATCGGTAAACTCCACTCCACCAGCAGTAGGCAGAGTTTTGCAGAATTTCGCGCTTCAAGCGGAGCGCGGAGTGTCAAATGCTCTGTGAACTCCACCGGCGGAGCGGAGCTTGCCACCCACCCCTAATGAATTGTCAGGCTTCATTATGGGAAAAAAAGGATTATTCATTGAAGAGGTGCAATTCTCTATTACACCTTGGTATTCAAGTTGATCTAAGATCTCCCTGACTTGTTTTTTTGCGTCATGTTTTATGGGGTATTGTTTCTGTGGAGTTGGAGTAGTTTTTACTTAGATTACATGGTGATGTGACTCAGCATCCCACCCAACATGATTGCGATATAATGCTGGAGCAAGTGCTACCGCCCACTCCTGTGCGTATTAAAGTAGTGATTTGGGAACGAGCCATAGAAAGCTGGTCAAATGACCATTTCCCCTTTTGGGAAATCCATAACGAACTCAGGTGGCCAATCTATTTCAGCCAAAAGGATGTCATATCCAAAAGTCAAGTTCTCCAAAAGAGACCTTTAACTTTTTTGGACTTGTCCCCCTCCATTTGGAGTGTTATTTGGTATAACAGGTGCAGGACACTTACCCTAGTATCAGGTGTCTCCACCGTGATATGTTAATTCAACGCCGCTGTCACCAGAAATTCCATCAGGTTCTGGTGAGCTATTGTTACTTCTGCTGCGCTGTCTAGCATCGTCAGAGCCCTTCCCCGTTCAAAAGTTGAGTCCTCTGCAGCCTGGGCATTTCTTACTTTAAGGCCAGCTACCTTTTTCTTTTTAAATTGAGGTTTTACTTTTGGTTTATCTTCTTTTTTGATATTATAGTCTCAAGTACGATGTGTATTTCTTGACTTTGTTCGCTCTTCTTTTCTGGGTTCTGACCGTCCTTCCCTCTGGAGTTTTTTGATGAACCCTGAAAGGAATGAGAGGAACGTGTATCAGTATCCTGATACCTGTCAGTTTTTTTTTTAATGTTATCACGATTCCTAAGGTTGTACCTCCTTTCGGAGGGCTTCTGTTGAGGAGACCCACCCCTTGATTGTGATCTATTCCCTCTATTCTTTTGTTGGTTATTATCCCATTGCTTTTTGGAAGAATCAGGGGGCATATTAACAAGGGCTGGCGATAACATTATCGCCGCTTTAGCGTCTGTTTTCGGGCGAAAAGCGGCGATAATTTTATCGCAATATCATCAAGGACACGCTAGTGCGTGTTTCCTTGACTTAGCGCCCGTTTCCAGCACGCCTAACTTCGCATCTCTAATGAGATGCAAAGTGGGCGTCACTGGGCATACCCCTGGCAGACTACCTTGGTAAATATCGCGAAATGTACATCGCGATATTTACAAGGAGGCCCACGCATTTTTGCAGACGTTAGTTTTTGGCGAAAACCGCAGACTTACCTATCCCTAACAATGGGGGTGGATTATGCTGATACGACCCTGTGGTTATCGCCGTTTTCCATGGAACATCGCTGAAAAACCAGCGATGTTCCATGGAAAAGACCGCTATCGCTGGGAAATTATCGCCATTGCACTATGCGTTGTTGATACAGCGATAGCATGGCGATAATTGCCAGCGATAGCCGGCGATAAATAATTTCTCGCTAAGTGCGGCCAGCGATAATTATCGCTGCCACTTGATAATATGCCCCCAGGTACTTGTTTGATGTTATCCTTTTCAGGACCACCCATGAGTTGAGGTTTTGTTGCTCTAGCTCCCAAATTATCTCTACCTAATTCGGCATAGGTATCTTAGATAATTTTAGGTAAATCATGCTCCTGTAGTGCAGGAGTGAAATCCCTCAGGCGTTGGCATATCAGCACTGCTGCTGCCTCCCCTTTTATGTTTGCCAACATAATCGTTGATATCTGGGCAAAATTTCCTAACAATTTCATCCCTAAGTTCAGAGCAGGTTCTGCTCCATACTCATTCTGTATCTGTCTCAATACGTCTGGTATCACTGCTATTGAAGGAATACAATGAGTTCTGGTATAAATGGCAGCGCAAACTGTACCCCAAGAGGTAAAAGCCTCTATCGGGAGAGCTATCCCCATTGGCAAGCGGATTGTTAGCATTCTGTGTTTTTCTCGAGGGCTTGTGTTTGGGAACACCACCTCTAATTGTGAAATTTTCTGAGCTATTCAGAATGGCATTTGCTCATGTTTGGTGGGCATTTTTCCCATAACTGCGTTCAGTGTTTGTGGGGTAATTTTAGTTGCAATTCCTTGTGTTTGTCCTGCTGGTATAACCCTTGTAGGTTGTAGTGTGAGTGTTCTCGTAATGAACTGTGTCAAATACCTGTAAAGTTTTATTACTTCTTTATGTAGTGGACGTAAGTCAACTACCGGCATTGTGTCTATGTCTGGATGCGGTGTGTAAGCCGCTTGGACCGGCCAAGTCGCTCCGTCTCAGCTGAGCGGACCGAGTCTTATTCTATCTGTTGTGTATGGGAGGGCGCCTGTAAACGAGTTTATGTGCTACTGGTAGGTGAGTGGAACTTCAATGTCCTCATACAGACAGTATTCCTCTGGTATTTCATCTTCAGTGTATGAATGAAATGTGTTTGTGAGTGCATCTGCTGGTGGTGAATTTGACCCACGAATAGAATACCTCTGTCCTGTAGGATTTGTGTGCCTCAATCACGATGTCACTGTCCCTCCTCTAGCTGTGACTCCAAATTCTGCTAGCTTTAAAGTAAGGGCAGTTCTGACATTTTCTGAAATGTTTATAGCACCTTCCAGCTCTCCTTCCCTCGCTGCATTCGCATGTGATGCTGGCACAGCATTGTCTGCTTCAAACATTGTTGAAAGAGTTTCAAGGAAACTGAGATAAGGTTTTATGCTCAATAGGGAACTATTATCCTTCAAGCTTGAATAAACCTACAGACAATACATAGGATATGCCTACTCAGCTGCAGCAGATTTTTCCCTTCCCACTCCAGACGTCTCTGGGTAGATGTGAGTAGGGGTCTCTGAGAAAGCACGGCTGAACTACTCAGATTTGACCGTTAAATAAGAACCAAACCAACGTTGGTGGCGCCATGTCGTGTAGTTCCTATAAATCTATAAAGGATCTTCGTGTTTAGACAACATAAACTGTGGGATCGGTGTCCAGACTGATTCTAGACACCCCCACTGGATATGTTAAACTGTATACCAGCAAGCTCACAGTGCCACTATGAACTCCTCTTAACAAGGAGTGAATAGTTTCTGGCAACTATCGAACATGATTGCTCTGACCCCTCAGGGATCGTTGAAATAGTACAGAACTTTTCGCTCAGTCACTCGTGCTCACTTTGCCTCAGAGAGATACACAGAATAAACCGTGGGGACGTTTTCAATAAGCATTTATTGAACCAGCGTCATTTTAGTGTAAAATATGTGTGCTGAAACAGCCATAAAACAGAATCAGATATAAATGATAATAAGCACCAACAGAGTAAAAGGATGGTAGATTCCTACCATTGTGACAGTAATAATGCGTACTCCTATGATGCTAACCCTAACTAGATGTACCTAAATGTACCTAGCATGTACGTAGGTGTATAGATAAGAATACCCCTAGAATATAACCAACCCCATTACCTGGTGCGAGAGAATGAAGGACCCCGTCTTGGTCTCGAGATGGACACCCCGCGAGGGATGTCAGACCACTGCGTGCTGGAGTGTCTGCATGCAACAACCTCAGTGTCTCGCGTCAGAGTGTCAGCATGGAAGTCTTTCTCCTCTGCCTGCCTCAGCAAAGATATGGAGCTAATATACCCTAAAAGTGTACCCTCAGGGGTTCTACTTTGCTGTGTCATGTTGGCTGAGGATGATAAAAGGGATGACCCTTATACATGGTTATTATGCAGAATTTGGTAGCCCTGCTGTGATTCTGAGAATCCTCATGCATTATAAATGAGGCTAGTTTTTGAAGAAAACCACACAACATTTATGCAGCACCTAACTAGGTAAAAGGTCAGCACAAACCCGTTATGTAGTACAATGGTACGGTAAATGTAGGTGAAAGGTTAGGTGACTACTCAAGCTATTATTGGGGTACATTACGAATCATACCAGTTTTAACTCTGAGACTCCTCCTGCAGCCCTTCCAAGTACCACGCACCAGGCATTAGACTAACGCATTTTAATGTGGTGGTCCGCATCACCGAATTAAATTGCATTATCACGCATTTTTAGTGCGCATGTCGAGTATGGGTGAACTAAGTAGGTAGTGACCACGGCGGTTGTTGCATGCATAGCAGCTCTGTATCCCGACTCATCACTGCTGCCTGCAAGAACTCCGACTGTAGTGCAGTGGCTGAGACCGAGTGTCATCTTTTCTTGGGATCTTGCTGCAGTGGGGCAGGGCTCAGCTGATTACATTAGCAGCAGCTGAGACCCCGCTGGCCTGGCTGCCTAAACTTTATGAGACTGACTGTCACATGGTCGGCTTGCAGAACGCCATGCTTATCTGGGGGGTGGCACTTGAGTGTTGCTGTTTTCCAGCAACTTGAACTGGCGCTACACCCAGTCAGTGTACTCTTTGTTTTGGCAGCTTGGGATTCTCCCCACTGGCTGCGCCTCTCTCTCTGAGGCTTTCACAGGTCAGTCCATGGGTCCCGTCGGGTCCCATGTTGACACACTTAGGGGCATATTCTCAAGAACGTGTGATAACCACCGCAAATTTAGCTTAACACAACTTTGCATATCGCAGTCCATCGCGGGAAATTAACGCCTTGTTAACCAAGTATTCACAACACGGCGGCTCCATGCGATACTCCCCAGATAACGCACCAACTGACCGCGTTAGAATCAACGCCACGCCGCAAAAATGCGAAACACCAACGCAAAAAAAGCTGCGATGAGGCCAATCGCGATATGAAAATCAGCGAAACCCAGCTACAGGCCTGCAATCCACACGCGTCAGGCGGGAACAATCACCATAAAAGCAGAAAAAAACCAGACAAACAAATGCCAAACAACGGCGAAGCACAATGGACATTGCCGGAGCAAGTACGGAGGAGAGCCAGAACCCCACAAGCCCCCCGGAGGACGATCCTGGGACTTCGGGGTCAGGGAAGGGCAAGGACAAGAAGAAGAGGAAGACGAAGTTCAGTACGCAGGAAGACAGGATCCTGATAACGGAGGTGACAGAACACCATCAACAACTGTTCGTCACCTCCACTGTGTCATTGGCAACAAAAAATACATTATGGCAGTCCATCGTGGACAAGGTGAATGCAGTCGGAGTGCTGAAGAGGACAATGGGCGAGGTCAAGGGGCGCTGGAATGATGTCGAGCACAAAACCAAGCAGAAACTCGCCAACAACCTGAAGGCAGCAATGCAGACTGGAGGTGGGAGCCCAGCGCCACAGGAGGAGCTGGACGACATGGAGGAAATGGTGTCCACAGTCATCATTGGGGAGACGGTGGCAGGAGTTGGGGGCCCGGACACTGCTCAACAGGACCCGACACAACAGCAACAGGGTGAGTAACCACCAGGACCTGGGGGGACGGGGGGAGATGGGCACAATGGCACACATGCACAATTAAGTTGAGCACATCTGCGGACACACCATGCCCCGGACCACCAACTCCCACCAAGAGACCAATGTACCCCAGTATGCAACATGTCAACACTGTACAAGCACAGAAGTCAGGGGCACACCTCATGAAAGTGATAAGGGGCAGCAAAATCTGAGCTGCAGGGGTGACTCCCAAAAAATGCAGCACACACATCACATACAGAGCACATCTACATTGACAACGATGTGACACAATCCGCAAAACACCTACAACAGAACACAGGACACTACTGGTGCTGCTTGGGTGCAGACACTGGCCAATCACAATTGGCATTGCAGGGATATGTGCATTGATAATGTACAAGTACAAACACACATCCGTGATGTTGTCGAAATGTCCACTGTCCCCCATCAAATAGGCAGCTCCTCCCAAACAGCCACAATGTACCCAGTCATGTAGTCTGTATGTAAACATGTACAATGCGACAACATACATGTGGACACATTGTTAAACTGCATCTCCGCTTCACATTGCAGAGGGAGAATCAACACCTCCTGCAGAGCAGTCCGACCCTCTCTTCTCTGGAGACGAAGAGGACAACCACAGCTTCGACTCTGACGCCCTCCAACTGCTCGTGGAGAGCCTCCGCAGCCCACTTCCAGGAGCTGGGAAGCCCAGCTGCTACGAGGAGACCCCACCCCCTGCACAGACCACACAGCAGGCAGCACCCACCACCACTGCTGCCTCCCAGGACCACCACGGAGAACACATGGCCTTCCAACGCCGTGTTTTGGGGTGCCAGGGGAATCTGGCTGAACAGGTGCGGGTGGGCTTCGACCGCATGGCAGACAAACTAGATGCCATACGTGGGTGTCTAAGTCCCATCAGGGACCACTCACAGTCCCTAATGGACACCCACAGTCCGCTCCATGCTCTCCAACGGACCATGGCTGACATCGCTGGAGCCCTGACTCAGAGAATAGTACAACTGTCCAGTCCGAGTGGCTCTAGCGATGTCACACGGGAGTTGGGAAACATGCGGAGGTTAATGGAGACCATGGAGCGGGCGAATGCGGAACGAGCGGCTGCCACGGCTGCACACCAGCGAGAGGTAGCTGGGTTCCTCAATGACCTCAGGACCCTCCTCATGGCATTGCTGCCACAAGGCCTGGTACGGATGCATGCTGCTGCCACCACTCCATCCACATCTCCGCCCCCTGAAGTGCCAGTGCCACACAGTGCGGCAGACCTTCCACCTCCGGCCACAGATGTGTCACTGCCACACAGTGCTGGAGACAGAACACCACCACCCACACGTGAGGCACATGAAACAGCAGAGAAACGAAGATGCGGATGATACTGCCCTCGTGGTAAGGAGGACGCAGCAGCATGCATCTCATCCATAGGTCCGGCTTCAGCTTGGTACTGCCCTCTGCATCATCACCTTCCACTGTCCCGCTGATGCACTCTGCGACACTCACCTTGGACCTCGACATGGACTGCCATATGATGTTTGATCACCATTGACACAGCAATCAGACTGCAGACTGTACTCGTCCTCTTCCTTTGGACTTGTCATTCCCTGGAGGACCCTGGCTGGACCTCCACGGGACAACATCGTCATGTGGGGTTTGCATGGCCCTGTACTACTCCAGATACAACACTCCACTGAATGTGCATTAACCCCTTCAGTGCCCATGACGAGCTGGACTCGTTATGGCACACAGTGGGTGTGTGCTCATGACGAGTCCAGCTCGTCATGGGACCCACCCACGGGGGAAGCGCTGGCGCTCCCTCCGTGGGACATCGATCTATGAATTTTTACCGGGGAAGGCAGGGGAAGCCCTTCCCTTGCCTCCCCCCGCCCCCGTACACGTCATTGGGGGTTTCCCTTTCTCCCCAAACGCGCTGGAAGCCATTTGCTTTCAGCGCATCGGGAAGAAAGGTAAGTTTTGGCTCTGGGGAGGGGGGAATTCAAAGAAAAGAGGCATCGGGGGAAAGGAAAGGGTTTTTCTATCCCCCGATGCCTCTTTTGTGCATTCCTGCTGCACGATCGTGCGATCGTGCAGCAGGAATGCCCACTAGACACCAGAGAATTTTTATTTTTTTATTTTGATAGGAATTACTGTTTGGGAGCGGCCCCTTAGGCAAGGGTCGCTCCCTTTGAGGCCCATATGTTTTGGCAGTCTGCCCCCTGTGGGGGGGGCAGATCGCGCCAATATTAAAACATCAGGTCTTTTCTGATCACAATGATAAACTAGCATTATCAAAACAAGTAAATTTACCCTTTTTGACCTATCGGCTTTGTGAATGCTGTGCAGTCTCATAATGTAACCTAATGCAATTATATATACCAACCTTCAATGGATCACTTAGGTGTGTAGTTTTAGGTTTCTCTGTAAGAGAATCCAGGTTGACATTATCATCCTCACATGATCTATTACTTGGGACTTTATCTTGAACAGATAGTCACTTGTGTGCTACTTTGGGGTGTTTAAGGATCTGTATTTGTACTAGCTTTAATTCTGCAGCAGCAGCCACTATTGTATCTCTTATAAATGACATAAATGACCAGTACAACTTCATTTCAGTAATTTCCACCACTTCTCACCCAATATAAAAACCCCTCTGATTTTATATCTCTACTTTTCTCCGGCAAAGATGTAACAAATGTCACTATATTGGTTGGGTTTATTCAGTGCCTTCTGCTATACTTCCCATAACATAGGGATAGCCATATCACTTGCAACGGAGCCCCAGCCTTCTTTTTCAGCTTATTATTATGAGGAGATTTAAACACAGTGAGACCCCTAAAGTAGATATTGAAAAGTTTTGGTTGTAATGTGTATGGCTGCGTTGATCAATCATTTAACGTACATACTAAGGTTGACGGATCGAACCTAAGACTCAGTGTGTCTCTTTATTTTGCAAGACTGGGTTAGCAGAAATGAGAGCTCCACCAGTTATTTCATGAGTGAAGACAGTTAGCTTGGTTTATCTTTGAATTTTCACAGGCGTAGGCAGCCGTCGCACGTGCCACCTTTCCGCACATTTAGCGTGTGCTTGTTTGTTTCTGCTGAAGTACAAAGGTTGATTTAACCCCTTCGCTGCTAGGCCTTTTCCCACTAGACCACCAGGGACAAACTGTGGGGAGTGGCCCCTTGGGCAAGGGTCACTCCCCTTTGGGGGCATTGTTTGTGGCTGTCTGCCCCCATGGGGGGGCAGATCGCCCAATTTTTTATTGATATAGTGCCCACTAGACCACCAGGGATTTATTTGTGGGTAGTGGCCCCTTGGGCAAGGGTTGCTCCCCTTTTGGGAGCATTAATTTGGCCGTTTCTGCCACCCTGCCACCCTGAGGGGCAGATCGGCTGATTTGTTTTTTTGTAGGGCCACTAGGCCACCAGGGTTTTTTTTTATGTTGGGGAGCGGCCCCTTGGACAAGGGTCGCTCCCCTTTATGGGAGGATGATTGTGGCCATTTCTGCCCTCTTTGGGTGGCAGAATAGCAGTATGTTTTTGGACCCATCTGCCCCCAAGGGGGGCAGAAGCCACTAGACACCAGGGTTTTTTAAATTTTTGTGTTGGGGAGTGGCCTCAAGGGCAAGGGTTGCTCCCCTTTACGGGGGTGAATATTTTATTTATACTCTTAGGCCCACCTACCCCTTAGCTTGGCTGGTGGATTGTGTGTGGACTGGTGCATTATTTGCATATGTGATTGTAATGTTTTTTCTCCTTTTTATTCTAGTGTAAAGCTTTTGATTCCTGTTTGCGGTTTCGACAGTGATTGTTCTGCAGTTTTGCGTAGTTGCATTTTTTGGTAAGAAAAACATTTTTGTTGGATTTACTCCAAATGAGTATTATTGTCATGTATGAATGAATTTTTTGTAAGTGGTGTCATAATGGCAGCATATTTAGTTAGTGTTTTGAGCATGAAATTCTTTGCGATGTGTTTTGCATTGTCTTATGTGTAATTTTCTTTTTCTTTTTTTTTGTGGGATATTGTTGATCCATACTGTGTCTGTGCAGAGTAGGTGGTGGTGAGTTTAGCTGCTTCTGGCAAGTGAGTGCTATCGTTTTGGAGTATATAGGTATTTCTGATAAAGGTGCATTTTGTTTTATTACTTATTTTACAAAGTGTTTGTTGTTGTTGACTTGTTTGACAAGTTACCTTTATTAGTAAGCATTATGGCTAGCCGTAGAATGACTGCTCAGCAGGTGGTTGGTTTGCTTCTTGAATCTTCCTCTGAGCAGGATTATGAGACTGACAGTGCGTCTGAGGGAGAGGAGGGAGAGGAAGATTCAGGCAGTGAGTTTTCTCTCCACATGGAATCATCGGATGATGAAGGTACTCTCAATGCGGATGAAGTGCCTGTTTTAGAGGAGGATACTGCTGTGCCGATGGTGCAAGAGGCATCTGGATTGCAGCCTGGGGCTGCTAGGCTTCCTACTGGAAGTGCTGGACTCTGGGTTGATCCAAACATGGTGCAGCCGGTGTTGCCTGCCTTTAGTGGTTATGCAGGGTGTAGAGTGGATTGTGAACATTATTTGCCTATACAGTTTTTTCAGTTGTTTATGGATGATGTATTTTTGGGTGAGATTGTTGAGCAGACTCATTTGTATGCTGAACAGTTTTTGAGGGACAACAGTGACAAACTTAGGCCCCACTCTAGAGCTACCCGGTGGACTCCCACAAATCTGGAAGAGATGAAGAAGTTTTGGGTTTGACTTTTTTGATGGGTTTGATAAGGAAGCCATCCATGGCTTCATATTGGTGTACCAGTCCCTTGATGGCAACGGCCATATTTCCTGCAGTTATGACTCGTGATCGGTATTTACTTTTGATGCGGATGCTGCATTTTGTTGATAATGCTTTGGCGTTGCCACGAGATCACCCAGAATGTGACCGTCTTTTTAAGATTCGGCCTGTTCTTGATCACTTTGTAGATCGATTTTCAGAGATCTATACTCCAGGGAAAGAAATACCTATTGATGAGTCTTTGGTCCTGTTCAAGGGCCGTTTGGTTTTTAGGCAGTACATTCCTAGCAAGAGGGCACGCGATGGAATTAAGCTGTATATGTTGTCTGAGAGTAGGACAGGATATGTTTTTAATTTCCGTGTGTACACTGGTAGGGATTCCACTATTGACCCCCCTGGTTGTCCGTCCAGATTTGGAGTTTCAGAGAAAATTGTGTGGGATCTTGCTAGAGGACTGTTTAACAGAGGCCACCATTTGTACCTTGATAACTTCTACACTGCTGTGCAATTGTTTAAGGAATTGTTCAAAGTGGACACTTTTGCTTGTGGCACAATCCGCTCTAACCGTAAAGGTTATCCAAAAGAGCTTGTTTGCAAAAAACTTCAAAGGGACAGTGCAGTTCCTTGCATAGTGATGAATTACTAGCTGTGAAATTTGTGGACAGGAGGGATGTGTACATGCTGACTACCATCCATGATGAGAGTACTTCACCTGTGGCTGTTTGGGGTCAGATTGCTGAAGTGCGCAAACCTATGTGCATTTTAGACTACAATAAGCACATGGGTGGTGTTGATAGAGTAGATCAGAGGTTGGAACCTTACACTGCTATTCGTAAGGCTTACGTTTGGTATAAGAAGTTGGCCATCCATCTCTTCAATTTAGCAACTTTCAATGCTTTTGTTGTGTTCAAGGAGTGTTCTCCTGCGTCAAAGTTGACTTTTGTTCAGTTTCAGCAGTCTGTGATAGGCAGCCTTGTTGTTGTGGAACAGGCAAGTGTTCCTAGAGTTGGAGTGGTGGAGGATGTGGCTCGATTGAAAGATCGTCACTTTCCTGATCACATTCCTCAAACACCCTTAAAAGACTTTCCCACTAGGAGATGTAGAGTCTGTTGGCGAAGTGGTACCGGAAGGAGACTCGTATGTACTGCCCAGAGTGTCCTTCTAACCCTGGGCTGTGTGTGCCTGCTTGTTATAGAGCATACCACAAGCAAAAGAATTATTGGGAGCAACCATGAGTGGTAAAGTGAACTGCCTGGTCTGTATTGTTTAAGAATTTTTGTTCTGTTTCAAGGTTGGCATTAGTGCAATGTATTTAGTTTCAGATTTTGTGTTAGTAGATTTGTATCTATTTGCAATTTGTTTGTGTTTTCTTTTTTGTATAAAAAATCCTAAATGTGATGGTGGTGTGTGTAGGCTGGTGCGTGGCTGGTGGTGTGCGTGGACTGGCGCTTGGCTGGCGGTGTGCGTGGACTGGTGCTTGGCTGGTGGTGTACGTGGACTGGCGCTTGGCTGGCGGTGTGCGTGGACTGGCGCTTGGCTGGCGGTGTGTGTGGACTGGCGCTTGGCTGGCGGTGTGCGTGGACTGGCGCTCGACTGGCGGTGTGTGAGTAGTGACTTGCTGCTGGTCACTACACACACTGCTAGCCGAGCGCCACTCCACGCAATCCATCAGCTTGTGTGGTTGCTGTGTCAGGAATGTGGGCGTGTGAAAGTGATGGGCCCTTGAATGGCGCTGTCTGCTGGTGTGAGTGTTGTAATGTGATGGGCCCGTGGCTGGCGGTGTGAATGGTTTTGTATGTGTCACATGTATGAAAGGTGTGTGAATGGCCTGTAAAGCGGTTGGGGCCTTGACGTGGCTTTACAGCTCACGAGCTGGAGTCACTGGTTCAGTTTTTTGTCCTTTCAATTATTGACAGTGCATTTCATTTTTGTGAAGTCTCTTGTTAATAAAATTGTATATACTGAACCATCACTCGCCCTCGTGCCAAATCCAACCAGTATGTGTGTGTGCTTGAGGAATAGATGGCTGTGCAGTAATCTTTGTCTTTTTAGTCTCTCTGCCAAGGTGTACATTCCATCTAAGAATAACCTACAAACTGTAGATATTGTCGTAAACTAAACACCCATGGGAGTACATGGTGATATCTCTCTTGTGGATCCCAACAAGTTATGTTACCCACAATGTCCTGAAAACCTCAAAATGTCTGTCACATTTTCCTTGCAATATTGTGCCAAAATTTTCACGCTGCAGAAATAAACAACACATTATCTCAAAACGACCTGGTTTTGCAAGGGGGGGTCACCTGGGTTTTTGGCCCCATGCTCGGCGGCCACCTAGGGAAACCTACCAAACCCACACATTTCTGAAATGTAGACACCCGGGGGATTTCAGGGAGGTATGGCTTGCGTGGATCCCCCAACGTTTTCTTACCCAGAATCCCCTGCAAACCTGAAATTTTAGTGAAAAAATCACCTTTTCCACACATTTTTGTGTGGGAAAGTTGTGGCATCACCGGGCTGACACAAATTTCCTACCACCCAACGTTCCCCCAGGCCTCCCGATAAAAATGGTGCCTCACTCGGGTGGGAGGCCCAAGTACCCGCGACAGGCAAGAGCCCGAAACGTAGTGAGGCGACATCAAAATTGCCTATCACAAAACAACCTGGTTTTGCAAGGGGGGTCCCATGACGTTTTGGCCCGGGGCTCGGCGGCCACCTAGGGAAACCTACCAAACCCATACATTTCTGAAAAGTAGACACCCGGGGGATTCCAGGGAGGTATGGCTTATGTGGATCCCCCAACGTTTTCTTACCCAGAATTCCCTGCAAATCTCACATTTAGCTGAAAACATCACTTTTTTCACACATATTTGTGTGGGAAAGTTGTGGCATCAACGGGCTGACACAAATTTCCTACCACCCAGCGTTCCCCTGGGTCTCCCGATAAAAATGGTGCCTCACTCGTGTGGGAGGCCCAAGTACCCGCGACAGGCAAGGGCCCACAACGTAGTGGGGCGACATCAAAATTGCCTATCTCAAAACGACCACATTTTTGTGTGGGAAAGTTGTGGCATCACCGGGCTGACACAAATTTCCTACCACCCAGCATTTCCCCGGGTCTCCTGATAAAAACGGTGCCACACTCGTGTGGGAGGCCCAAGTACCCGCGACAGGCAAGGGCCCACAACGTAGTGAGGCGACATCAAAATTGCCTATCTCAAAATGACCTGGTGTTGCAAGGGGGGTCCCCTGGGTTTTTGGCCAGGGGCTCGGCGGCCCCCTAGGGAAACCTACCAAACCCACACATTTCTGAAAAGTAGAAACCCAGGGGATTCCAGGGAGGTATGGCTAGCGTGGATCCCTCAACGTTTTCTTACCCAGAATCCCCTGCAAACCTCAAATGTAGCTGAAAACATCACTTTTTTCACACATATTTGTGTGGGAAAGTTGTGGCATCAATGGGCTGACACAAATTTCCTACCACCCAGCATTCCCCCGGGTCTCCCGATAAAAACGGTGCCTCACTCGTGTGGGAGGCCCAAGTACCCGCGACAGGCAAGGGCCCACAACGTAGTGAGGCGACATCAAAATTGCCTATCTCAAAACGACCTGGTTTTGCAAGGAGGGTCCCCTGGGTTTTTGGCCCGGTGCTCGGCGGCCACCTAGGGAAACCTACCAAACCCACACATTTCTGAAAACTAGACACCCGGGGGATTCCAGGGAGGTATGGCTTGCGTGGATCCCCCAACGTTTCCTTACTTAGAATCCCCTGCAAACCTCAGATTTAGCTGAAAAAAATCACTTTTTTCACACAATTTTGTGTGGGAAAGTTGTGGCATCACCGGGCTGACACAAATTTCCTACCACCCAGCGTTCCCCCGGGTCTCCTGATAAAAACGGTGCCTCACTCGTGTGGGAGGGCCAAGTTCCCGCGACAGGCAAGGGCCCACAACGTAGTGAGGCGACATCAAAATTGCCTATCACAAAATGTTTTGGGCCCTTGCCTGTCGCGGGTACTTGGGCCTCCCACACGAGTGAGGCACCGTTTTTATCGGGAGACCCGGGAGAACTCTGGGTGGTAGGAAATTTGTATCTACCCGTGATGCCACAACTTTCCCACAGAAAAATTTGTGAAAAAGTGATTTTTCAGCTAAATTTGAGGTTTGCAGAGGATTCTGGGTAAGGAAACGTTGGGGGATCCATGCAAGCCATACCTCCCTGGAATCCCGGGTGTCTAGTTTTCAGAAATGTGTGGGTTTGGTAGGTTTCCCTAGGTGGCCGCCGAGCACCGGCCAAAACCAGGGGACCCCCTTGCAAACCAGGTCGTTTGAGATAGGCAATTTGATGTCGCCTCACTATGTTGTGGGCCCTGCCTGTCGCGGTACTGGGCCTCCCACGCAGTGAGGCACCGTCTGCTCAGGAGACCTGGAGAACGCTGGGTGGCAGGAAATTTGTGTCAGCCCCGTAATGCCACAGCTTTCCCACACAAAATGTGTGAAAAGTGATTTTTCAGCTAAATTTGAGGTTTGCAGGGATTCTGGGTAGGGAGCGTTGGGGGATCCATGCAAGCCATACCTCCCTGGAATTCCCCAGGTGTCTAGTTTTCAGAAATGTAGTGGGTTTGGTAGGTTTCCCTAGGTGGCGCCGAGCACCGGGCCAAAACCAAGGGGACCCCCTTGCAAAACCAGGTCGTTTTGAGATAGGCAATTTTGATGTTGCCTCACTATGTTGTGGGCCCTTGCCTGTCGCGGGTACTTGGGCCTCCCACACGAGTGAGGCACCGTTTTAATTGGGAGATCCAGGGGAACGCTGGGTGGTAGGAAATTTGTGTCAGCCCGGTGATGTCACAACTTTCCCACACAAAAATGTGTGAAAAAAGTGATTTTTTCCAGCTAAATTTGAGGTTTGCAGGGGATTCTGGGTAAGGAAACGTTGGGGGATCCACGCACGCCATACCTCCCTGGAATCCCCCGGGTGTCTAGTTTTCAGAAATGTGTGGGTTTGGTAGGTTTCCCTAGGTGGCCGCCGAGCACCGGGCCAAAAACCCAGGGGACCTCCTTTGCAAAACCAGGTCGTTTTGAGATAGGCAATTTTGATGTCACCTCACTACGTTGTGGGCCCTTGCCTGTCGCGGGTACTTGGGCCTCCCACACGGGTGAGGCACCGTTTTAATTGGGAGACCCAGGGGAACGCTGGGTGGTAGGAAATTTGTGTCAGCCCGGTGATGCCACAACTTTCCCACACAAAAATGTGTGAAAAAAGTGATTTTTTCAGCTAAATTTGAGGTTTGCAGGGGATTCTGGGTAAGGAAACGTTGGGGGATCCACGCAAGCCATATCTCCCTGGAATCCTCCGGGTGTCTAGTTTTCAGAAATGTGTGGGTTTGGTAGGTTTCCCTAGGTGCCGGCAGAGCTAAGGTTCAAAACCTACAGCTAGGCACTTTGCCAAAAAAGGGTCATTTTCACTGCGAAATTGAGGTGTATCCACGTTGCGTTTTGTGCCGTTTCCTGTCGCAGGCACTAGGCTGACCCACACAAGTGAGGTACCAGTTTTCTCGGAAGACTTTGGGGAACGCGGGGTGGGTGGAAATTTGAGGATCCAAGCAGATTCCAGAACTTTCCACTACAGAAATATGGGGAAAATGTGTTTTTTTTGACAATTTGTTAGGTTTGCAAGGGATTCTGGGTAACGGAACCTGGTGGGAGGCAGTCGAGTCACCCCATCCTGAATTCCCCTGGGTGTCTAGTTTTCAAAAATGTATAGGTTTGCTAGGTTTCCCTAGGTGCCGGCAGAGCTATGGTTCAAAAACTACAGCTAGGCACTTTGCCAAAAAAGGGTCCTTTTTCACTGCGAAATTGAGGTGTGTCCCCGTTGCGTTTTGCGCTGTTTCCTGTCACAGGCACTAGGCCGACCCACACAAGTAATGTACCATTTTTCTTGGAAGACTTTGGGGAACGCGGGGTGGGTGGAAATTTGTGGATCCACGCAGATTCCAGAACTTTCCACCACAGAAATGTGGGGAAAATGTGTTCTTTTTGCAATTTGTTAGGTTTGCAAGGGATTCTGGGTAACAGAACCTGGTGGGAGGCAGTCAAGTCACCCCATCCTGGATTCCCCTGGGTGTCTAGTTTTCAAAAATGTATAGGTTTGCTAGGTTTCCCTAGGTGCCGGCAGAGCTATGGTTCAAAAACTACAGCTAGGCACTTTGCCAAAAAAGGGTCATTTTTCACTGCGAAATTGAGGTGTGTCCACATTGCATTTTGCGCCGTTTCCTGTCGCGGGCACTAGGCCGACCCACACAAGTGAGGTACTATTTTTCTCGGAAGACTTTGGGGAACACGGGTGGGTGGAAATTTGTGGATCCACGCAGATTCCAGTACTTTCCACCACAGAAATGTGGGGAAAATTTGTTTTTTTTGACAGTTTTTTAGGTTTGCAAGGGATTCTGGGTAACGGAACTTGGTGGGAAGCAGTCAAGTCACCTCATCCTGGATTCCCCTGGGTGTCTAGTTTTCAAAAATGTATAGGTTTGCTAGGTTTCCCTAGGTGCCGGCAGAGCTATGGTTCAAAAACTACAGCTAGGCACTTTGCCAAAAATGGTCATTTTTCACTGCGAAATTGAGGTGTGTCCACGTTGCGTTTTGTGCCGTTTCCTGTCGCGGGCACTAGGTTGACCCACACAAGTGAGGTACCATTTTTCTCGGAACACTTAGGGGAACGCGGGGTGGGTGGAAATTTGTGGATCCACGCAGATTCCAGTACTTTCCACTACAGAAATGTGGGGAAAATGTGTTTTTGTTGACAATTTTTTAGGTTTGCAAGGGATTCTGGGTAACAGAACCTGGTGGCAGACAGTCAAGTCACCCCATCCTGGATTCCCCTGGGTGTCTAAATTTCAAAAATGTATAGGTTTGCTAGGTTTCCCTAGGTGCCGGCAGAGCTATGGTTCAAAAACTACAGCTAGGCACTTTGCCAAAAAAGGGTCATTTTTCACAGCGAAATTGAGGTGTGTCCACGTTGCGTTTTGCGCCGTTTCCTGTTGCGGGCACTAGGATGGCCCACACAAGTGAGGTACCATTTTTCTCGGAAGACTTTGGGGAACGCAGGGTGGGTGGAAATTTGTGGATCCACATAGATTCCAGAACTTTCCACTACAGAAATGTGGGGAAAATGTGTTTTTTTGGACAATTTTTTAGGTTTGCAAGGGATTCTGGGTAACGGAACCTAGTGGGAGGCAGTCAAGTCACCCCATCCTGGATTCCCCTGGGTGTCTAGTTTTCAAAAACGTATAGGTTTGCTAGGTTTTCCTAGGTGCCGGCAGAGCTATGGTTCAAAAACTACAGCTAGGCACTTTGCGAAAAAAGGGTCATTTTTCACTGCGAAATTGAGGTGTGTCCACGTTGCGTTTTGCGCCGTTTCCTGTCACGGGCACTAGGCCTACCCACACAAGTGAGGTACCATTTTTCTCGGAAGACTTTGGGGAACACGGGGTGGGTGGAAATTTGTGGATCCACGCATGTTCCAGTACTTTCCACCACAGAAATGTGGGGAAAATGTGTTTTTTTTTACAATGTTTTAGGTTTGCAAGGGATTCTGGGTAATGGAACCTGGTGGGAGGCAGTCAAGTCACCTCATCCTGGATTCCCCTGGGTGTCTAGTTTTCAAAAATGTATAGGTTTGCTAGGTTTCCCTAGGTGCCGGCAGAGCTATGGTTCAAAAACTACAGCTAGGCACTTTGCCAAAAATGGTCATTTTTCACAGCGAAATTGAGGTGTGTCCACGTTGCGTTTTGCGCCGTTTCCTGTCGCGGGCACTAGGCTGACCCACACAAGTGAGGTACCATTTTTCTCGGAAGACTTTGGGGAATGCGGGGTGGGTGGAAATTTGTGGATCCACGCAGATTCCAGTACTTTCCACCACAGAAATGTGGGGGAAATGTGTTTTTTTTGACAATTGTTTAGGTTTGCAAGGGATGCTGGGTAACAGAACCTGGTGGGAGGCAGTCAAGTCACCCCATCCTGGATTCCCCTGGGTGTCTAGTTTTCAAAAATGTATAGGTTTGCTAGGTTTCCCTAGGTGCCGGCAGAGCTATGGTTCAAAAACTACAGCTAGGCACTTTGCCAAAAAAGGGTCATTTTTCACTGCAAAATTGAGGTGTGTCCACGTTGCGTTTTGTGCCGTTTCCTGTCGTGGGCACTAGGCCGAACCACACAAGTGAGGTACCATTTTTCTCGGAAGACTTTGGGGAGCGCGGGGTGGGTGGAAATTTGCGGATCCACGCAGATTCCAGAACTTTCCACCACAGAAATGTGAGCAAAATGTGGTTTTTTTTACAAAAGTTTAGGTTTGCAAGGGATTCTGGGTAACAGAACCTAGTGAGAGGCAGTCAAGTCACCCCATACTGGATTCCCCTGGGTGTCTAGGTTTCAAAAATGTATAGGTTTGCTAGGTTTCCCTAGGTGCCGGCAGAGCTAGGGTTAAAAAACTACAGCTAGGCACTTTGCAAAAAAAGGGTAATTTTTCAATGTGAAAATGTGGTGTGTTCACGTTGGGTTTTGAGCCATTTCCTGTCGTGGGCACTATGCCTACCCACACAAGTTAGGTACCATTTTTATCGGGAGACTTAGGGTAATTCATATTTGTAAAGCAATTCTTATTACCTATTGACTTTTGATGCATTTCTGCCTTCCAAATGAAAGACATTGTGTAAAAAAGAAGTCATTTTAAAAAATGACAGATAATTCTCATGCTAGTAGGAGTATTCCCAATTTTGGAAATGTACAAATATCTACTGTTTCTAAACTCTATATTTTGTTCCCATTTCAGAAATACATAGGTGTCTTTCATACCGATTTTTCCATGTACACATTTTTCCAGAATAATTGCTATATACCCGGTACATAATAAAAAACCATTGCAAGTCGCTGCTCAGTTTTTGGCTCTGGGTTTGTCGGGTTCTTGGTGAACCTACAAGTCCTATATATCCCCACAACCAGTAAGGTCCAGCGGATGTAACGGTATATTGCTTTCAAAGAGCTGTCATAATTAGAAGAAGTTACAGGTGAAAACGTTGACACAAAAGGCTGTTTTTTTCAACTAATTTTCAATTTTTCCTATATTTAACTGTTAGTTTCTATAAAAAAACCTTGATGGATCTACACAAATGACCCCTTGCTGAATTTAGAATTTAGTCTACTTTTCTAAAATGTATAGCCTTCCAGGATCCATTATTGCTTTCATACCCATTTCTACCATTAACTGGAAGGAGGTTGAAAGCACAAAAAATAGCAAAAATAGGCTATGTCCCATAAAAATGCCAAAACTGTGTAAAAAATGTTGGATTTTCTGACAAAAGTCTGTCATTCCCTAAAAGCTGTGAAAATGGTGATTTCAGCCCCACAAACCCTTTTTTTATACCATTTGCAGGGAAAAACCCAGACGCTTTCATTTACAGCCCTTTTTTCCCATTTTTCCCCAAAAAAACAAAATGTAGCTGTATTTTGGCTAATTTCTGGGACCCCTCCAAGGGAATCCACAAACCCTGTGTACCTTTACAATCCCCATGATGTTGGAAGAAAAGGACGCAAATTTGGCGTGGATACCTTATGTGGTCAAAAAGTTACAGGGGCCTAAGCACGCACTACCCCAAATAGCCAAAAAAAGGCTTAGCACAGGGGGGGGGGGAAAGGCCTAGCAGCGAAGGGGTTAAGCATTCATATACACACAGATGTGTCATGTCTATGGTCTTTTAAGTGTGGAAGTATGGATGAATGTGGGCTCACTGGACTCCTCTTACGTCCATGTGGCTCATGTTGTAGAACAAGGGTGACAGATTGCCCAATGCGGTCCGGGTGGCGCTGACACAACAACAGGGGCACACGCATGAGTTACTTCCTTGTCCAGCCCAGTACGGAACCACGCCCAGGGCCCCGGGGTCATATACAGACCCTTACACTGGACTGGCATACGCCAGGCCAGCCCACTCCGCTTACGCTCACAGGGGGGGGACGGCAACGCTACATGTCCCCTGTCTTTCCTGTGGTGATATGCTGCTCACAGGTCTAGTTGTCAGCATGCCACAGCCACTCCCTCATGGCTGGTTTACACCCACACCACACCCATCCAGCACACGCGTCACGGGACATTTCACCCTGCCAATGAAAAGGGACGGGCGCACGTGCTCAACGCCATTTCCACTCTCTATCTGGGTGCGTCCGTGTGGTGTTAATGTAGGCATGAGGGCCTCGGGCCCTGCAACATCACATTCCCCAGGACCGGAGGTGACATGATGGTGTCAGCAACACGATACCCAATCATACAGGGACCATGACTTTGGGACACAGACTTGGTGGCACCGGATACATTGCGGCCGGCACAGGCACACCGCCATAGGACGGTGACTTTGGGTGCACTGAGGTAGGGGCACCTTAAGTGCTGAGCAGGTGTGCAGCCTGCGATGATGCCCCGTCCCGGCCGTCTGGACTGCTCAGGATTTGTGTGCCCTGCTGGACCGCAGTGTAGGCCAGAGCCAGCGGGCAGCGCAGGCCTACCGCCTTGTGGCGTCGCATCCCGGATCACAGAGTTAGTGGCACCTCAAGGGCTGAGCGGGTGTGCAGCCTGCGATGATGCCCGGTGCACTGGTATGTCCTCTGCCATGGCGAAATCAAGACCCAGAATCATATGTGAGACCTGGTGGCCTGTGGAGCGGGGCTGCATGATGTGGAGGGTGCCATGTCCGCGGGCCCCGGGCATGTGGCTTGCAGCGGCACGTGGTGGGCCCTTATTACTACACGCCAAGGGGGGAAGGTGAGCAGTGAGGCCTGGGTGCTCCAGGGGCGGGCATGCACCGTTGGGCGGCGGGAGGGGCTGGGGTACATCTGCCTGGGTGCGCAGGGGCGGACAGGCGATGATGTCTTGTGCAATTGTGTGTACTTTGCCATTCATGTCTCTGGACTCTGTTTCAGATGACGTATCTGTTTCAGATGTGTGACCTGGTGAACTGCACTACATACAGGCACGTGGTTGGAGACACACCTGTGGCAGCAGGTGGTCAGTGTGGCCTAGGTGCTCATTGTGGGCACTCTCTCTCCCTGTCCATCTCTTCTGTTATCTGTGTCTCACTCCCCCTCTCTGTCCGTCTTTCTCTCACTCCCCCTCTCTGTCCGTCTTTCTCTCGCTCCCTCTCTCTGTCCATCTTTCTCTCGCTCCCCCTCTCTGTCCGTCTTTCTCTCGCTCCCCCTCTCTGTCCGTCTTTCTCTCGCTCCCTCTCTCTGTCTGTCTTTCTCTCGCTCCCCCTCTCTGTCCGTCTGTCTCTCGCTCCCTCTCTTTCTCTCTCTCTCTCCTTCGCTCTCTCTCTGTCCTTTGATGTGCGCAAGACACACCTTCTCATCATGATTTTTGTCTTGCAGGCTGTGACCTACGGATTGTCCCGAGGGGAGCCGCCATGTGTCTTCATTTCTGTTCTGTGTTTCTTTGAATAAATTTTCATTTGTTACATCGAAGGTGGATGTGTGATGCTCATTTTTGTGACGACACATGCATGCCACCAAATGCGATGCCACCAAATGTGATTGTGCGACATCTGGCGGATTATTTGGTACATGTTCCGTATAGTTGATGTGGCATGTCTTTGGCCGGGGGGGGCGATCCTTGGGGTGGTGGCGGTGGGTGTTGTGGCCCTGTTGGGGCTCCGAGCTGCATGATCAGTGGCTCCATGGCATCTGTTGCCCTTCAGGTGTGGCTCTTGGCTGGGCTCCATTTTGTGGTGCAGGCTGTGGTCCTACTTTGCACCAGGTCAGAGCAGGTGTTACTTTCCTGCCGCTAACGGGCCTTATCGCCTGTTTTGTGGTCTTATCGCCGATCTGGCTGCTCGTTGAGAATGTTGCGGAGTGGTGTTTTCGCGGCTTTTTGCACGGGTACGCCTACTCTGCATCTCATTAGCGATAGTTGCGGGGGTCATCTGTGGCGATGTTTTTGCGGATGCTATTGCGGGTAAAATGGTGTTCTGGGCTGTTAACACCAGCTTGTGAATGGTGCGACGAATTTATCGCCACTTTGGCTGCGATAAAGTGCCGCTAACTCGGCGATAAGTCCTTGAGAATATGCCCCTTTGTGTGTTTAAAGCATCGACAATGTCTTAGGGAGGAGCCGTGTCCAGTCAGCACATGCTGTGGGAGGAGGTTCAATTTCCTGCCCACCGGCTGGGCACCAAGGAATTTATTGCTGTTCTGCTGTGCACCCTGCTGTGCACTGAGTTAAACAGGAGGAAGCCGATGTTTGAGAATCAACCACCTGCTCACCTCCTCCTGACCTCGGCATGTGCTGCTGCTGTGTCCTGCCCAAGCAGAGCCCGACTTGTGTCTGGGCCTCGTCATTCCAGCGTGAGTCTCACAGTGAGAGTAGGCTGGTGGCACAGGCTGAGGCAGAGAAGCACGGCTTGCTCTCTGGCTCTCAAGAAGACTAGACAGGCTAGCGATCATCGCGGTGCCACACCACCAGGTCCTCTCACAGCATCATATAAGATCATTCTGACTCTCATAGACTCAGGTAAGTCACAAATTATTTTAATATCCACTGCTGACATTTAAAATGTTTGTTATGAAAATGGGCTAGGGGAACCTCCATCAGGGCATAGCGCCATGCAAATGGGCACACTTTTGCTTCGTGCACTGGCAAAGTAAGACAAGGTCCTCACGGGAAATTCCTGCAGTCAGGTGCATGGTCCTGATCAGATCGTGCTGAGTCAAAGTGCGCTTGGAGAACAAACCAGGCCTATGTGCCTGGAGTAATTTCTGGTGTTGTGTCTCCACTGTTGAAGTTAAGATCATGCACCAAATGCACTTGAGGAATCTCACAAAAGAGGTTGTTCCAGGTGTTTCGTTGTGGCAGCCATTAAAACTCCTTAGCTGTGTTTCTGCATCCTGCAGAGTGAAAAGTTGTCTGCCATCCACGCTGGGGCCTCTCACATGCTGTTTGGTACAGTCGGGTCCCACAGTGTCCTTGCATTTCTGGTTGGTGCCTTGCAGCAATTTCAAAATCTTCTTAGAGTTTCTCGTTGCTCAAATGAGTGTAATTTCTAATATCTATATGTTTCCCTCATCTTCATTGCTTGATTTCGCTTGCGAGAAAGTGTCACTCATAGTTGTTGAATGCCACTCATAATTACACTGAAATTATGAAAATGTCACACAAACGTAATCTGAAACCTTGGCAGCTATGCTCCAGTGATACACATCACCTCACATAGTTTTCTTCTTTCTTAAACAGAGACAAGTTTAAATAGGTATGCCTATCACCGCTTGTGTAGGCTGACTGCAGTTGTTTGTCCCTCAGTCGGACCAATAATTCAACATAGAAAATGTTCTTTCGCATCAGAATGCCGCCAAGACATTTCCCGCTAATGTCTATGAAATGAGCCGAAGGTCTCAAAATGGCTGTCACCACATGTCTGTTTTCAACAGGAAATTGCACTTGTTTCCCCACTTCGCTCAACGTCGCTCCATGTCAGTTTTTAAGGGTTCTGAGCTTGTTTTCAGAAATCCTGCTCCATGATCAGTGCAGGCCTTAATCTTGGCATAAGGTCATGGGGGCAGATTTACAAGGCCCTTGCGCCACTTTTGCGTCATTTTTAACATGGGAAAAGTGACGCAAAAGTGGCGCAAGGGGCTTGTAAATCTGCCCCCTGATGCGCAACTAAATGCGCATCGCAGATCTCCTTCTCTCTGACTAAATCAGGGCGCAAGTTCTCTGGCTAGATTTCACAGGAAATACTGCAAACCGTCCAAATTGATCATGAAACGCTCCTTACCAACAGAGCACACCCTCCATGTTGAGGTGTTCCTTCCACATCCAGTGGGCTCCTCATTGCCAGTGTAAAGGGGTGGTTGCACACAAAGAAGACCAAGACCAGATAAGTGGAAAAGGATCCTTTACTGGAAACACCTCAGCCATCAACCGCTCAGAGAGCAACTGGCATTATCCCCCAACATTCCATTCCACCCATGCATTCCACACTAGAATGCAATCAAAGCAAGTATCTGCACTTTTTACATTCGCTAGCAGTTACTAAAAAATAAACCAAAATAAGAGGCAGAAAAATAAAGAGGGCAGAGCCCTGAACCTCACAGCTGTCCTGTAACTAGATGTGTTTATATATTTATTAATTTATTTAATAACGGTTTATAGCACAACTGCAACAAGCAATTTTCAAGCAATTTATATTGAACAAGAGCAATCTCATTAGATATTTAAATGACAGATAGTGTAAGCTTATGGTGGGTACATCAGAGAAATATTCTAGTTGTAAGTGGAAAACGTGTTTTCACTCTTTTATGAGGTTATGTGGTGGGTGGAGTTCTTAGCTAAAAAAGCATGGAGTTCCTTAAGATGGGTGCACCTCTATTGAAAGGTTGCTTCTTCGCTTGAGATGTTTTGAGTTTGAGATTTTCCACCTGTAGTAAGATCTGGCTGTCTGCCAGAGTTAGTCGGTAGTTGGGTGCAATATTTTCAGTATATGTTGCTTAGCTGCCCTAGAGAACTACTGCGTTATGAAGCTCCAGTGCTGTGCATGTAATAATAGTGTTTATCGTATACTGCTAGGTACAATCATTCTAATTGATGTGTCCGACAATTGTGATGTCAACCCGATGTTTAATGTTCATTTCATTCTGACTAGAGTGGGGTCAATTGGAAATTAAGGGGCAGATTTACAAGGCACTTGCGACGCATTTGCGCCGCCGCTGAGTCACTTCTGTGACGCAGAGGCGGCGTAAAGCAAGCGCCATGCTGCGACGGATTTACAACGTGACGCATCTAGGGAGATGCATCACGCCATAAACCCCTACGCCACATTATACCTGCGTCAGGTATAATGTGGGCGTACCGTCGCAGTGTGGGCGGTCCTTCGCAGGAAAGCCTCGGAAAAGTGCCTGAGTGAAATCTACAAGATTTCACTCAGTCACCCTCGGCGCCTATGCGTCAAAACCTTGCACCTGCTTGAAGCAGGCGTAAGGCATGACGCAACATGTTAGAGATAGGCCAGGTTGGAACAGTGCTGGAGTTGCGTCGCGCCCGCGACACGTCTCTAGCACTGCGCCAACCTTACGCCGGCAGATACAACACGCATCTGCCTATCCGTGCGCCACTGAGCACCGCATTGTAAATGCGGCGCATCTGTGGTGGCGCACGGGTAGTTGTGCGTGTCGCAAGTTTTCTGGCGCATCCCTGCTGATTTTCAGAGATGCGCCAGACCTTGTAAATCTGCCCCAAATAATTATTTTAAAAACGATGGCAAATTAGTCCACAAAACATAGAGCCCCGTCCAATTGCCAAAGACATTTCTGAACATAAACTTAAGTTTACAGTTGAAGATATCTTATTAACATTTGCCAGGATTTCATAAAAAATACTCCTGGCAGGCATAACATGCATTATTGCTGCGGACTTCTCTGCCAGAAGTGTGGAGAAATCCTTAGTGGTATACTACACACGGGGTGGGAAATGGATCACCTCCAGATTTCCTGGGGTTGTAGGGGAAGGGCTTTCTCCACAGGAAAATGTCTTTCCTGCAAAGAAAAAAAATGTGCATTTGCACAGTAGGCTCCATTGCCCTGTGCTCAAATCCACACTATGTAGATTTCCGCAAATGAAGAACATTTCACTTGACATTCCCTATAGGATGACTAGGACCTGCACATAAAAGTACATTCAGGTAGAGATGTAACTCTCGTTCGGGGCATATCAACAACGAGGCGATAGACAATTATCGTCGCTTTAGCGTCCGTTTTCGGACGGAAAGCGGCGATAATTCTATCGCCTAATCAGCTAGGTCACGCTATCGCGTGAATCCCTGCACTATCAGCCCTTTTCCCCAACGCCCATCCTTGCATCTCTAATGAGATGCAAAGTGGGCGTTACTGGGCGTACCCCAGATGGGCTATGTTGTAAATATCGCCGATGTGCACATCGCGATATTTACAAGAGCAGCCCACAGGATTATAGCTGAGACGTTAGATTTTGGCGAACACGGCCGTTTTCGCCAAAATCTAACGTCTGCTATATCCCGACACCTATGTTAGCCATAGGAGGTGGATTCTGCTGATACGACCCTGTGGGTCGTATCAGCAAGGTCATCAGCCCTTTGCAGGGAACATCGCTGGAAAACCAGCGATGTTCCCTGCAAAAAGGCGATCGCATCGCTATCTCTGGTATTTTTATCGCCCTGGAGTAACTGCGTTGTTAATAGCGCGCTACCAGGGCGATAAATGCCAGAGATAGCCAGCGATAATGTAATTATCGCTACGCACGGCCAGCGATAATTATCGCTGGCCGTTGTTAATATGCCCCGTTCATTCTTTTAAGTTTTTTCCTGAATCGAGAACACACACCACCATTTACAGCAAAGTGTTAATAAGCACACTGTAACTAGCTCTGCTCATTTACATATCCGTCTTGATTGCCGTGGAGAAACCCACACGTTAGCCTGATCTCGTCCCGCCTGCTCCTCAGACTCTTTCTGAAACCTGCAGGCGAATCACGAGAAACACTCGATGTTCCAACCTGATGCAAGAACAATTTCATTTTATGATCATTATCGCGGAATGTTTCATCTTCCAGCGCTCGGAGAGGCTAAGGACGGAGATTTGGCCGAGCGGTGTAATGGTAATTTGATGGGTGCGTTTCTCAGTTGGCCAGGGGTGATTGATTGGCGTCACTGGCTCCCACACTTTATGGCGGGAGCCTTGAGATTATAACTCCGGGGCTTTCTCACACATTTCCACATAAAGGCCTCAAACTGCTGATCTGCGCGCGCTGAATGGACACAGCAGGTTTTGAAGCACAGGCAGTTTGAGTTCATCTGTCTCAAGATAATATCTTTTTTTGCTTCGGAGTTAGAGAGTGGAACCACTAGATATGTCTGTATTTTTGTTGCCTAATCTGTGGCTGAAACAAAATTGTGCGAGCCATAGACTAATAGATGTTGCAGAAATTCGACAGGTCTTTCTTATAAAAAAAAAATCACAGAAAAACTAAGGAAGGTGTATTGGTCGGCTGTATAGTGCCCCAATTATGATATTGGAGTACCACAAGACAATGCGGCAGCCGCCGTCCGTGCAGGTAACAGCGGTGGGGAAGTGGGGCCGCGTGAGGGAGGATTTCGAGGGATGATGCAGAGGGAAAATTAATTATTTATTTAATTTCCCCTCTGCATCGTCCCTCGAAACCCCCCCTCACCCCGCCCCGCCCCGCCCCGCCCCACCGCTGTTACCTGCACGGACCGCGGCTGCAATGTGGTATGTTGGCAGAGGCCTATGGTGCACCTGTACTGCCATTGCAGGCACTTCCTCTGGTAAGGATTAAGGTCACTTGTAAGGGCTATGCAATGCACTAATATAGAAGTAGCACAGAGCACCACAGGCAGGGCTTATGGTAGAGTGGCTGACCAGTTAGGTGCATCTATTCAGAACAGTACTAGATACTAGTGGCAGATTTATCATTATTTTACCCAGGGCAGCAAGCCACCTTGCTGCACTGTGTGAAAGAGAAAAGGCAGGAATGAATCGTATTTAACATGATACAGTGAATTCCTGTCCTTCTCTAGCGCTGGCGCACAATGAGCTGCCTATCGCCAATGCAGGCACCGTTGCGCCATGGTGCCAGGGTGCCTGAGTTGCAAACAGGAATGTTTTTGTGCAGAAAGGGACAACATCCTGCACAAAAACAATCCTCTAAGGCATTCTCTTCTTTCTTTGTGTGCTGCAGAATGCAGCAAACATAGAAAGAGGAGAAAATGAGGAGAAATTAAGATATTTCTCTTCAATACTCCTCACCTGGGGAGGTGCAGAATTTTGATGCATTCCCAGGTCTACCAGTAATGGTAAATCTGGGAATGTGCCAAAATTCATAAGTGGATGTGTGGGAACACCCACGCACCACCCATGGAACGCCTCCCTGGGGCTGAGTAACGAAACGCAGCGCAACGCAACGCACATGTACAAACAATTCTGTTTGCGATTACCAAATAGCGAATGTTTGCGATTCGACATTTGGAAATTGCAAACAACAATATACAAATGTGCGTTTTACACATTTTGCGATTCCCAGTGGATCGTAAATAGACCTACCTCAAGAATATTAATGAGGTAGGTCTCGGTTTGTGACCCATTGGGAATCACACATATCACAGGGATGGTGACCTGCTGGGGTCAGCAGCCCAGCATGTCTGTGATTGCTTTTCAATAAAGTAATCTGCCTTTCTTTTAAATGCAGCCTATTTTCCATAAAGAAAAATGGGATCTAATTCAAAAAGAAAAGTTTTCTTTTCATCTTGGACCACTGCCTGCTTTAAAAAAATCTTTTTACGAACATTCACAAAGGTGAAGGGGTCCCTTGGGGACCCTACCTATTTGAGAATGGGTTACCACCTACTTCAAGTAGGTGGTAAAATGCAGTGTTTTGCGACAGCATTTCAGTCACAAAACATTCACAGATATCACTGCGATTCGGTATTAGGAAGAGACACCCTAAACACGCCCTTCCTATAATCGAATCGCAAATTAAATTTGCGAATCGATAATAGGTTACCGATTTGTACATGTGAAAAGCCTTTTTGCGTTCATAAACATGCCTAGTCTGCAAAATCGGACAGTTTGTGATCACAAAAAAGCTTTCTACATGTGACCCTAAATCTCATATCAGTACTGAAAAACAAGACGTGCACCGCTTATGGTGTGAGTTCAGTTGACAGGAGGTACATACAAAACAAAAATTGACAAAGTAAAAAGATCTCACCTTTTATGAACATGTGCAGAGCAGTTGGTTTTTCCAGATATCTGTTGGTTTTACATTGCTTTTAGTTTAAAAAAAAACCACAAGATACCTCTCAGTGTGTCACCATGCATGTGCGCTCACGCAAACACATAAGCTGCTGTTTTGGAATGTTTTTTTTTTTAGAAAGTCATCCCAAAATGGCCATCGGTGTGTCATCACACATGCACATGCACGAGCAGTCATCTTGGGATAGGTTTACGCAAAGACCTCAAGATGACCACCCTTGTGTGTTTGTGTCCATTGAAGGAGATGCAGGAGTGAAAATCTCCGAAGCTCAAGGGAGTGTCCAGAGTGAGGATCCTTGGTGAGCTGTATAGGGCACTGCAACAGCAAGATGTTAAGAAGTATGGCTTACTGGTCACGCTTTTGCAGGCACAGTGTCAAATACTCCAAGCTAGAGCTGGACAGCCTCCTGGGCACCCGGCATTTCAGTGGGCTGGAAGGGTGGAGGCCGGGTTCACTGTTGGTGGGGACTGGTTTTGTTGCTGAGGACCTTCTGACAACAATCCTACTTGCAGCGCTTCTAAATAAACAATGCAAAAATATGCTTTAAAAACAATAGTTTTTGTATTGTTAATTTAGATATTAGGTGAAAATATAAATGTATATATACTAGATTAAAATTGGCTTGTTTTAGTGCACTGCTCCATCTCACCATAAGGAAGTACGCATGAATCCTATGTAAAGATACACAGTAAACGTTAGAGTACCAAATCAGCCACCTCAAAAGTAGAACACGTCATTCAATTGCTCTGCGACCTTCCTATCTATATCCTAAGATCACCAATCAGGAACAGAAGAAAGCAGAGGAAAAAAGGGAGGATAATTTACTAGACATATTCCCCATGCCTGGTGGTGCAGCCTGAGTCACACTTGGAAATGGAGCAGCGCTTGCAGGACCACTGGCAAATGGAGCACAAGGAGGTAACACACAAGTGAGAGCTTGTTTTATCCTTGGCTAAAATACAAGCTCTCATAAGTGTAGTGAGCTCTGCAACGGGGGCAGATTTGACTGAGGGTAGGTTACATACAGCTTTCTACAACAATATATACAGTACAAACAGCGTACCCACCAGCTTAAGTACCATCATCATCCCTGGGACAGGATCCGTCTACGAGATAAGTTAATTCTTAATCATGTAAAGGCACATCTGTTAAATACTAACTTGTGCGGTCATGTGGTTCTCCCTCCTCACTAGTAGGCATCATTAAAGCAGGGTTCAATGTAGGACAATGGACCAAGATAATATGAGAAGCAGATAACAAAATTTCGTAACATGACAATCTAGCAGTGGATAATTGTTGGGTGTTCACGGTGAAGAGAAGTGAAATCAGAGCACAAAGGGAATCAACCATTAGTGGAAAACTTAACATAATATTTCCAGAAATTTCAACAAGGCTGATGGCTGCTGCCAAAAAGTGCAAATAAGGTGGAAGTCCAACGGCAACTGTGTCCAGTGCAGAGGAGTAGTAGGCTATGGGTGTTTTCTGATTTCCATGGGTTTATACCAATACACCCAGTGCAAATCCATTGTATATATTTATTTATATAAAGTTTTATATAGTGCGGACATGACCCAAGTGGGTCTCAGAGTGCTTTACAGATTATCAAGGACACCAAGAGTTGGGCCCGAAGGTCAGTAACAACAACAGTGATAAGCAAGATACAGGAGTAGAAAGAGGAACAGGTTATCTTGCCATTGCAAAAGGAAATAGAAGAGCATATATGAGCAACAGACAAATATAGATGTTGAGAACAGTCATAAGTCATAGACATAGACATAGTCAAAGACATAGGATCAAATGCAAAATACATTGTAGCAGCATCACTCAGGGTGAGGCAGTCCGTGGAGGAGGAGCGAAATCCGCAAGTAGCGGAACCAAAAACAAGTAGTACCTGGTGGGGGTAGGAGCAATCAATCAAGGGCGTTCATCAATAGAGTTTGACTTCTTTTTTAAAAGATTCCGTAGAGGGAATAAGTCGGATTTTCGGGGGCAAAGAGTTCCAGATTCTCGGGCAATACCCGAGAACGCCAGATTATAGGTTTTCTCTCTTTGGAATTTATGAGGTTTCAGCAGCAGGGTGCTGGAGCTCCTAGAAGCTCTGCTATCCATTGCATTCAAGACAAAACAAAATTAAAAGTTTCTCATAGTTAGGAAGCACGAAGGTGGGGGCTGAAATCAGAGCTAATTTTATCTTTACAAATGTATTGTGAGCCTTGCTAGACCACTGCAAGGGCTTGGGAGTGTCTTTTCTGACAAAAACTTGTAAGGATCTGGCTATTTCAGCATATTCTAAGATAAATTGTCTGCAATACCCAACCACTGCTAAGAAAGTGTGCACTAGTGGCACAGTTGAAGGACATGGCAATTTACAGATGGGGTCAACTCTTTTTGGGAATAAGTGATGTTCACCTGCCAATATTTCATGGCCAAGCCATTTGACCCCGATAAGGCAAAAAGGCATTTTTTCTTTAAACGCTCTGTGCCCTTTCTTAGCGAATTCAGTAAGGAGATAGACTGAGTCTGCCTTGCACTGGTCTAGCATAACAAAGGCCAATAACATATTATCAAAATATTGAATTATGATGGCTCCCTGGGGGAAGACCAACATGTTTAAATCCTTCTTTAGGGCCTGAGAGGAGATTAAGGAAGACTCTGTAAATCCTTGTGGGAGGTGAGTCAACAAAAGCTGGGATCCGAGGAATGTGAACAAGAAGAGGTATTGACTTTCTTTATGTATGGGGATTGAAAAGAAAGAGTAGCAAATGTCAGACACAGTAAACCATTTAGCAATGGCAAGTATGCAGCCGAGGATAGAGGCAGGGTGGGGACCACTGGCAACATTGGAATGACCACACTATTAATCACCGTATGATATTGCACTAACCTATATACATTTGTCTTCCTTGCCTTTCGTATGGGGAGAATCTGCAGGTTACTTCTGCTACCAATGGGAATTGGTATTTAGAACCACTTGCTAAAATAAATCATCTATTTCAGAGTAAATGCCTTCCTCTACCTCAGGCTTCAAAGATACTGAGGTATTCTCTGTAACTTCTTTTGTAGGTCTACCTTCACTTTCACCAGTTCAACTACAGAAACAAACCCCACATCATTAGCTCTAGTAGACCACAGAGTGGCAGGTAACTGTGAAAGCAATACAGTTAAGTCTACTGACATAACAGTGTGGTCTATACTCTCACTACAATATAAACCATCCTAAAATAATTGAAGCATCTGATTTTCTTGTTCCTGAGACATATTTAAAAACACTCCATCCAGAGTGCAGAACACTGTACAAATAAACTTGCAGATGGTATTCTTACCTGTAGGTTTTTCGGGGCAGTGGGGCTTAGTATAAAAGGTAGGAAGGTAGAGTAACTTATAGGTCCAAGGAAGATGGTCATATAATTCATAATGTGGTGGATGATTCATTGATTGTTGGTTCTGTATGTCTCTTCTCTTTGATAATTTGTAAAGCGCTCTGATACCCTATGGGTCACGTTCGTGCTATATAAAAACTTTTAAAATAAATAAATAAAAAATTAGAAATACCGGCTGTGTCTGTAGACAAGGCCTAGAGAGCTAAAGGAGGGACTTAAGAAGTCTTAAGGGCTGAGTGACTGGCACCTGTGTCAACGAGGTAGTACATTGGCCATTTGTGATGCAATCAACATAAGTCCCTTTTGGTCTAAAGGTATTAAGGTATTCATTTCACAATTGCTACCTCTTGGGCTGTCCTTAAGCTCAGGGTTTGGTATAACTTGGTGTACCCTGATGGGTTTGATGGCCCTGGTGCACTGGAAGCAACGTTAGGACAATCCCGCTTCCAATGCCCAAGTTGCCCACATGCATAACGAGAGTTCTTGCTCCTGTAATGTCCCATCTACCCTTTAAATTTCCACTCCCTGCACGTCCACCTTCATGACCTTCTCAGCCTGCCTGCCTTTGAGGCTCTCCCTGTCCCTCTACTTTAACAACACTCTGCATTTTCTGTAATGTTAGGGACACCAATTTCGACCCCACCTTTTCTTTCTCATTTTGTGGTGGTCCCCAACTGTCACTCATTCTTCCGACATATTCTTGTGCTACCCAATACATATTGTAGTCAGTTGACTTTTAACTTTCAGCAGCAGTCCATTCACAAAAGCATCCCCTCAGCTTTCTGAACCATCTCTGTTGGACGAGCCACTCTGAATATTTATCAATCATATCCTTGAGCCTATCTAAATAATCGCCCAGAGCCTCACCTTATTTTTCCTTGCAGTTAGAAATCTTAGTTTAATCTGTCACGAAGGCATATCTCTGGTAGTATATTCAGCACTAAATCCTTAGCAGTACTCAGTTCTCCATCATTTCCCGGGTCTGCTCTTAACCACAATGCTTCTTCTACCAACCTGTCTATCCCTTCACTTGGCACCATCAATCATAGCAACTGTTTCAAATTCACCCAGTTTGGTCTGTACACATCTAGAACACTTTGCAACATCTTTCGGATATTTGTTGGATTTTCTAGAATATTAGAAACATTTTCTTTATTCTCATTAAATCATGGTGGTTCCTAGATACATGGACCACAACTCTAGACCCCGGCCACTGGGATTGACCTTCAAGGGAAGGAAAGCTGATGGAGACAGATCCTGATCATTTGCATCACTTGAGTGGGGAGAAGGGGAAGGGCTTCTTGACAGATGCCCTGAAGTTTGCCTTAAGAGTAATAGTGGGGCTTCTCTCTCTCTCTCTCTCTATTCCCTTTGCCATAGGGCTGAATGAGTTTACACTCTTCATCTGTCCTTGGCAGTTGAATCAACCTATATTCTCTTCACTCTGCCACATGCTGCTCGAATTGCAGGTGTTGTGTATGTTCTTAGGGTAAGTAAAGGCGTATACACCTGCTCCTGTCCACATGCCGTCACTGCAGCTAAGTTGCTGCTTAGAGACACTATCCTTACATTTGGAGTACTGAGCTGGATCTGCAGTGATCAGGGGCCATACTTTATGTCCTCTGTAGCACAAGCATGCTGAAAAACCCTAAGAATAGATTTGCACTTTAACTGTGTCTATCACTCCAAATCAGCAGATAAGGGAGAAAGACACAACTAGTCCTTGAGAAATAAAATAGTTAAGATCTGCAGAGAGACTCAGTTGAAGTGGCCAGACACCCTACTGCTAGCCTTACAGTCCTTCAGATCGATCACAAAAAACTAGACTGAGCCCTTATGAAATGATTATAGGCTGAATCATGATGGTTCCTTCCAGGCTTCCCGTCTCACCAGGAAAGCTAGACCTACAACTAAATGATAACACAGAGCTGCAGTATTGTAGAAAGCGTATACAATGTCTTTACAGTTTTCATTCTCAGGTTCGAGGTGCCTTACCAGAATGCCTGACCAAAGCTTGCCACTCACATCAGCTTGGTGATCTGGTAAATGTCTGTATGTATTGAAGGGAAACAGATCTCTCCAGTCCAGCTGATGCAATCCATATTAGGTAATGCTCATCATGAACACTGCTGTTAAATGCTGTGTGCTGGGGACATGGATCCATATGTCTCACTGCAAGCCATGTAGCCCTCCAAGGAGCAGCCGTGGTCGTGTGATCGAATGGCCTCAGAAACACCTGTGGATAGCCTCTCTGCTACCACCTCTTCAGCAACCAGTAGACTGAGACCTGGGAACTTCCGTGCCTGCTTTTTCATGTCAGGATGGTGTCCCTACAGCCTCTCATCATTACTGTCTCCACCCTTGGTAAGCAGCCTTCTTCCCCCCGGACGCTGGATCCCATTGTGGCTTTAACCTGCTGTATTTGCTGCTGCTCCTGCTCTCAGCATGTGGCTAGTGGTGGGATACATTCTTGTGGCAGAGTGGGCAGTTTTTCCTAGACTGAACTGGTCTAGGACTCCCCTGGTACATAACTGCTGCTCTGCTTGCAAACTAAATTCTTACATGCTGCTGTTGGAAAAATACAGGCAAACAATTACATTTTCCTCCTGCAGGTCGTCACTCATATGCCTGTTGATGTTGAAGATACTGTCCATTTGACCGGGGAGCTAAGCATATTTAATGATACGTGCCTACAACTTTATCATCTGGGACACAGACTGCCAGAATGTGCTGGAATCTCCCCCTCTTCCTTTCAAGCCCTCGAAAAGTTCAACAACCATTTTAATCACAAAATGCCAGACACCAATAATCTTGCAATGACTGAAAGGGGACTCATTTGTAAGCACCGAAGAGCAAATGCATCCATAGAAAGGCATAGAAAATGTGATTCCTTTTGAGATGCTCTGATTTCAGTATTGTCTTCCTCACAGACTGTTATTTCTTTGGCGGGACACTCAAGGCGGTCACACGTATTTTATTTGCAGGTCACAATCCTACCCATGGCTGCCTTTGGAATGGACTGGACTGGAACTTGATATCCAGGGTACATTGTGCATTGTATAAGACATTTTGATGATCACCCACTAGAACAGAGAAAGTGTTGGAAAGCAACATCTCTATTAATGACAGAACGTTCGGGTACCTCTGCAAAGTTGTTAGTCCATAATGAAATGGCTTGCGATTACCTTCTAGTGGCTAAAGACGGGGTAGGGGGTGGTTGTGTCATTGTAGGGGCCAAGTGATGCACATATCTCCCCAATGCCTCTCTCAGCATACATGAACAGATAGATAATATTAAGGAACTTGTGAAGGCATTACCTGAAATGCAATGAGGCCTGACTTGAGTTGAAGAGGCATGGGAATTAAGTATTTTAAATCCTTTCTTGGTATTTTCTTGATTGTTAAATCTTTCTATGTTATTAATAAATTAGTGTTATGCTTCAACCAACGCTCATGCAAAAATAAAGGCTCTGCCAATTCATTTTTGCTTGCTGCTTCTCAGGATAATGAAGGAAGGGATTGTGATGACATAAGAAAGAAACGGTGAGATTCTAGTCAATATCCGTAGATTGAACTTTTTCTCATGGAAAAAGGGAGATCTATGAAATCATATTTTATTATGCTATACTATCCTCAGTATATGGTTGATGAAAATCAGTTATATGTACTATATTCATAAAAGAAGCGTGTGAAAACAAAACACCACTATGCAAGTACACCCTGTGTGCAGTTGGAAAGCAATCATTTCATTCTGAATAAAGCCTTATATTGTATTAGGTTTACTGACAACTTTTCAAGGCCATGTTAAGCCCAGGAGCATTATGTTTCATGAAGTACATCGCGCGTTTTAGCAAGTGCAACCATGTTATCAAACCTGGCAAGTGAAGAATCACTGTTAGTGAAAATGAATGTTATCTTCCTTCCAAGGTCGTTCAAGTCCTTCCTCTGAGGAAAAGTTCCAGACACCTGCATGTTAGATAAGTTTCTGCTGAAACTAATTAATTGCTGTCACAGCACCTTCTCACATTGACTTTTATTTGATGAAAATGTATATATACTATATCGAAATTTGCATGTTTTAGCACACTGCTCCAACTGACCATTTTTCTATCTTGAATCCAGGTCAGTTCAGATGACAATTGTCATTTCTGTATTTTTGCTTTGCTTTGCTATTTTCCAGTAAATGCTATTTGGAGTTGGGCTTCCCTATGTGTTGTATTTAATTTTTATACCCCACAAAATTCTGTGGGACCATGCTTTTTGTGAGTTGATGAAAACCAGCAAAACGAGGGTAACATCCACCAAATTTGAGTAGCTTAAAAGATATGCTGTGTATCCAACATGTCTTCAAAGCTTATGTCTATTATCTTGTGACTGATGTGAGAAAATTGGCCACAGGTGTAGCATGTTGAATCACTGCAAGTCTATGGGACACTTTCACAATGACTGGAAGATGACATCAGTTATGTCATCAATGATGTCATATGCGATGTCTTCAGTGATGTCATCAAATAAGTCAACTAACATGTCATGAGTGAAATAATATGTGAGGTCATAAGCAGTGCATGGAGCAGGCGCAAGTTATAGTTAGTTCAATCAATAGGACATTTATACAGCGCGCAGCTACCTCCAACGGAGGTGTCCCGGCGCTAACAACAGATTCGACAGTGAGAGAAAAAAAGGGGGAGCTACGGTAGGCTGAAAAGCCAGGTTTTCAGTGCTTTCCTAAATGCTTGCTCTGACTCTAACTTACGAAGATGGTCAGGCATTGAGTTCCAGAGTGAGGCAGTTCTCAATGAGAAGGCTCGACCGCCTATCCTGCCTTTAGAGAAACGAGGTATCCTGAGTAATTTCTGGTGATTAGATCTCAAAGCCCTAACATGGTGATATTTCTGGAGTCTCTGTTTCAGGTAGCCCGGGCCCTTATCTCTGGTGGCTCTATAGGCAATGGAAAGTGCCTTGAACTCGATCCTCCTTTTGACAGGCAGCCAATGGAGACTGGGGGGATATGTGGTGGCGGAACGGCACATTCCTAAGAAGTCTGGCCGCAGCGTTCTGAATAATTTGCAGTCTTCGGATCAGATAAGCTGGTAGACCCATATATAGGCTATTGGCATAGTCTAGCTGGGACTTGACCAATGCATGGACCACAGTCTTCCTGCAGTCCATAGGCAGGAGATGAAGAAATCTCCGCAGGGCTTTCAGCTTCCAGAAGCAGGAAGAGGAGACTTGGCATATTGTGGCCTTGCAAGAAAGGTTTGTGTCAAATTTGAACCACAGATTCCTAGCTGAATCTACCGGGATCGGTGGGGGGTTTGGCTCTGACGGCCACCAGAGTTCAGATAGCCGAGGAGAGGATTGATTAATAAAAAATACCTCTGTTTTATAGGTATTTAATTTCAAGCAGCTATCCATCATCCAAGCCGAGATGTTGTTCAGGCAATGCTTAAAGTTTGCGAAAGCTGCCTCGGAGTGTTCTCTAAAAGAGAACACCAGCTGAGTATCATCAGCATAGGATACAACTTTCACTCCCCATTGCTCGACTAATGATGCAAGGGGGGTTAGATAGACATTAAATAATGTAGGGCTCAGAGCCGAGCCTTGGGGAACCCCGCACACAAGGGGTTTTGGTAAGGAAACATGGGGACGGAGAAATATCTGCTGAGATCGACCCTCTAGAAATGAGCGGAACCAGGCCAGCGTGGTTCCCGTCACTCCCAAATGCTCAAGTCTCTCCAAAAGAATCCGATGAGACACTGTATCGAATGCTGCGGATAAGTCCAGCAGCACAAGCATTGCGGAGCTGCCCTGGTCTAAGGTTTCACGTACAGTTTCCGCAACTTCCAGAGGAGCTGTCTCTGTGCTATAACCTGTTCTAAAACCAGATTGGGAGTCATGGAGACAGTTGTTAAACTCCAGGAAGTTGGATAGTTGCTTCTGGACTTCCTTCTCAAGAATTTTGTCCGGTGCTGGCAAAAGGGAGATAGGCCTAAAATTCTTGAGCTCTGCTGGATCTGCGTCTGTTTTCTTGAGAATAGGCAGAACATAGGCCAATTTCCAGGCGGCTGGATAAGTGCCCGTTATCAGAGAGGAGTTCCAAATTGGGTTCAACTGCGAATTGAGCCATGGGGCCAGCAGTTTAAAAAACTTAGTCGGGCAGGGATCGCCAGGCGAACCTGATTTACATTTGTTCAATTCTATCAGGGATGCTTCTGGGCAAAACGGGCGAAATTCGGACCAGTTGCCAGGAGGGTCTAGAGTGGACTTTAGCGTAGTTGATGGCCCAGCCGAAGAGAAGGAGGAATAGATAAGTTGTACTTTCTCCTGGAAGAAGACTGACAAGTCCTCACAGAGGGTAGCCGATGGGGCAATGGTACTGTCCAGAGCCTTCGGTTTGATAAAACCTTGAACGATCCTAAAGACTTCTTAGGCTGAGTTATCAGAAGACTTGATTTGGTTGGCAAAGTAGTTCCTGATGGTGTTACATTTCAGCCCATGGAATTTTTTTAGAGCGCTCTGTAAGCGCACTTGGCCTCTGGATTGTAAGATTTACGCCAAGCACGTTCCAGCTTCTTACATAAGCTTTTCTCCATTCGTAGTTCCGTAGTGAACCAGGGGGCAGAGGGTTTGTTCCTGGCAGATTTCGTCGTTTGAAGCGGGCCGACTCTATCAAGGGCTGAAGTGACCCAGCAGTTGAAAGTAGATACATCGCTCCTAGGGTCTCCCGCTAGCTGAAGTGGGGTGATTTGTAACACGGGACCCAGGGTCTCAAGGGAGACCTTCCTCCAGTTTCTCCTTTCCTTGTACGTTGGCCTGGCGCTATTGCCCGAGGATTTTCCAGTCAAACTGAAAGGAACTAACAGATGGTCCGGCCAGGTTAGGGGTATCGGGACCTCTACTTTCAGGTTAGGATCATTAGTGAAAATGAGATCCAGCGTATGGTCAGCTATATGGGTAGGCGCACATTTTCAGATTTTCAGTCAAGCAAGACAGCAAGCTGGAGAAACGATGGATGAGTTTGTTGAAAGACCTGATGTGCTTATTAAATACTACAAGTTTAGTGAATGTAATAATGAAGAAGCCATACATCTCTGAGTCATCAACGGCTGTCTTTCAGACTTTTTCACAAGACGCATAATGAGAGAGATGCTCAGCTTAGAGAAAGTACTAATGGCTGCAAGAGCAGAGGAAAGATCAAATCGACAAGCCCCTGATATGGAAGCTGGACCAGTGAAAAATGAATCAGCATTGGTCATGAAAAGCAAGGACAAGTACAAGGTAGATGCATGCAAGTCAATGCCTCCAAAGATGAAAAAACTGTGTTTACGATGTGGAATTTCATTTCCTCATGAAGGCAAATGTCCATCCTTAGAACAAACGTGCAAAGATTGTGGTAAAGAAAACCACTTTGTAATGGTTTGCAAAGCAAAAGAGAAACTAACTATGCCACAGTGAGAAGAGAAAATGGACATCTAAAGGTTCCTGAAGAATTCTCGCCATGCCCACAAGGCCAAAAAGAAACATCAGTTACGACAAGTAGAAACCAAACAAAGTCGATTGTCGTTAAGTTAATTCTACAAAGGCTCGTCAACGTCATTATCGTTAGCCAGTGAAAAAGATGGATGTGAGATGATGGCATCAACCAAGGAACCACATGCACATGTAGTTTTGGTTGCTTCCAAAGAAGAACAAAAGACAAAGGCGAACCACCACACAAAACAACAGAATTCATTTGGGCATTGCCCAATATTACAATTAAGGTCAATGGTTGCCCTATAACCTTTATCATAGACAGTGGCCCGTCAATGAAATTCGTGCCGGTTGAAAAGTTCAACAGCCTACCTCTTGTGCCACACCAAAAGTATATACGTGGGCTGCTTCTAAACCAATGCAGAGTCAAGGGTCATTTATAGTAACAATGAGACATAAAACAGTATCAGTTCAAGCACCGATTCACGTTCTTCCAGGAACTTCATCCAGTGCCTGTTTACCAAGTTTTGCCACCGCTGCTGACATGGGACTGATATCTCTTAATTACAACATCCACACTCAATCTGAAGTTGTGAGTCAGTTTCCGTCGTTATTTCATGGCCTAGGCAGGCTCAAGACAATGAAAGTGCGAATTCACATCAATGAGAAAGTTCGGCCGGTTGCCCAACTGCATCGCAAAATTGCTTTCCACTTGAAAGAAGCTGTTGAGAAATAACTTGAAACACTGGTGAAGTATGACATCATTGATCGATCCACCAGTCGACACTGTGGGTTTTGCCCATAGTGGTGGTGCCCAAAAAGGGCAGTGGATGAGCAGTGCACATCTGTGTTGATACACGCCAGACCAACAAAGCAATAGAAAGAGAAAGGCATCCTGGTCCACACATAGCGGACACGATCATGCAACTGAATGGTGCCAAAGTCTCCTCCTGTCTTGATCTGCACAAGGGATACCATCAGCCCAAGTAGAAAAAAAACAGCGAGTACATCACTACTTTTTTGATTCATGTTGGTTTGTTCAGATACAAGAGGTTGTATTTTAGAGTGTCCTAAGCTACAGATATATTTCAGGATGTCATGCTTCGAATAATTCAACTTGTCATGCATGCTTATAACTACAGTGATGACATACTGGAATTTGGGGCTACGCAAAAGGAGCATGAAAAGGCTCTTACACATGTGTGCCAGTTTCTTGCTGATGCAGGTCTCACTTTAAATGCAGCAAAGTCTGACGACCAAACTCAAATTCTTTGGGCACATATTTTCTGATGGGGGAATGACTCCTGACCTAGACAAACTCAATCAATCAATCAATCAGGGGTTTGTTAAAGCGCGACTACTCACCCGTAAGGGTCTCAAGGCGCTATGGGTGGGGTCGGGGTGCAGGTTCCATCCATCAAGGAGGGGGGCTGTCGAAGAGCCAGGTTTTGAGGTTTCTTGCGAAGATGGGGAGCGATGTTGTCTGTCTGAGGTGGAGCGGAAGGGCGTTCCATGCTTTGGCCGCGAGGAAGGAGAAGGAGCGGCCTCCCGATCTGGTCTTTCTGGTGCGGGGGACGACGGCGTAGGAGAGCTGGGCTGATCGTAGGGTCATTTGGGGTGCGTGGAATTTGAGTCGGCTGTTCAGGTATGCTGGTCCGGTGCCGTGGAGGGCCTTGTGTGCGTGGGTGAGCATCTTGAAGGTGATTCTCGCCTCGACAGGGAGCCAGTGGAGTGTGCGCAGATGCTGGGAGATGTGGCAGTGTTTTGGCAGGTTGAGCACTATCAGCTACCTGCCCCCCACAAGACGTCACCATGCTGCGATCCTTCTTAGGCATGGCCAGTTATTGCTTAAGGTACATTTGTGACTTTGCTACTGTGAGTGTCCCATTGAGAGACTTGACAAAATGAGATGTCCCTTTCCAGTAGTCTGCTGAATGTGATCAAAGCTTCAAAAGAATAAAACGTGATTGAAAATGCACACCCGATGGCATATTTTGACCCCAAGATACATACTGAGATCACAGTCAATGTGAGCCTGATGGGGCTGGGGGCAATCTTTGCTCAACATAATGGTCGTCCGAATGCTCAGAGACACATTTTAGCCTATGCTAGTTGTAGCCTGTGTGACAGCGAATGTGCCTATTCTCAGCCAGAAAAGGAGAGTCTGGCTGTAGTGCGGGCCTGTGAACATTTTCATGTCTTTCTATACAGAAAACGTTTCACTATTACTACAGATCACCAAACGCTGCTCACTATTTTTGGAAATCTGAAAGCCAAGATGCCCCCTCGCATTGAGAGGTGGGGGTTGCGACTGCAAGTGTATGACTATACAATTGTGCACAAGATGGGTAAAGATCCGAACCCTGTTGATCACTTTTCACGTGTATCATTACAGTGGCACAGTTCAACATCCAAAACAGCTGAGGAGGACATTATCTTCATTGTGAGGTCTAGCATACCTGCAGCCCTATACACTGAACAGATCATTGCTGCTTCTAATGCTTATAAAAACATGCTTATCCTCAAAGACATAATTTCAACTCAGTTGTGGAAGACAGCATGCTTGGCCTTTTGCTGACAAAGTTGAATTAAAAAAATTCAAACATGTGTAGGATGAACTGTCCATTACCAAGGAAAGTACTGTATTTAGAGGTGTCATGAACTTCTCATGCACCCTCTGTGCAGTGGGCCTGGTGCGCAGGGCTCATGTTATGTTACCCCTTATGTTACCCCTATGGCACCTCATGGCGGGCTATGATTGCATGCCCAAGTTTCCCCTTTCCCCCAATTCAATTATGCTTGACCTTGCATGCATCCCCTGAACATGTGAACCAATGGCTTGTCTTGCTCCCGCTGTTGCTGGGGTCTTGGAGTATTTTTCCCTTGTACACAATTAGACAAAACAAAACATTCATTTCCTGTTAAGTTGTTCCATCCGTTAGTTTGCTGTTGCTCTTTCTGAAAGGTTAAGCCTGTGTACTAACAAAGTTTTCCTTAGGAGTCTTGGAGAACATTCCAGATTGCCACATGCTCCACATGCCACACGTCATCCCGATGTATCCATTGGACCCTGAGTCTGTATATAAACCACGCCATAACCCGATCTCCTTGCTTGGCTTACGCTCCCTGCAGAACAAGCTTAGTCTCCACCCACTCAGCAGAAGAATCGACCAGACCTGGGCAGCCCTCTTTTCGTCTGCAGTTCAAGTTCCTTCAGTGAATACCATGGCTCCAGTTCCCTCTAAGCAACCTTGGTCTCCGCTTCCTGCTCAGTGACTCCAGTTCCTCAGCAACTTCCTGAGTCAAGACCTTAAGTCCTTCTTCAGACTTAGGACAAGATGAAGTACTAGGCTAAGTACTTGAGATCAGGTTAGTGCACACTATCATTTTACAGTACTAAGCAGGCTGGAGTATCAGCATCCTCAAGACTATATATTTGCCTTCAATGTTCCCTATCATTGGTTTCCCTCCAGTTCACTTTGAATGTTCTTGCTCTGGATTCTTCCTGAAACTCTGGCCATTGAACTGGATTATTTCTAAGGACTAAAGACTTGATTCTGTGTTTTCATGATGAACAGTAGTGCCTTTAAAACTTTCCACGAAGCTCTTGATTCATGTATTAACCCTGTACAAAAAGCCATGTTTCGAGTTTCCATGGGAGTCTCATTAACTCGAATCTATGTTCCGAATGTTTCCTTGGGAGTGCTACTAACACCGATCTGTATTTCGAGTTATTCCTTGGGAGTGTATAACTTCACTCAATGGTTCTGGTTATTCTGTTCCTTGCTGTGTTTCTTTAAGAGACGGTAAGTGTATGTTACCAATATATTTTCAAATCCTTTGTTTGAAAAGCTCAGTGTATTGTTGATAATTGCCTCTTCTTGTTATCTCTAGTCCATTGAGTCTTTGCAAAACAAGAGGTCAAGGTCCTGTGTACATCTACCTAGCAGACTCAGAGGGCCTCCAGTTAATGCTGTGTCACACCGTTGCTGACCGGAACCAGTATAGCAAGTGTCTCTTTCCTTTTTTTGTCCCATCCTCCCTTCCCCCTTGAGGATGGGTGTGACTGAGGGGTTTGTTCCTCAGGCATGCCCAGTCCTAGGGAGGGATAGGAGGTCTTTCAACAACTCCAGTGTCGCCTCCATGGTTGGAACCATGTGATTGCATGACAAGAGGATAAAAAATCATCATACCTGAGAGCATAAGAGAGCAGGTCATTGAACTAGCCCATGGAGGACATCGTGGCATTTTTAGCCACCAAAAGAACCCTAAGAGACGGAGGCCCAGTTTCTCATAGCTGTCACAGAACGCAGCACAGCAGGCAAAAATGCGGTGTTGCGTGACAGGGAGAGAGGAGGAGAACACCATATTCACAAAGATATCGCTCTCTCCTCCACTCTCCCTAGAGCCGGTGCTGATTTCAGCTGCTGAGGGCCACGTACACACTTTAGTGCCATAGCGCTAGGGTGTGTGAGTGAGTCTAGCATAGGTTTTGAGAATATCCTTCCTGAGAAAAATGCTATGCTTAGACAAGTGAAAAGCTTTCCCTACTTTGTAAAGGTGCGGCACAGTGCAGCATGCATGCAAAGTCGGGAAAGCACGGTGAGATGAAAATATATCTCCGTTTAACGCCTGCTTTTCAGCTGCATTACTTTTTGGTGCTGAACCCTTTCTACTGATGTTTGAGAATAGGGTTTGGCCTCAAAAAAGCATGAGTGATAGCAAAGGTACGTCCATGTACCACCCATGTAACACCCCCTTGACGCAAATGCAAAGCAGCATTTCGCTCTGCTTTGCATTACTTTTCCATACAAACCAATGCAAATACCAATTTGTGTTGGTTTGTGAATCCCAAACAAGGTTTAGAGTCGGTTTAGCGTTACAAAAGTAACACTAACCCGATGCTAAACCTTTGAGAATCTGGGCCTGAGTGTGATTCCTGTGCCTAGATGAGCGAGTCGAGAGGGAACTAAAAGAGTGCCATATTTACAACTGCCTGTCCCCAAAGTGACGCAGCACCCATTAACAATGTCTGATCTTGCTGAACATTCCTGGTAAAAAGCTGCAGTTGATTTCTGTGGACCTTAAGAAAATGGACATCATCTCATGGTAGTAATCGATGAGTATTTGCGTTTTCCTCTAGTAGACGCGTTATCATCAACTACCCATGACAAGGTCATCGAGAGGCTGGATGACATTTTTGCAGCGTAGGGTATCACCACCATTTTCAAACTTGACAATGGTCCACCGTTCAATAGCAAAGAATTCAAGAATTTCTGGTCAAACTAAATGTCAAGCATCAAAAGAGCACACCTCTGTGGCCCCAAACTAATGATGTTGTGGAATGATTAATGGGTACCCTCAAACAGGTAATTCAACAAGCCTCGATGGAGGGAATCAATTTAAAGCAGGCCCTGTGTCAAGCCCTCCGTATCTATCGTTCAACTCCACACTCCACAACTGGTGAGAGCTCTGCCCCCTTGCTATTTGGGAGAATCATCGGAATTAATCTGCTCCAGTGGACAGTAGACCGAACCTTTAATGCGGATGAGGTTCATGGCACAGATACTTCTCAGTAGTGCCAGATGAAAACATATGTTGATCATCGTTGATGAGCTCTGGAAACAGCCTTCGATGAAGGTGATTGGGTCCTGGTCCAGCAGAAACAAAAGCGGAAAGCAAACACTCCGTTTGATGTCAATCCTTTGAGGGATGTCACTTACAAAAGACATATGGCGACAGCGTATCATCCCGGAATGTCCATCACACTGGACTCGTCACACTTTAAGCACCTACCTCGAAGGTTGTCAGCTCCTGCAATCATGAATGAGGCTACCCCGCCTCACAGTCCAGATCAAGCATCAGAACCTGTGCTATCGGTGCGCAATCAGAGTGCATCTCTAACATCTCATACCACTCAATCTGGCCAGCTAGTACAAGCGCCTTAATATCTTATTGGAGAAATACAATGTGATTATTATTTGTACTTTTTATTTAACAAGGGGGAAGAGGTAGTGTCGTGAGACTATGTGCGCTAGGACCCTTGCAGAAATGGGCAGACTCAACAAGGAATTATGTAACTCGTTGGGAGATGTTAAGGTGTGGTTATTAAGGGTTTTGACATAATGAGAAGGTAGTATGTGATTGTATGCTGAGGGATAAAGACATACAATCCAGAGCTCTGTGTGTGGCGTATTCATTTGTATGCTTCCAGGGCTGGGGAGGACACTACAAATTGCAGTGTTTTTTGGTTTTTGAAAGTTTGTTTTTATCTCAATGTAACACCTAACTATAACGTCTTTTAACCTTTGGCTTTTTCAGTGAATTTCTAGTTTTTTTTTTATCATATTCAGCCAATACCCACACTGCACACAGCCTTCAGTCTTATATAGCTGGGAGTTGGTCACATTGCCTGGACTCTGGCCAGGCCCTGCGCTCAACCCCTGTGGTCACCCAACCACCCCCACTGCCCATGGCCTTTAGCCATGCAAAGGGAAAAGTTGGTTACTGGGCCTGGTCTCAAGCCAAACCCCATGCCAAACCCTGCTGTGGCTGGCCAACCCCTGCTGCACAGGGCCTTCAGCCATGCACAGCTAGGGGTCGGCCTCAGGTCATGTTCTCTGGCCTGCCCCTGTGCCCAAACCCGCCATGTCCGGTCAACCCCCTGCTGTACACAGCCTTCTTCCGTATACATAGGGGGTGGCTGGACACGCTGTCTGGCCTCCTTAATTCAGAAAGCAATTGGACCAGATGTGAGGTGATATTATCACAACAAGGATAATTCAAACTGGCAGCAAAACCTTGCCCTAATACTTACTTCATATAGAGAAGTTGGCTTGGAAATGTAGAAATGTACAAGAGACTTCTGGGTTCTCTGGCAAAGAGATGGGATATTTACAAGGGAGAAAATGTTTCCAAATGCAATTGAACTGGCATCCAATATGCAAATATGTTCTAAAAATGCACCAGGAACACCAGATGGAATGCTCTACACACATAGTTGTACATAGTACAGCTCCCAAGCACTGAAACAAACATTTCTGGGTTTTATTTTTCCATAGAATTACAAAAGGATCTTGTTGTATTCTCTAAATTCCCTTCCTTACACCTTAGCTATGGTTCACACCCTCCCCTCCCTTCCTGCTGTTAAGGGTTCCTTCCATTTACCTTCACAAGCCATTCCCGCTGTAGCCAACATTCCACTGGTCAGTTAGTGACGGTTGTTCCTGTCATAACCTGCGGTGGCTGGAGGTTGTGAGATGAGTAAAGGATTTACTCACCGTACCGTGTCGTCTCAACTTAACATTGGCGATGATCTGCTGCTGGGCGGGGACAGCGCAACCAGCCTCCTCCCCGAATCCTGTTACATCGCTGCCGACTGAATGCATCTTACTCCCCGGTCCTGACGTGTGGGGCCGCACCTTGATTTTACAGCACCTTCTTTAAGTGTGGGGAGAGAAGTTCCGTTTGAGGGTGAGAGGCGGAGTTTGGGCTAGGCGGTCTTTCATGTATTGCCTGCCCAAGCGTGTTCCGAAACTCTGTTCTGTGTCTCATATACATGCGTGTTGCCTGCCCAGCCGTCTTCGGGGACTGCGCACTGTGCACTGTGTCCCTCTCCATAATATTTAAGGAAGTTTGGGAGCCTCTAGAGGGAGCTCTTGGCCTATTTTGGCTCGTCGCGCTGATGGGCACAGCTTTGGAGGAATTCTCTTTAACATTGACGAATGGATTTCGCCATATTTAACTGCCTGTCACGCTGAAGGGCACAGCAGTAGTGATTTGAGAAGATGTTTACGGTCACGTTGTTGCTCAAGTTAGTTTAATAGGGAGTAATTTTGTGTTGTATTTCACCACTTCTGCGACCAGATTGTTTTATAGCTCTACGCAAAGTAAATCAGTTTGCACATGCACAGGTCATATGCTTAATAAAGCCAAAAGCAGGCAGCTAGGGCTTCACCGTCACCAAAAACCTTGACAATACTTAGTGCACTGTCTGACAATGTGGACGTAGTAACAGCCGTACGAAAGCACAGATTGGAATCCTTTCCAGTCAACAGTACGTGGCACCTAAGGAAGGGAATGCAAAGTATGTATGCATGTGGGCACAAGCTGTAAGGGGAGTTGGGGCATAACCCCTGATGCTGTATTATTCCTGGACAGCACGATCCTACTTGTATCCATTTGATTGGACAGCTGTATCAAACTGTCTAAATCTGCACTTCTTTATCTGGTCTCTCCACAATGGCTACATCCAACATGAACCTACCTCCACCCTTCTTAGATGAAGTGGGTGAACCTACTATTGTTTGGAAGGGCTGGGAAAAATTATTCAGTTCCTATCTCATCGCAATTGGGGGAGAAAAAGTTTCTCCATTGAGAAAGCAACATATTCTGTTACACAATATAGGTATCCAAGGCAGGAAAGTCTACGAGAATTTGTCGGATTCTGATAGCGGCTCAGAGGGGGAAGACTCTCATGAGGTCTACTTGGCGACCTTATGAAAGCTGGAAAGACACTTTGGATAGAAAGTGAACATGGTCTTAGAGAGCCATAAATTCTTTTGTAGGGTGCAAGGAAAAGCAGAAAAAGTTACAGCCTACATAGCTGTGTTGAGAGGTCTGGCAAACTTATGTGACTTTGGCACTTTAGGTGACTCTCTTATTAGAGATCAGCTTGTTCGCTGCACTAATAACCCAAAAATCCAAGAGAAGTTGCTGACAGGGAATAATGACTTAAAAGTTGCAGTGGAAATAGCTAAAAGTATCGAACATACAGCTGAATGTATTAAAGAGATGAAGCACAGTAATAGAAAAGAGACTATGCAAGTAGTGAAAAGTGAAATCTATCCTGACTGTATTGAGAAGGAGAATTGCTCAACAAAAAAATTTGGTGAACCTTCTTGTGGCAAGTTGTCGGAAATCAAGAGGGGTGGAAGACTAAGGTGTTTCCGTTGTGGTAATTGCAATCATCTGGCCAACAGCCCAAGTTGTCCTGCTCGATCCATAGCCTGTAGGAAGTGTAACAAGAGAGGACACTTTGCCAGAGTTTGCAAAAATGTAGGCTCTGATAGGAAAAGTATTCATGCAATTGATGAAGATTCTGAGGGAATCAACAGTATGTATTTTTTCCAAGTGGAAAAAAACATTGAGTGCAAGGGTGTGGATTACCCTAAATGTGTAATTTCTCTTGATGGTATTGAGTTTAATGTGTTTGTTGACTCGTGCTCTCCATATACTTTAATTGATTAGGATATGTTTAAAGAAAAGTTCTACAAGGAACTACACGTTGATTTCACCTGATATAGATCCACAAAGTTATAATAAGGATCCTATTTCCCTGGTAGGCATGCTGTGTATGCAAATCAAATTTAAGGAGCACATGACGCAAGAGAAAGTTTACCTTGTGAGAAATGGGTCACGTTTGTTGAGGTGGACCCACCTGAAAAAATTTGACATTAGACTAGATCCTAACAGAGTCGATCCTCTGTTTGCTATAGGAGGGGGAAAACTGGAGTTCAAAGCTATTTGTGGTGAATTCCCGGAAGTGTTTTGTGAGGATCTGGGTCATTTAAAAGGCTTCCAACACAGAATTAGAGTAAAAGACAATGCAGTCCTGGTAATTCATAAAGTGCGTCCTATCCCCAACCTCATGGAAGCACCGTTGAGGGAAGAGTTGGACAGGTTAGTGTCACTGGGCATTATTGAACCCATGGAAAGTTCCTTGTGGTTTGCTCTGATTGTGGTTGCCCAGAAATCAGGGAGAAGCGGTTTGCGTCTCTGTGTGGACCTTAGAGATCTGCATGCAAACATTTGGGTAGACAGGTTTCCCCTCCCTCGCATCAATGAAATGATCAGTATGAAGGGTAAGGCAGAGATATTCAGTGTGATTGACCTATCGTCAGCCTACCATCAAATTGAGTTACACCCAGATTCTAGGTCACTTACATCGTTTATTACACCATTTGGTGCATACAGATTTCTCCGCATGCCATTAGGTTTGGCATCAGCTGCCGCTGTCTTTCAGCATGTCATGGAAAGCATTTTGGGGGGAAATTGCTAACGTCCTTTGTTTTCAGGATGACATCCTGATTCATGTGGAGTCTGTACAACAACATGCAGCTACTTTGAGAACGGTACTTAAGGCTCTCAAGGAGGAGGGTTTCACAGTAAGTAAAGATAAGTGCAAAATTGGTGTAGATTCTGTGGACTATTTGGGACATACCATCTCGAGGGATGGGGTTAAGCCAAAGTTGGATTTGGTTAAAGCTGTGAGAGATGCTTCCTCCCCAAACAATAAAGATGAGTTACAGTCTTTTTTAGGACTGACAGAATATATGAACAAGTTTGTCAAGAATTTTGCAGATGTGACAGTGCCATTAAGGAATCTATTTAAAAAAAGGTATCCCTTTTCTCTGGGAGGAGTGTTGTCAGAGTTTCTTTGAGGCTATCAAGAATGCCATTGTGAATGCTACCTCTTTGAGCTGTTTTGATACTTGGCGCAAAACAATTTTGACTACAAATGCTAGTGGAGTTGGTGTGGGAGTGGCGTTGTCGCAAGTGGTAGATGGTAAGGAAATGATTGTAGCGTTTGCGTCTAGAGCTTTGAGAGATGCTGAGCGCAATTATTCTCCAGTTGAAAGAGAAGCTCTGGCTTGTTCTTGGGCTATTGACCATTTAAAAATGTTCCTATGGGGACTTCCTTTTGTTGTGCGCACTGACCGCAAGCCATTGATGTTCATGTTTTCGATCAAAGGGAGGGTGGCCACGACCCCTAGTATTCCCAAATGGCTTTTGAGTCTAGAAGGGTTCAATTTCACCATAGAATATGTGCCTGGTAACAGAAATTGGGTTGCAGATTGTATCTCACGGTTATCCTGCGACGAGGGTAAGCTGGTGAATGATGCCATATCCGAGAGTGGTGAGTTTGTTGCTTCAGTGGATATTCCAGATATTTCTGAGGAAGAGTGGGATTTGGAGATGGAAGGTGATGAGACTTTGAAACAAGTTAAGGGCAGGATCGTTCAGGGTTGGCCCATTAAACCAGGTACACTGAGTGATGACCTTAAACATTATAGAATGGTGCATCACAAATTAAGCATTTCTAACAAGAAGGTCATGAGACGAGACAGGTTGGTTCCTTCGATGAAGTTGTGGTCTAGGATTGCAACAATTGCTCATGAGGGACACTTGGGCAGAAGCATTACCAAGGCTAGGGTCAGAGCCACCTATTGGTTCCCCAGAAGGATTCTGTAATTGAGGAAACGGTCAGAAATTGTGTATCATGTGCCCTTAGTGACAAATCGAAATCCACTCGTAAAGCACCTTTATCTCCTGTGATTGTCCCTTCCAAACCTAGGGATAAGCTTGGGTTGGACATTATTGGGCCTCTCAAGGTACCATTGTGGGAAGGAAAGTTCATGCTTGTATTATTAGCTTACCATTCACACTGGATAATGACAAAGGTGGTGAATCGCATTAACACTGGGTCCCTCATCAGTTTTCTCAAGGATGTGTTTGTGTTGGAAGGGATTCCCAGTACCATCGTCACTGACAATGGGGTGCAGTTTACGTCTGATGAGATGCAGGTGTTCTTGAAGAGCTTGTCCATTTGTCATTGTAAGACAGCTTTATACTGCCCAAGAGCAAATGGATTGGTTGAAAGGGTAAATAGAATGATAAGAGAATGTTTGCATATGTCACTAGTATCAAATAACCCTGCAGACCAGGCTCTCCAACGCATGCTGTGGTCCTATCATACCACACCCAATTTGGTCAACAATGTCTCACCGTTCCTAGAGTTAAAAGGAAGATTACCCTGAACCAAGTTGTCACCCAATTGATTGAGTGGAGTAGTGCCTAAGTGGGTGGATAGGGACGAGATGATCAGACTTAGAGAACTACACCAACATAGTTACAAGTAGAAATATGACACAAAGCATGGTGCTGTTGAGGGCAGGTGGAAGGTGTGAGACAATGTTCTGGTCAAATTACCAGTGTCTCACCAGTGCAGAGGAAGCAAGTATCCTGAGCCCATGAAAGTGGTCAAGGTGGGCAAGAACGTAGTTACTCTGAGTGATGGACGTACATGGCGTATGAACAGGTTATCTGTATGTCACAGTCTTTTAGTCAAGGACAGTCCGGTGGAGTGTTCAAGGGGTGACTCCAGATCTAGTTATGGTCGTAGGAGCATGAGGCCACATAGAGTCCCAGAGTGGCACATAGATCATGTTCCACTCTAATCTATAGTGCTTAGGTTGCATGGAGAATTGTAATGATGGTTTGGTGTGGGATATTTGTTCTTCTCATACCAGAACTGCTGTAATATTTGAATGCAAACGTAATGATTTTGCTTAGTTCTCTTATATTATTATATATTGGATGTCTCTTGTTATCTGTTTTTTCTTCCCGTTTTTTCTTTTGTTCATAAGGGGGAAGATGTGTTGTATTCTCTAAATTCCCTTCCTTACACCGTATCTATGGTTCACACCCTCCCCTCCCTTCCTCCTGTTATGGTTCCTTCCATTTACCTTCACGAGCCATTCCCTCTATAGCCAACATTCCACTGGTCAGTTAGAGACAGTTGTTCTTGTCATAAACTGCGGTGGCTGGAGGTTGTGAGGACGAATAAAGGATTTACTCACCGTACCAAGTCGTCTCAACTTAACAGATCTCTGAAAGTATCTGTGATGAAAAAAGTGGCACATTTGGCACCACCATTAATCTGTTATTCAAGTGAATAGACAATTCAATGTTTGTGTGGTTTCTATTGATTTGAAATTCAATATCAAATAATTTTTAAATCTTAACATTCTCATAACAATTACAATATAATGCAAAATAATACAATCATTAACATATGCCTGTATAGTCAAAATAACTTTTGAAATATATGAAAATTAACCGAATATAAAAACAATATTAATGAAACACAAATATTTATCAGCCAGAACATAATTATTTATATTTATAGATTTTAGCGAATAACCCTAGAAGGGTATGTACTGTGAATATCAAGTAGGACACATTGTAGGGCCTTAACACTGTGGCCAAAATATCAAGGAACAAAATATCGAAAGGTAAGTATGTATAGATTTTCTATATTGAACTCCACATATATGTACCTTGACAAAATATATAACCCCTGCCCCTCCCTTATCTTGACACTATCTCCATTCTCACGCTTTACCAACCAGCACAGTTTGTTCATCAAATGCACTAGCAACTGACCGAGAAATCTAGTATTAGATTATCTAGTATGCTCTGGCAAACAATAAGTACTAACACTCATGTTAGATCTATATATTTAGTCCCTTGAAGGAGTAGATATCATCTAAAGTTCAATATGACTAATCAATGAATTAAGATGAACATTGTAATGTGCACACAATTCAATATATTTTTTTCAGTTTAACTTATGTTACCTGCTAAGTATGTTGACACAGCTTATGTAGTCACTTTCGCAATTTGCAATAGTATTTTGTTTATTTCCTTTTGCTGCCAAGGTTGCCATGACAACGCTATAGAAACTACATGTGAAATGGTGCCTCACTGAGTGAGCAAGTTGGTTTTGCCACCGAAACGCGTCAGGAGCCAACTGTAAAATAAATGGATATTTCACTCACCCAGCGTGTCAGTGCCTGTTTCGTGGATATGCGGGAAGGAGGATTGGATTTGAAAAAACAAAGAAATTCACTGAAAAAGACAAAGGTTACAGGGACATTATAGTTAGGAAATAGAATTAAAAAATCCTTTGAAATTAACAAAAAAATCCAAAGGTTACTGGGACTTTATAGTTGGGTTCAAATTTTACACACACAAACCCATAGAAATTCAGCAGTTATATTTAGAATTATCTCAAGAAACTTTAACTCGTGCCCTAAGGTAACTGTAAATCGTGTCCCCGCCATGGTCAGTTTTCTTACCAATAATTTTATTCCAAATGTTTCAGTGATAATATCAATGATGTCATAGAAGATCCCATGACCGAAGGCTTAATTAGCAGTATATATATATATATATATTATCTACTGGCGGTCGCCAGTAGATAGTTATAGTTAGGACCTATTTCCCATAGGAAATCCGCAACATTCTATTTGAAATAACTCTTCCGTCGGTTGACGAATCTTCGCGAAATTTTCAAACTTTGTGGCCCGCTCCGGTCCGCTCCTATCCTGAAAGTCTTGGGGTGATTCGTCAAGCGGGGGCCAAGAAAAAAGGGGGTCCCAAAACGTGTTTTCCCCATTCATTTTCCCATAGGAAACTTTAGCCACGGCTACAGCACTGAACTGCTGAACGGAATTACACCAAATTTGGCAAAGAGGTAGTTCTTGGTTCAGAAAGAACCCTTTTTGTTAAATGGTGTAAATCCGTTCAGTAGTTGCTGAGAAAATCAAAAGTAAAAACACATATATATCTATGGCCGCGGAGGGTCCGCGCACCCTCCCGATGACCAGCTGTATTCTAATTGGCTGTCAACACTCCAAACCAGGAAGTGTTGGCAGCCATCTTGTGACTCAGTAGAACCGAGTCACAAGAAAACAGTAAAAACAATCACGCAAAACGCAAAAAGGGGGCAGGGTAGAAACACCCTGACCCCCTAGGCCCACCCACACGCCCCGGGGACCGCCACCTCCCCGGGGCACTAAATAATAAAATGTGGGGGTCCGTTTAGGACCCCGAGCCCCGAGGACCACCACCTCCCGGGGCTGTGCACTGAGATGGGAGGGGGCCGCGCGGCCCCCTCCTGGAGCCTGTGGTGGCCCTGGGGACCGCCACCCCCCAGGGCCAGCTCCTGCAGTGTCCCGGGGTGCCTACCCTCGGGACACTGCTGTTTGCAATCACAGGACGGGAGCCTCGCGGCTCCCGTCCTGTGATTGCAAACTGCTTGCTTCATTGAAGCGAGAGCAGGAAACCTGCTCTCGCTTCAATGAAGCAAGCAGAGTGCTTTTCCATAAGGGGAGCTGCATGTCAGCAGCTCCTTATGGAAAGCAATGCCGGCTCCCGCAGGACGCGGGGAGCCGGCGGGACCGTGCGGGTATTGGGGACCCCCACGGTCCCCAACAAGTGGCCAGGCCCGGGGGATGGGGTCCCCGGGGCCATTAGTGGCCCAGGAGGGGGCCACGTGGCCCCTCTCCCAAAATTTAATAAAAAATAATAATAATTAAAAAAATACAAAGGCCGGCCCCGGGGGATGGGGTCCCCGGGGCCTAAGGAGGCCTGAGGAGGGGGGCAACGCAGCCCCCCTGCATGAAAATAAAAAAAAAACAAAGGTGGCAATGACCCGGGGGATGGGGTCCCTGGGCCAAAATTGGCCACGGGAGGAGGGCCCACGCAGTCCCCTTCCCGTTGCTTTTTTTAAAAAAAATAAAAGGGGGTCAGGCTCTGGGGGATGGGGTCCCCAGGGCCCAAAATAATTTAAAAAAAGGGGGGCAACACATCCCCCTTATAAAAAAAAATTATAAAAAAAAAAATCTGGCATCGCGCCGGAGGCCACGCCCCCTCCTTGGCAGCACTCTGCAAGCGCGCCCCTGGCGCGTTTGCAAAGAGAGCAATTCCCCTTGAATACTGGGGGTCCCTGGGGGCCAACTAGCCCACCAGGAACCTCCAGTATGCGCTGACAGGGCTGGGTTGCAGAGAGGTGGTCCAGGCCACGCCCCTTTTACACCTCTCTGCAATGCAGCTCTGTGGCGCTTACTGGAGGTACCTGGTGGGATAGTTGGACCCCAGGGACCCTCAGGATTCAAGGGGACTTAATCCCCAACTTAAAACGCGCCACGGGCGCGTTTGCACAGTGGTGAAGGGAGGGGGCGGGGCTAAAGGTGACATGTGTGCAAACAGGCCCCGTGGCACGTTTTAAGATGGGAATTAAATCCCCTTCAATCCTGAGGGTCCCTGAGGGCCAACTAGCCCACCAGGTATGTCCAGAAAGCGCCACAGAGCTGCGTTGCAGAGAGGTGTAAAAGGGGCGTGGCCTCTGAACACCTCTCTGCAACACAGCTCCTGGCACATACTGGAGGTACAGGGTGGGCTAGTTGGACCCCAGGGACCCTCATGATTCAAGGGGACTTAATACCCCAACTTAAAACGCGCCACGGGCGCGTTTGCACAGTGGTGAAGGGGAGGGGTGGGGCTTCAGGTGACATGTGTGCAAACAGGCCCCGTGGCGCGTTTTAAGATGGGGAATTAAATCCCCTTCAATCCTGAGGGTCCTGAGGCCAACTAGCCCACCAGGTACGTCCAGAAAGCGCCACAGAGCTGCGTTGCAGAGAGGTGCAAAAGGGGCGTGGCCTCTGAACACTCTCTGCAACGCAGCTCCCTGAGTGCATACTGGAGGTATCTGGTGGGCTAGTTGGCCCCTAGGGACCCTCGGGATTGAGGAGGAATTAATTCTCCAACTTAAAACGCGCCACAGGACTTGTTTGCAGACATGTCACCTCAGGCCCCACCCCCTTCCTTCACCATTGTGCAAATATTCCTCTAAAATCAGCCGAACTACGAATTCCAATTTACTCACCTGTTATCAGGAGAGACCTCAGTGCTGCATCTTTGAGCCCAGTACAGATCCTGAAAAGTAATTCTAACCGTACTTACCAGTAACTTGAATTTCCTTCCATAGGCTAACATTGACTGGTTTCACTTGGAAATTCTTTTAAGTGTGGAGTTTTGGAACTTTATAATATTCCTCTAAAATCAGCCGAACTACGAATTCCGATTTACTCACCTGTTATCAGGAGAGACCTCAGTGCTGCATCTTTGAGCCCAGTACTGATCCTGAAAAGTAATTTTAACCGTACTTACCAGTAACTTGAATTTCCTTCCATAGGATATCATTGCCTGCTTTTTGCTGAAAAAGTTTTTGTGTCGATTTTTGAAACATACAAATATTCCTCTAAAATCAGCCGAACTACGAATTCCGATTTACTCACCTGTTATCAGGAGAGAACCCAGTGCTGCATCTTTTAGCCCAGCACTGACCCTGAAAAGTAATTCTAACCGTACTTACCAGTAACTTGTACTTCCTTCCTCAGGAATCCATTGTCTGGTTTTCAGCAGAAAAGTTTCAAAGTGTCGATTTTCACAAACTACAAATATTCCTTAAAAATCGCCTGTATGACTTAAACGCATTCTTTCAACTGTTTACAGGAGATGCACCAGTGCTGGATCCAGGATCCACCACTGAGTAAGAAAAAGTAACGATAACACTACTTACCTGCTAAGTGAATTTCCTCCCATAGGATAACATTGGTGATTCTATGTGAAAAAGTTTCTAAGTGTCAACTTTTAAAATACAATAATATTCCTTAAAAATCACGACTGTAACCAAAACGCTTTTACTCAACTGTTTACAGGAGATGTCCCAGGACTGAATCTAGGATCCAGTCCTGTGGTTAGAAAAGTAATCCATAAAGTAACTAATTGCATTTAACTAGAAATTCACATTGAGCTCAATGTTGCATTGTGTTTGAAATTGTGTTGCCCATTGCAACAACTGTAACTACTGTACTTAAAAATCTATTGCGTATTTGCAAAGTATTTAAACTAAAGTAATTCATTCTGAGAAAGTATATTTTGTAATGTAATGTATAATGTAATTACAATTTAATTTAAAAAATAAAATATCTAAAAATAAATAGTTTAAAAAAATGTAGTAAATCAGTATCAAAAAAATAAATATAACAATTAATACATTTAAAAATTGTCATTTACAAAACCTTTGAAATTCACTGAAAAAAACCATAGGTTTCAGACATGTTATAGTTAGGTATTAGCATTTAAAAATCCTTTGAAATTCACTGAAAAAACCATAGGTTTCAGGCACGTTATAGTTAGAAATTAGCATTTAAAAAACCTTACAAATTCACTGACAAAAACCATAGGTTTTAGGGACAGTTATAGTTAGTTAGACATTGCACTCGTACAAAACCCGTGAAATTCCCCCGTTATAGTTAGTTCAGCTAACTATAACTCGCGCCTCGCAATGCACTGCTGATGACGTCACATATTACATCACTCATGACATGGTCAGTGACATCACTGATGACATCACTGATGACATCTCAAATGACATCACTGATGACATCACTGATGACATCATCCACGTGATAATCTGATGCACCTCCTCACACCCTAATATAACCTTTGATACACCCACTCTAAATTACAGACTGCCATTCGCAAAACCATAGACACTCCAACACCAATAACTACATACCCACTCACTGATTCTTAGGTCTACACACACATCCACTCACTCACCCGTACAGTCACTCATACTTACGGTCACTCAGTACAGGACTATCATATGCACTCATACTCCTATATAGACACTCAAACACCGCCACTCATCCATAGAAGTACTCACACACCTAGTCAGTCATGCAAATAATTAAACACACTGCCATTTACTCACCTATACAGTTATACACACACCAGCTCACTTACTCATACAAATACTAGCACATTCTTACGCTCTTATACAATCACTGATACAAGCACACACTCATCCATACAGTCACTCTCACAATCACACACTCTCGCTTATAGCTATTTATATACTCCAACACACATATATACTGCCTTTCACATATGTAGTTACCCTGCCCCCTTTTTGCGTTTTGCGCAGTTGTTTTCCTGATTTCTTGTGCCTCGGTTCTACCGAGGCACAAGATGGCTGCCAACACTTCCTGGTTTGGAGTGTTGACAGCCAATTAGCATACAGCTCGTGATCGGGAGGGTGCGCGGACCCTACGGGGCCATAGATATATATGTGATTTAACTTTTGATTTTCTCAGGAACTACTGAACGGATTTACACCATTTAAGCAAAGGCACGACTCTGAACCAAGGGCTACCTTTTTGCCAAATTTGGTGTAATTCCGTTCAGCAGTTCGAGCTGTAGCTGCGATGAAAGGTTCCCATGGAAAATTGCATGGGGAAAACACGTTTTGGGACCCCCCTTTTTTCTCAGCCCCCGCTTGACGAATCACCCCGAGACTTTCAAGATAGGAGCGGACCGGAGGGGCCACAAAGTTTGAAAATTTCGCGAAGATTCGTCAACCGGCGCCAAAGTTATTTCAAATAGAATGTTGCGGATTTCCTATGGAAAATAGGTCCTAACTATAACTATCTACTGGCGACCGCCAGTAGATATATATATATTATCTACTGGCGGTCGCCAGTAGATAGTTATAGTTAGGACCTATTTTCCATAGGAAATCCGCAACATTCTATTTGAAATAACTTTGGCGCCGGTTGACGAATCTTCGCGAAATTTTCAAAACTCGTGGGGCGCTCCGGTCCGCTCCTATCCTGAAAGTCTCGGAGTGATTTGTCAAGTGGGGCCGAGAAAAGGGGGTCCCAAATGTGTTTTCCCATGCAATTTTCCATAGGAACCTTTCATCGCAGCTACAGCTCGAACTGCTGAACGGAATTGCACCACATTTGGCAAAAGGTAGCCCTTGGTTCAGAGTCGTGCCTTTGGTTAAATGGTGTAAATCCATTCAGTAGTTCCTGAGAAATTTGAAAAAGAAAACACATATATATCTGGGCGGAGCCTAACCACACATGTCATCGTGAGATCTGATTGGCTGTCAGCACTTCATCCTGGAATTGCTGGCAGCCATCTTGGGACCAATATAAATGATAGTACCCCATTGAAATGCATTGAAGTGAATCGAAGATTTTGAGGGTTACCAAAGGAGAACTATAAAGGGTGATAACAGACTTTAGTTACATTAGAATTCATTTGTTGATGGTACCATACTAATTTCAGGAATTGTGGTGTGTTCTAAGGTGATTTTACCCAGTGAAAAACCTTCTGCTGGGATATCATGAATCATGTTTGAGAGAAAACTATTTTCACATGCTTGTCCCATACAGTTTTGGAAGGTGCTCCAGAAGCTAAAATGAGAGCATATTTTCTGTAAATTCACATTATCTTTCTCAGTCATGTGAGAATGAAGTCTGACATTCTCAGTAAAACATGTACATCCAACAAGGGCAGAGACTGTCAGTTGATTCCTTTGTGTTCTACTGCAGCTTCCCAGAGTGTTCTAAAGAACAACTAGAGTGCTAACAGTCTTACTTATGACAAAATTATGGCACACCTGAAGCCATCTTCATTGGAATAAACTGGTAACTCTTAAAACATTTAATTTAAAAAGGAACAAAATGAGGGGTTCATTTTGTCATAGAAATTATGGTTAGTGCTGTAGAAAGAAAAATTAGGACATGTTTTAAGTGAGATCTCAAATATCTTCCTGTTATATTTCAACAGGAGCAGCCTGTCAGTTGATGCCTTTCTGTTCTACTGCAGCTTCCCAGAGTGTTCTAAAGAACAACTAGAGAGCTAACAGTCTTACTTATGACAAAAGTATGGCACACCTGAAGCCATCTTGACTGGAATAAACTGGTAACACTTAAAACATGTAATTTAAAAAGGAACAAAATGAGGGGGTTCATTTTGCCATAGAAATTATGGTTAGTGCTGTAGAAAGAAAAATTAGGCCATGTTTTAAGTGAGATCTCAAATATCTTCCTGTTATATTTCAACAGGAGCAGCCTGTCAGTTGATGCCTTTGTGTTCTACTGCAGCTTCCCAGAGTGTTCTAAAGAACAACTAGAGAGCTAACAGTCTTACTTATGACAAAAGTATGGCACACCTGAAGCCATCTTTATTGGAATAAACTGGTAACACTTAAAACATTTAATTTAAAAAGGAACAAAATGAGGGGTTCATTTTGCCATAGAAATTATGGTTAGTGCTGTAGAAAGAAAAATTAGGACATGTTTTAAGTGAGATCTCAAATATCTTCCTGTTATATTTCAACAGGAGCAGCCTGTCAGTTGATGCCTTTGTGTTCTACTGCAGCTTCCCAGAGTGTTCTAAAGAACAACTAGAGCGCTAACAGTCTTACTTATGACAAAAGTATGGTACACCTGAAGCCATCTTGATTGGAATAAACTGGTAACACTTAAAACATTTAATTTAAAAAGGAACAAAATGAGGGGGTTCATTTTGCCATAGAAATTATGGTTAGTGCTGCAGAAAGAAAATTTAGGGCATGTTTTAAGTGAGATCTCAAATCCTCTTCTATTTCATTAGAAAATTCTGACATGCAGACTGAAACAATCACTTTCAATACCAGCAGTAGACTTCCAGTTAACTCCCTGGTGAGCAGTAGCTTTACTACAGTGATCTAATGAACAACTAGAGTGCTAACATTCTGAATTTATGGCAAATGTGTGACACATCTGAATGCCTTATTGATGGAATCAAAGTAAAAACTGAAAGCATTTCCTACTGAGGAGACTGCAGTAAATGACGAAATTAGGAAACTTCATAACAAATATGTCTCCCAAGATGGCCACCAGAGAAAAAAGAGCCCAAATGTAGCACAAATATCACCCAGATGTAGCCCACATATAGCCCAATGACAGAAGTGTGCAAAACACTTTTTATTTTTAGTTTTTCTGCAGTTTTATATAGTGCAAACTGGTCAGGTATTGGAGCGTTACATCTTACTTGGACCCCTTATTGCGTATTTTTGCACAAAGTACATGAGATTGATCTTGCGAAACATTAAACTTTACGATTCTGTTAACCTGAAGTTGCTCTGAACCGGGCTTTGTAACACCCGTTTTTACCTACTAATTTTAATTAATTCTCACTGTATTGTATTAGGAAAGAGGATTTACTGTTTTTATGTACACTTTTATGATCTATGTTTCTAAATCAGATCAAATAAAGTTTAATGAATTCTATGGCAGGACGGAGGCGAGGATTATGCATATCTTTCCTCACTTTATTTGCATAGCAGTTCAAAGAAAACGTAACACAACAATCATTAAACAAAAGACTACACAACCCATGAACCATTAGGGGGGTAGTCTCCAAGGCAACTATAGTCCAATCATATCACAGTCCATCATATATAATATCATGACGTCCCTTCCGCTTCCTCTTTCTTCACTGCTCGTCAGTTAAGTGCATTCCTTACATTCTTGGCTTAATCTGACGTTGTTGCTGTTTGTATAGCGGTTTCTTGTGCACGTTATTAGCATTATTGCCTTGGTATTGTTTCATATTCCCTGCGCATCAGGCTCTTGCCCGAGCGCATTCTCCCCCTCGCAGTTTCTCCCGCTGTGTGCTCTGTGCGCGGTGAGATCCTGTCAGACGCGTCTGGTCCGAGCGAGGCAGCTCCGTCGATCGCTCCCGCTGGTCTTTACGCGCGTTTGGGAATCCGGTCACTCCTTTAGTGTCCACTTGATTCCCGACCAACCCTCGCCTAATTTTGACACCGCTACGCGGTGATTTCCCCACACGGCCACGTTAGTGACCAGCGCCACCTGGTGGTGGTAATTGGTATTGCGCCTATGTCTATTCTTATAACAGCTTCGGGGAAAGCCCAGCTGTTGGAGCACTGGCGAGGGGGCTGTTTTAAGGATTTTAAGGGCATTTGTTCTGTGCTCACACCCTCTGCTATCATGTCTTCTCCAGAAGACCCTTTTTACTCCTCCTACCAGGAAGTGGAGGAGGAATGGCCCCCCAACTTCTCCCTCCAGCAGGGGACCAAGCCGTCTCTCTGGCTATTTCTAGGGCGCAGGCTCCTCTTAGGGATCAGGTTGATAAGCTGGCGAAAAGCATCCCTGGGGTGTTCAGTGACCCAGTTCTGGTGGTGGCGGGTCCATGTAGCTCCCAGATGGGGAATAAAAGGGCCGTTAAGCATAACGCGGGGCACTTGGAAGGATTTGATAAACTTACGGAGACCTTCCTCAAGAGTGTGCGAACGCTAAAACATGCACCCTGCCGGGAGGAGGAGGGGCCCGGAGAAAATTGCGACACTGTCACCACTATTGTAGACTCGACGGCGGGTTTCCCTTAGAGGGAGAGGGTGTATCGGAGGACGATTTCTCCTCCGATGAGGATAAGGACTCGGGGCGTCCCTGGCATCCAGAGTCCCACTCCTCTCAGTCCCCGGTAGGGACGGGGTCCACTCGGACATGTTCGAGCCTACCCAAATTTACCATCCTAGGTCGGCAGAGTGGACACCTGACGCCAAAGTGGCAGAGTATGTGGTGTGGAAAATCCATCAACCCCTTGAAAGGGAGGTCAGGAATAGGATGAGGGGAGAATGCCCCAGGCCCTCACTGAAGGGGAAGGTGGCACACACGCCTGAAATTGATGAGAAAGTATGTACCTTTTTCTCCAAGTATATGAGGGATCCCAAGAAAGGAATTGATAGGTCTTGGACATGGTAGGGCCCTTGACCCAAATTATTCAATTGACGGAGCGTTCCAAAGAGTCAGGATCCTCTTTGTCCACGGATATTGTGGCTGGTTGGGCGCACTACCCTAAACCCTAAACCACTACCCCCTCTACTACCCAAACACCACTGCACTACCCTAAACCCTAAAACACTACCCCCAGCACGACACCCTACACTACCCAAACATAACTGCACTACCCTAAACCTAAAACACTACCACCAGCACAACTCCCTACACTACCCAAACACCACTGCACTACCCTAAACCCTAAAACACTAACCCCAGCATGACCCCCTACACTACCCAAACACCACTGCACTACCCTATACCCTAAAACACGACCCCCTACACTACACAAACACGACTGCACTACCCTAAACCCTAAAACACTACCCACAGCATGACCCCCTTCACTACACAAACACCACTGCACTGCCCTAAACCCTAAAACACTACCCCAGCACTACCCCTACACTACCCAAACACCACTGCACTAACATAAACCCTAAAACACTACCACCAGCACAACCCCCTACACTACACAAACACCACTGCACTACCCTAAACCCTAAAACACTACCCCCAGCACGACTCCCTACACTACCCAAACACCACTGCACTACCCTAAACCCTAGAAAAGAAACCCCCACCCCATGCCCAATCCACCTTACCTCTCACTCCTCATGGTTCCTCTCTCCTCGTGGTTCCTGCTTCACATCATCTCTGAGGGGCGGTGCACGTAGTTGTGAGGAAACGGAACAGCCTCTGTTCCCTTACAACAACATGGATCGTCTACATGTTTTTTAGAACGCATGGTCATTTACCATACATACCTTTACAACAAAATTAGTTGTAAAGGCATGCGTGGTAAATGACCATGCGTTCTAAAAAAATGCGTAGTAATGACTTTGTGATGTACAACGCATGCGTGGTAATGCATGCGTTGTAATGGTATTGCAAAGTAAAAAAGTCGTTGTAACGGCTGTTTACCGATCGAAGCTGGCCCCTGTTCTTCAGTGAGACGTTTATTTGATTAATTAGGAGGAAGGAATGTGTTTTTTACCAAAAAGTGCATTCCCGGCTGTTGTATTGTGAAAGTGTCCGCGTGGCCTGGTTTCACTTCCGGTGAGAGAGTGGAAGAGTCTGTTTGGATCTAAAGGAGTTCTGTTGTTGGACGGGCCGGCGCGACATGTCTTCAGAAAACATAGCTAATGGAAAGCGTCCTCCCTGAAGTGTGGAGCAGTGCCATGAGAGGTCAACGAGTGTGCATCCCACCGCAGTATGACCGTACCGCGTGACCCATGTGCCGCCTCCAGGGTACGGGAGGCAGAAGCGGCATCGCAGGTCCTCTTGAAGACCGTTGTAGCACTAATTCTACATTTTTGTACTAGGGCATTTTAACTTCGTTGTTCCTGCCAGATACAAAGAGAAGATCCTGTGTTATACAGTGCCCTCGTTACCTTTTTTGTGGGTTGTGGTGCTTGTCACTTCGCTGCCCCGCTGGTGCACACGACTGGGCACCCCACCTCGTGTGCCATCTGCAGGGCCTCTGCCCTCGGATCACTGGTTTCGGTTTCTGGAGTGGCAACATAAACAGTTGCTCCCAAAGGACTGGCCTGAACACTTAGGTGAATATCCCCTGCACCAGCATTCCACGGAAATTCTTTCCTAGCTCTCCCACGTCAACGAGCACGGCTCCGCTCGCGACGCCGTATGACATCATCGGAGCCATAAGAGGACCTCGTCGGCGTGCTGACGTCAGTTCCACCCATTTTTTCCGTGCCACCGAGGCAAACAAGGGACCGAGACATTTTCACATGTATACATAGTATAATAAATATATATATATTCACTGAAAAAACCATAGGTTTCAGGCACGTTATAGTTAGAAATTAGCATTTAAAAAACCTTAGAAATTCACTGAAAAAACCATAGGTTTCAGGCATGTTATAGTTAGAAATTAGCATTTAAAAAACCTTAGAAATTCACTGAAAAAACAATAGGTTTCAGGGGCGTTATAGTTAGTTGGACATTTCACTCGTACAAAACCATAGAAATTCCCCCGTTATAGTTAGTTCAGCTAACTATAACTCGCGCGCCCGCAATGCACTGCTGATGACGTCACATATTACATCACTCATGACATGGTCAGTGACATCACTCATGACATCACTGATGACATCTCAAATGACATCACTCATGACATCACTGATGACATCATCCAGTGAATGTGTGTTTTTCTGAAAATTAAATATGTTTTATATACGTATATCTCAAGGTCGATGGAAGAATAAATGGATATGGATATAAGTGTCTAAATGGATGATTTTTTTGTAAAATTGATTGTATAACTGACTAAGTGTATCTTAGTGAATATATGGGTTAGTGAGTAATGTTTAAATATGAAAATATCTGTATCAGTCTCTCACTTTGTGTATAAGTGGCTGCATGGGTTGGTGAGTAGCTACATGAGTGTCTATATGGGTTATTAGTTGGTTTTTTGAGTATCAGTATGAGTGTCTCAGTGTCTGTATGGTTCGGTGGGGGTATTACTTAGTGCATAGATGCATGAATGAGTGACTCACTGTTTGTATGTGTTGAAGACAGCATGTGTGCAGGACTGTATAGGTGGATGAGTATGTGTATGGGTGTGTTAGTGAGTGAATGACTGTCTCAATAGTGTCTTTATGAGTAACTACATATGTTTTAAACTAGTATATGTGAGTATTGGTGTATATAAGTGAGTATATGTGAGAGTGAGAGATTAGAAGAGTTCCTGTACAAATAAGTAGGTGTTTCTATAAGTGATTGTTTAAGAGAGTAAGTATGTGTAAGTTTCTGTAGAAGTAAGTGTGGCAGTGTGTGTATAACTGTATATGCAAGTAAATGGATGTTTGATACTTTGTTTGCATGTGTGACTATGTGGGTGAGTAACTCTATGGATGAGTGGCGGTGTGTAACAGGATGTATAGGTGTATGAGTACATATGATGAGTGAGAACATGTATGAGTGACTGTATAGGGACTGTTGGTGAATGAGTGGATGTGTGTGTAGATCTTGGAATTACTGAATAGGTGTGTTGTAACTGGTATTGGTATGTCCATTGTTTTGAAAATGTTAGTTTGTATTTTTGAGTGTGTGTATCAAAGGTTATATTAGGGTGAGAGGAGGTCTGCCACTCTATCACAAGGATGATGTCATCAGTGATGTCATCAGTGATGTCATTTGAGATGTCATCAGTGATGTCATGAGTGATGTCACTGACCATGTCATGAGTGATGTAATATGTGACGTCATCAGCAGTGCATTGCGGGCGCGCAAGTTATAGTTAGCTGAACTAACTATAACGGGGGAATTTCTATGGTTTTGTAGGAGTGAAATGTCCAACTAACTATAACGCCCCTGAAACCTAAGGTTTTTTCAGTGAATATATATATATATATATATTATCTACTGGCGGTCGCCAGTAGATAGTTATAGTTAAAACCTATTATCCATAGGAAATCCGCGACATTCTATTTGAAATAACGTTGGCGCCGGTTAACGAATCTTCGGGAAAGTTTCCAACTTGTTGGGGCGCTCCGGTCCGCTCCTATCCTGAAAGTCTCGGGGTGATACGTCAAGCGGGGGCCGAGAAAAAGGGGGTCCCAAAACGTGTTTTCCCCATTCATTTTTCCATAGGAACCTTTAGTCGCAGCTACAGCCCGAACTGCTGAACGGAATTACACCAAATTTGGCAAAGAGGTAGCCCTTGGTTCAGTGTCGTGCCTTTTGCTTAAATGGTGTAAATCCGTTCAGTAGTTCCTGAGAAAATCAAAAGTAAAGTCACATATATATCTGGGCGGAGCCTAACCACACATGTCATCGTGAGATCTGATTGGCTGTCAGCACTTCATCCTGGAATTTCTGGCAGCCATCTTGGGACCAATATAAATGATAGTACCTCATTGAAATGCATTGTAGTGAATAGAAGATTTTGAGGGTCACCAAAAGGAGAACTATAAAGGGTGATAACAGGCTTTAGTTACATTAGAATTTATTTGTTGACGGTACCATACTAATTTTAGGAATTGTGGTGTATTCTAAGGTGATTTTACCATGTGAAAAACCTTCTGCTGGGATATCATGAATCATGTTTGAGAGAACACTATTTTCTCATGCTTGTCCCATGGAGGTTTGGAAGGTGCTCCAGAAGCTAAAATGAGAGCATATTTTCTGTAAATTCACATTATCTTTCTCACTCATGTGAGAATGAAGTCTGACATTCTCAGTAAAACATGTACATCCAACAAGGGCAGAGACTGTCAGTTGATTCCTTTGTGTTCTACTGCAGCTTCCCAGAGTGTTCTAAAGAACAACTAGAGTGCTAACAGCCTTACTTATGACAAAAGTATGGCACACCTGAAGCCATCTTGATTGGAATAAACTGGTAACACTTAAAACATTTAATTTAAAAAGGAACAAAATGATGGGGTTCATTTTGTCATAGAAATTATGGTTAGTGCTGTAGAAAGAAAAATTAGGGCATGTTTCAAGTGTGATCTCAAATATATCCTGTTATATTTCAACAGGAGCAGCCTGCCAGTTGATGCCTTTGTGTTCTACTGCAGCTTCCCAGAGTGTTCTAAAGAACAACTAGAGTGCTAACAGCCTTACTTATGACAAAAGTATGGCACACCTGAAGCCATCTTGATTGGAATAAACTGGTAACACTTAAAACATTTAATTTAAAAAGGAACAAAATGAGGGGTTCTTTTTTAAATAGAAATTATGGTTAGTGCTGCAGAAAGAAAAATTAGGGCATGTTTTAAGTGAGATCTCAAATCCTCTTCTATTTCATTAGAAAATTCTGACATGCAGACTGAAACAATCACTTTCAATACCAGCAGCAGACTACCAGTTAACTCCCGGGTGAGCAGTAGCTTTACTCCAGTGATCTAATGAGCAACTAGAGTGCTAACATTCTGAATTTATGGCAGATGTGAGACACATCTGAATGCCTTCTTGATGGAATCAAAGTAAAAAACTGAAAGCATTTCCTACTGAGGAGACTGCAGTAAATGAAGAAATTAGGAAACTTCATAACAAAGAAGTCTTCCAAGATGGCCACCAGTGAAAAAGAGCCCAAATATAGCACAAATATTACCCAGATGTAGCCCACATATAGCCCAATGACAAAAGTGTGCAAAACACTTTTTATTTTTAGTTTTTGCAGTTTTATGTAGTGCAGACTGGTCAGGTATTGGAGCATTGCATCTTAAAACATGACCCCCTACACTACAAAAACACCACTGCACTACCTTAAACCCTAAAACACTACCCCCAGCACGACCCCTACACTACACAAGCACCACTGCACTATCCTAAACCCTAAAACACTACCCCCAGCACGACCCCCTACACTACCCAAACACCACTGCACTAACCTAAATCCTAAAACACTACCACCAGCACGACCCCCTACACTACCCAAACACCACTGCACTACCCTAAAACATGACCCCCTACACTACACAAACACCACTGCACTACCCTAAACCCTAAAACACTACCCCAGCACGACCCCTACACTACACAAGCACCACTGCACTACCCTAAACCCTAAAACACTACCCCAGCACGACCCCCTACACTACACAAACACCACTGCACTACCCTAAACCCTAAAACACTACCCCCAGCACGACCCCCTACACTACCCAAACACCACTGCACTAACCTAAATCCTAAAACACTACCCCCAGCATGACCCCCTACACTACCCAAACACCACTGCACTACCCTAAAACATGACCCCCTACACTACACAAACACCACTGCACTACCCTAAACCCTAAAACACTACCCCCAGCACGACCCCCTACACTACACAAGCACCACTGCACTACCCTAAACCCTAAAACACTACCCCCAGCACGACCCCTACACTACACAAACACCACTGCACTACCCTAAACCCTAAAACACTACCCCCAGCACGACCCTCTACACTACCCAAACACCACTGCACTAACCTAAATCCTAAAACACTACCCCAGCATGACCCCTACACTACCCAAACACCACTGCACTACCCTAAAACATGACCCCCTACACTACACAAACACCACTGCACTACCCTAAACCCTAAAACACTACCCCCAGCACGACCCCTACACTACACAAGCACCACTGCACTACCCTAAACCCTAAAACACTACCCCCAGCACGACCCCTACACTGCCCGAACACCACTGCACTGCCCTAAACCCTGAACCACCACCCCCTTCACGACCCCCTACACTGCCCGAACACCACTGCACTGCCCTAAACCCTGAAACATCACCCCCAGCACAACCCCTACACTGCCTGAGCACCATTGCTCTGCCCTAAACCCTGAAACACCAGCCCCAGCAAGACCCCCTACACTGCCCGAACACCACTGCATTGCCCTAGACTCTGAAACACCAGCCCCAGCAAGACCCCTACACTGCCCGAACACCACTGCACTGCCCTAAACCCTGAAACACCAGCCCCAGCACGACCCCCTACACTGCCCGAACACCACTGCACTGCCCTAAACCCTGAAACACCAGCCCCAGCACCACCCCCTACACTGCCTGAACACCACTGCACTGCCCTAAACCCTGAAACACCAGCCCCAGCACCACCCCCTACAATGCCCGAACACCACTGTACTGCCCTAAACCCTGAAACACCACCCCCTGCACCGCCCCCTACACTGCCCGAACACCACTGCACTGCCCTAAACCCTGAAACACCACCCCCTGCACGACCCCTACACTGCCCGAACACCACTGCACTGCCCTAAACCCTGAAACACCACCCCCTGCACCACCCCCTACACTGCCTGAACACCACTGCACTGCCCTAAACCCTGAAACACCACCCCCAGCATGACCCCCTTTACTGCTCGAACACCACTGCACTGCCCCAAACCCTGAAACACCACCCCCAGCATGACCCCCTACACTGCCCGAACACCACTGCCCTAAACCCTAAAACACCACCCCTGCACGACCCCCTACACTGCCCGAACACCACTGCACTGCCCTAAACCCTGAAACACCACCCCTGCACGACCCCCTACACTGCCTGAACACCACTGCACTGCCCTAAACCCTGAAACACCACCCCCAGCATGACCCCCTACACTGCCCGAACACCACTGCACTACCCTAAACCCTAAAACACCACCCCCAGCACGACCCCCTACACTGCCCGAACACCACTGCACTGCCCTAAACCCTAGAACACTACCCCCAGCATGACCCCCTACACTACCCAAACACCACTGCACTACCCTAAACCCTAAAATACTCCCCGCAGCACGACCCCCTACACTATCCGAACACGACTGCACTGCCCTAAACCCTAAAACACTCCCCCAGCACGACCCCCTACACTACCCGAACACCACTGCACTGCCCTAAACCCTAAAACACTCCCCCAGCACGACCCCTACACTACCCAAACACCACTGCACTACCCTAAACCCTAAAACACTAACCCCAGCACGACCCCTACACTACCCAAACACCACTGTACTACCCTAAACCCTAAAACACTCCCCCAGGACGACTCCCTACACTACCCAAACACCACTGCACTACCCTAAACCCTAAATCTACCCCCAGCATGACCCCCTACACTACACAAACACCACTGCACTACCCTAAACCCTAAATCTACCCCCAGCATGACCCCCTACACTACACAAACACCACTTCACTACCCTAAACCCTAAATCTAACCCCAGCATGACCCCCTACACTACACAAACACCACTGCACTACCCTAAACCCTAAAACACTACCCCCAGCACGACCCTCTTCACTACCTAAAGACAACTGCACAATTTGTTACAGGCGTTGCAACGCAGGCCTGTGGTGCTTACTGGAAGTACCTGGTGGGCTGGTTGGGCCCCAGGGACTCTCAGGATTCAAGGTGACCTAATCCCCCAACTTAAAACGCGCCACGGGCGCGTTTGCACAGTGGTGAAGGGAGGGGCGGGGCCTCAGGTGACATGTGCGCAAACACGCCCTGTGGTGCGTTTTAAGTTGGGGAGTTAATTCCCTTTGAATCCTGGGGGCCAACTAGCCCACCAGGTACCTTCAGTAAGCACAACAGAGTTGCGTTGCAGAGAGGTGAAAAAAGGTGCGTGGCCTCGGAACGCCTCTCTGCAACTCAGCTCTGTGGTCCTAACTGTAGGTACCTGGGGGCTAGTTAGGCCCCAGGGACCCTCAGGATTCAAGGGGACTTAATCCCGCAACTTAAGAACGCGCCATGGGGCGCGTTTGCACACATGTCACCTCAGGCCCCCTCCCTTCACCACTGTGCAAACGCGCACTGGCTCTGGTTAGTCAGATTCAGTTACCACCAGTACCCGTCTGAAAAAGTTGTGGGCACAGGATGATTTTGCAACAAGGCCTCTTTCTGCTCCTCTGTTGGTTCTTTCTGCACATCTTTTGCTTCTTTCTGTGCGTTTTTCTTCTTTCTTCACATGTCCTACCTCTGTTGGCATAGTTAGAAACTAGCATTTAAAAAACCTTTGAAATTCACTTAAAAATCATAGGTTTCAGGCACGTTATAGTTAGAAATTAGCATTTAAAAAACCTTTGAAATTCACTGAAAAAACCATAGGTTTCAGGCACGTTATAGTTAGAAATTAGCATTTAAAAAACCTTTGAAATTCACTGAAAAAACCATAGGTTTCAGGCACGTTATAGTTAGAAATTAGCATTTAAAAAACCTTTGAAATTCACTGAAAAAACCATAGGTTTCAGACACGTTATAGTTAGAAATTAGCATTTAAAAAACCTTTGAAATTCACTGAAAAAACCATAGGTTTTAGGGACAGTTATAGTTAGTTGGACATTGCACTCGTACAAAACCCGTGAAATTCCCTGTTATAGTTAGTTCAGCTAACTATAACTCGCGCTCCGCAATGCACTGCTGATGACGTCACATATTACATCACTCATGACATGGTCAGTGACATCACTGATGACATCACTGATGACATCTCAAATGACATCACTGATGACATCATCCATGTGATAATTTCATGCATCTTCTCACACCCTAATATAACTTTTGATACACCCACTCTAAATTACAGACTGCCATTCTCAAAACCATAGACACTCCAACACCAAAAACTACATACCCACTCACTGATTCTTAGGTCTACACACACATCCACTCACTCACCTGTACAGTCACTCATACTTACAGTCACTCAGTACAGGACTATCATATGCACTCATACACCTATATAAACACTCACACACCGCCACTCATCCATAGAGGTACTCACACACATAGTCAGTCATGCAAAAAATTAATCACACACCCATTTACTCACCTATACAGTTATACACACACCAGCTCACTTACTCATACAAATACTAGCACATTCTTATGCTCTTATACAATAACTGATACAAGCACACACGCATCCATACAGCCACTCTCACAATAACACACTCTCACTTATAGCCATTTAAATACTCTAACACACATATATACTGCCTTTTACATATGTAGTTACTTGCACATGTACCACTGAGATATACATTCACTCACTAACACACCCATACACACACTCACCCACCCAAGCAGTCCATCACAGATGCACTCTTGAAATCATGCACCCAGTGAATCACCCACTCACACATCTATGTATAGAGTCACACACACCCCACCCACACAAACACTCAGGCAGCCATACAGATACTCAGAGAACCAATCAATAACCCATATAGACACTCATGTAGCTATTCGCAAATCCATGCATCCACTTACACACCAACAAACAGACGGATACAGACATTCACACAGTTTAGTCACTAACCCATGCATTCAGTAAGATACGTTTAATCACTCACTTGTAGAGTCAGTCACTCACGTACTAAATCATCCATTCAGACACTTATACACCCACTCATTCTTCCATACGCCTTTCCCTATATATATTAAACATATTTAAACTTTACAGAAACACACAGTCACTGGATGATGTCATCAGTGATGTCATCAGTGATGTCATTTGAGATGTCATCAGTGATGTCATCAGTGATGTCACTGACCATGTCATGAGTGATGTAATATGTGACGTCATCAGCAGTGCATTGCGGGGCGCGAGTTATAGTTAGCTGAACTAACTATAACAGGGGAATTTCACGGGTTTTGTACGAGTGCAATGTCCAACTAACTATAACTGTCCCTAAAACCTATGGTTTTTTCAGTGAATTTCAAAGGTTTTTTAAATGCTAATTTCTAACTATAACGTGTCTGAAACCTATGGTTTTTTCAGTGAATATATATATATATATATATATAATCTACTGGCGGTTGCCAGTAGATAGTTATAGTTAGGACCTATTTTCCATAGGATATTCGCAACATTCTATTTCCAATACCTTTGGCGCCGGTTGACGAATCTTCGCAAAATTTTCAAACTTTGTGGCCCGCTCCGGTCCGCTCCTATCTTGAAAGTCTCGGGGTGATTCGTCAAGCAGGGGCCGAGAAAAAAGGGGGGTCCCAAAACGTGTTTTCCCCATGCAATTTTCCATAGGAAACTTTAGACACGGCTACAGCCCGAACTGCTGAACGGAATTACACCAAATTTGGCAAAGAGGTAGTTCTTGGTTCAGAAAGAACCCTTTTTGTTAAATGGTGTAAATCCGTTCAGTAGTTGCTGAGAAAATCAAAAGTAAAAACACATATATATCTATGGCAGCGGAGGATCCGCGCACCCTCCCGATCACGAGCTGTATGCTAATTGGCTGTCAACACTCCAAACCAGGAAGTGTTGGCAGCCAAGAAAAGACGAAAACAGACGCAAAAAACACAAAAAACGCAAAAAACGCAAAAAGGGGGCAGGGTAGAAACACCCTGACCCCCTAGGCCTGCTCAAGGGGTCCTACAAGGACCCCCAGGGCCAAAAAAAAAATTCGTCAAAAATGCGCTGGGTGCGCGGATCCAGCCGATAAAAAAAAAATCGAAGCGCGGCCTTCCGCGCTTCGATCCTGTTTGGCCCCCGGGTGGCCCAAGTCCCAGGGGGCATGCGGGGTTTTTGATTTTTGTGTGGCCTCTAAGGCCCCCCCAAGCCCCGGGGACCACCACCCCCCCGGGGCTTTAAAAAAATAATGGTGCGGGAGGGCTCTCGGCCCTCCCGCAGCCACGGGGACCGCCTCCCCCCGGGGCTTCTTTTAAAAAAAAATATTATGACCTGTGTGGGGGGGCTCCAGCCCCCCCACACGCCCCGGGGACCGCCACCTCCCCGGGGCACTAAATATTTCAATATGGGGTCCATTACGGACCCCCGAGCCCCGGGGACCACCATCTCCCTGGGGCTTTGCCAATGGAGGGAGGGGGCTGTGCGGCCCCCCTCCTGGAGCCCTTGATGGCCCTGTGGACCACCACCCTCCAGGGCCAGCTCCTGCAGTGTCCCGGGGTGCTGTTTGCTATGGCAGGGCGGGAGCCTCGCGGCTCCCGTCCTGTCATAGCAAACTGCTTTGGTTTTTGGAAGAGAGAGCAGGAAACCTGCTCTCTCTTCCAAAATTCAAAGCAAATTGCTTTTCCACACGGGGAGCTGCATCTTAGCAGCTCCCCATGTGGAAAAGCAATGCCGGCTCCCGAAGGGCGCGGGGAGTTGGCGGGACCGTGGGGGAGTTGGGGTCCCCAAAGGATAGGGCCAGCCCCGGGGGATGGGGTCCCCGGGGAAAGTAGTGGCCCGGGAGGGGGGCCACGCGGCCCCCCTCCCCAAATTATGCAAAAAAAAACAAAGGCCGGCCCCGGGGGATGAAATGAAATGAAATGAAATTCGTACTTGTAAAGCGCACTTATACCCCCAAAGAGGTGTCCTGGCGCTGTACGCATACCGCTGTGGAACCCTTCCTGGCTTTTCCCTGTGAAGTGTCCACTCCTGGGCACCCCCAGGGTGAAGCCAGGCATCCCAGCGCTGTTGGGGCCGTTGTGGAGATTAAGCAAGCTATTGCCCAGAGTTGCAGAGTGGGACCCATGATTAGAATAGGCACCGAGGCGAGAATTATCAGGTCCGAGGAAATTGAGCCCAAGACCCGCCGAGGTGGGAATTGAACCCTGGTCCCGGGCCAGATCTCTGCATCAGGGTCTGCCGCTCTAACCATTGAGCCACACTTCTCCACTTTAAGTTGGGGGATTAAGTCCCCTTGAATCCTGAGGGTCCCTGGAGTCCAACTAGCTCACCATGTACCTCCAAAAAGCGCCACAGAGCTGCGTTGCAGAGAGGTGTAAAGGGGCGTGGCCTCAGAACACCTCTCTGCAACGCAGCCCCTAGCGCATCCTGGAGGTTCCTGGTGGGCTAGTTGGCCCCAGGGACCCCCAGTATTCAAGGGGATCGTTCCCCCTCTGCAAACGCGCCAGGGGTCCCCGGGGCCATAAGTGGCCTAAGGAGGGGGGCAACACAGCCCCCCTCATAACATTTTTTTTAAAAAAGAAGGCCATGCCAAGGGGGATGGGGTCCCCGGGGCCGATTAAGGCCTGGGGAGGGGAGCCATGCGGCCCCCTTCCAAATTTTTTTTTTTTAAAACATGATATTAGGGGGCAGGCCCTGGGGGATGGGGTCCCCAGGGCAAAGAAATTTGAAAAACAAGGGGGCCACACAGCCCCCTTTCTAAAAAAAAAAACGGCATCGAGCCGGAGGCCATGCCCCCTCCTTCCAGCACTCTACAAACGCGCCCCTGGCGCGTTTGCAGAGAGGAGCAATTCCCCTTGAATACTGGGGGTCCCTGAGGGCCAACTAGCCCACCAGGAACCTCCAGGATGCGCCAGGGGCTGCGTTGCAGAGAGGTGTTCTGAGGCCACGCCCCTTTTACACCTCTCTGCAACGCAGCTCTGTGGCGCTTTTGGAGGTACATGGTGAGCTAGTTGGACTCCAGGGACCCTCAGGATTCAAGGGGACTTAATCCCCCAACTTAAAACGCGCCACGGGGCACATTTGCACAGTGGTGAAGGGAGGGGGCGGGGCTTCAGGTGACGTGTGCAAACAGGCCCCGTGGCGCGTTTTAAGATGGGGAATTAATTCCTTGTCAATCCTGAGAGTCCATGGGGGCCAACTAGCCCACCAGGTACCTCCAGTAAGCGCCACGGAGCTGCGTTGCAGAGTGTTGTAAAAAGGGGCGTGGCCTCTGAACACTTCTCTGCAACGCAGCCCCCTGGGGCATACTGGAGGTACCTGGTGGGCTAGTTGGCCCCCAGGGACCCACAGGATTGAGGAGGAATTAATTCTCTAACTTAAAATGTGCCACAGGGCATGTTTGCAGACATGTCACCTCAGGCCACGCCCCTTTCCTTCACCACTGTGCAAACGCGCCCCGTGGCGCGTTTTAAGTTGGGGAATTAATTCTCTTTCAATACTGAGGGTCCCTGAGGGCCAAATAGCCCAACAGGTATCTCCAGTATGCGCCAGGGAGCTGCGTTGCAGACAGGTGTTCAGAGGCCACGTCCCTTTTTACACCTCTCTGCAACGCAGCTCTGTGGCGCTTTTTGGAGGTACCTAGTGGGCTAGTTTGACCCTAGGGACCCTCAGGATTCAAGGGGACTCAATCTCCCAACTTAAAACACGCCACGGGGCGCATTTACACAGTGGTGAAGGGAGGGGACGGGTCCTGAGGTGACGTGTGCAAACACGCCCTGTGGCGCGTTTTAAGTTGGGGAAAAAATTCCCCTTCAATCCTGAGGGACCCTGGGGGCCAAGTAGCCCACCAGGTGCTTCCAGGAAGTGCCACTGCGCTGCATTGCAGAGAGGTGGTGCAGGCCGTGCCCCTTTTTACATCTCTCTGCTACGCAGCTCTGTGGCACTTACTGGATGTACCTAGTGGGCTAGTTGGACTCTACGGACCCTCAGGATTGAAGGGGAATTATTTCCTCAACTTAAAACGCGCCACAGGGCGTGTTTGCACAGTGGTGAAAGGGAGGGGATGGTGTAGGAAAGTGGCTCTATATATACTGGACCGAAGTAAAATCAGCCGAACTACGAATTCCGATTTACTCACCTGTTATCAGGAGAGACCTCAGTGCTGCATCTTTGAGCCCAGTACTGATCCTGAAAAGTAATTCTAACCGTACTTACCAGTAACTTGAATTTCCTTCCATAGGCTAACATTGACTGGTTTCACTTGGAAATTCTTCAAAGTGTGGAGTTTTGGAACTTTAAAATATTCATCTAAAATCAGCCGAACAACGAATTCCGATTTACTCACCTGTTATCAGGAGAGAACCCAGTGCTGCATCATTTAGCCCAGCACTGACCCTGAAAAGTAATTCTAACCATACTTACCAGTAACTTGTATTTCCTTCCATAGGAATCCATTGTCTGGTTTTCACCAGAAAAGTTTCTAAGTGTCTATTTTCACAAACTACAAATATTCCTTAAAAATCGCCTGTATGACTTAAACGCATTCTTTCAACTGTTTACAGGAGATGCACCAGTGCTGGATCCAGGATCCACCACTGAGTAAGAAAAAGTAACGATAACACTACTTACCTGCTAAGTGAATTTCCTCCCATAGGATAACATTGGTGATTCTATGTGAAAAAGTTTCTAAGTGTCAACTTTTAAAATACAATAATATTCCTTAAAATTCACTACTGTAACCAAAACGCTTTTACTCAACTGTTTACAGGAGATGTCCCAGGACTGAATCTAGGATCCAGTCCTGTGGTTAGAAAAGTAATCCATAAAGTAACTAATTGCATTTAACTAGAAATTCCCATTGAGCTCAATGTTGCATTGTGTTTGAAATTGTGTTGCCCATTGCAACAACTGTAACTACTGTACTTAAAAGTCTATTGCCTATTTGCAAAGTATTTAAACTAAAGTAATTCATTCTGAGAAAGTATATTTTGTAATGTAATGTATAATGTAATTATAATGTAATTTAAAAAATAAAATATCTAAAAATAAATAGTTTTAAAAAATGTAGTAAATCAGTATCAAAAAAATAAATATAACAATTAATACATTTAAAAATTGTCATTTACAAAACCTTTGAAATTGACAGAAAAAACCATAGGTTTCAGACATGTTATAGTTAGGAATTAGCATTTAAAAAACCTTTGAAATTCACTGAAAAAACCATAGGTTTCAGACATGTTATAGTTAGGAATTAGCATTTAAAAAACCTTAGAAATTCACTGAAAAAACCATAGGTTTTAGGGGTGTTATAGTTAGTTGGACATTTCACTCGTACAAAACCCGTGAAATTCCCCCGTTATCGTTAGTTCAGCTAACTATAACTCACGCCCCCGCAATGCACTGATGATGATGTCACATATTACATCACTCATGACATGGTCAGTGACATCACTGATGACATCACTGATGACATCTCTAATGACATCACTGATGACATCATCCAGTGACTGTGTGTTTCTGTAAAGTTTAAATATGTTTAATATATATAGGGAAAGGCGGATTGAAGAATGAGTGGGTGTATAATTGTCTGAATGGATGATTTAGTAGGTGCGTGACTGACTCCATAAGTTAGTGATTAAACGTATCTTACTGAATGCATGGGTTAGTGACTAAACTGTGTGAATGTCTGTATCCGTCTGTCTGTTGGTGTGTAAGCGGCTGCATGGCTTTCTGAATAGCTACATGAGTGTCTACATGGGTGATTGATTGGTTGTCTGAGTATCTGTATGGGTGCCTGAGTGTTTGTGTGGGTGGGGTGTGTGTGACTCTGTGCATAGATGTGTGAGTGGGTGATTCACTGGGTGCATGGTTTCAAGAGTGCATCTGTGATGGACTGTATGGGTGGGTGAGTGTGTGTATGGGTGTGTTAGTGAGTGAATGTATAACTCAGTGGTACATGTGTGAGTAACTACATATGTTAAAGGCAGTATATATGTGTGTTGGAGTATATAAATGGCTATAAGTGAGAGTGTGTGATTGTGAGAGTGGCTGTATGGATGAGTGTGTACTTGTATCAGTGATTGTATAAGAGCGTAAGAATGTGCTAGTATTTGTATGAGTAAGTGAGCTGGTGTATGTATAACTGTATAGGTTAGTAAATGGCAGTGTGATTAATTATTTGCATGACTGACTAGGTGTTTGAGTACCTCTATGGATGAGTGGTGGTTTGTGAGTGTCTATGTAGGTGTATGAGTGCATATGATAGTCCTGTACTGAGTGACCTTAAGTATGAGTGACTGTACAGGTGAGTGAGTGGATGTGTGTGTAGACCTAAGAATCAGTGAGTGGGTATGTAGTTATTGGTGTTGGAGTGTCTATGGTTTTGAGAATGGCAGTCTGTAATTTAAAGTGGGTGTATCAAAAGTTATATTAGGGTGTGAGAAGATGCATGAAATTATCACATGGATGACGTCATCAGTGATGTCATTTGATATGTCATCAGTGATGTCATCAGTGATGTCACTGACCATGTCATGAGTGATGTAATATGTGACGTCATCAACAGTGCATTTCGGGGGCGCGAGTTATAGTTAGCTGAACTAACTATAACGGGGGAATTTCACAGGTTTTGTACGAGTGAAATGTCCAACTAACTATAACACCCCTAAAACCTATGGTTTTTTCAGTGAATATATATATATATATATATTCAAAATACCAATTTCCTCGTTTCTCACAGAAATAATCCAGCACTCCGAGGGGATCCGTTTACTCCAATTTTTATTCGATCGATGGCATCCACGCGTTCCGGCTGTCAACGCAGCCTTGTTCACGATGCATAGTGCCATTTTTTTAAACTTTAAATACACTTCTAATAAAACATAGACATTAACAAAGGACATTCCCCAATGCACATCTAAGCCTCATTTTCACAGTAAAGGTGGGCGCCATCTTGGAGTTGGTTTTTTCCATTGCATTTCAATTGGTTTCTACGCAAGTGCATCAAATAAAAGCATTTTATCCACCTTTTTACAATGTATAATTATCACTGTTCATAAAAGATTCAAAAACATAAATGAATACATTTAAAAATTATTTTTGGTTTCTAAAATGCAATTTGATCAACTTTATGCCCTCTCTTTATATACGCCAACTAATAAGGTTAGTACATTTCATTAAATGAGATAACGGCTTAGTTAAAGTGCTAAGTGCTACAGTACAAGTTTAAAGTGCTAGTGCTTAATATTTTTTAAGAATTTTTCCCTTTTTTTCATCCGGTGAAAAAATCTTGGCATCTGGTTTGATGAGAAATTAAGTTTTGGTAATCAGATTGGCAAACTTACTGGCATTTGCTTTGGTATTTTAAAACTTCTCCATAGATTTCTGCCGCTATTGAATCTCTCGACGCTAAAGAAACGGTTATCCGTGCTTTGGTCACTTCTTGCATAGATTATGCGAATGCACTCTATGCCGGTTTGCCATGCTACCTTCTGGACAGACTTCAGGTGGTTCAGAATGCCGCTGCGCATCTCCTATTGGATCTTCCTAAGCACTCCAGTGTTAGGCATCACTTACGTAATCTACACTGGTTGCCAGTTAAATCTAGGATAAAGTTTAAGGCTATTACCATTGCTCACGCTGCCCTTTATGAGTATGGCCCTGCCTATTTTAGGAAACGTTTTCAGTTTTACACCCCTGGCAGGTGTCTGCGCTCCTCGAATATGCTCCTTGCGTCTGATCCCTAGGTTTCGTCTGAAACGTAAAGGCGGCAGTTCCTTGTCTTATCTTGCAGCAACTTACTGGAATTCCCTTCCCCTGGACCTACGCAATCTGAAGAATCCCTCTCAGTTTAAGAAAAAGTTAAAAACCTTCCTGTTCAACTAAACTGTCCCTCTCTTACTCTGCTTTTGTTCCCTTTGACGTTTTTGGCTTCGCTCCGGGACACTCTATTGAGTAGCTGTGCGCGCTATAAATCCCATAAAATAAAAAAATAAAATAAAAATAAAACTATTCATACCTCCCTATTGAAATGAAATGTTTTCTCCACATACTAGTAGCCTTATTATTCTGTATATTTCAATTTATATACTTTCAATTTCATTTTCTTTGTTTTATAAAAACAAGCGGAAGGTAAAAAATGATAACACATAATAAATATTTACAAAGTGCTAGTGCTTTCTTTTAAAGTGCTAAGTAATAAAGTGCATGTGTCCCTTGTCCTTCTCCTCCATATCTAATTAATATAGTTTAAAAAAACATTTCTTATGAGTGCGCAGCTATACTTTTCAGTTTTTCATTTTTCACAGGCATGTAAACAAGTCTTCATCGATGTTGAGCCCATTGGGCTCTCTACTATCGTATTCAAGTATGAAATAGGTCTCCAATTTCCGAAGCTCTCTCTCTCTGTTGCCTCCCCTTCGTCTTCTAGGGACCTCTGCTAAGCAACTATATTTCATCAAATTTGGGTCACTTTGGTGTATTTTTTCGAAGTGCCTGGCGACAGGGTAGCTTCTATCTCTGTTTATTATTGCTCGTCTATGCTGCAGGATTCTCTGGTGTACGGGTAAAGTGGTACTCCCTATGTAGACCTTATCGCATGGACACTGCAATCTATACACTACAAAACTCGATTTGCAGGTCAGATGGTCTCTCACTTTAAAAGTTTTATTAAAGGGAGTTTTAAAATCAATGATGTTCTCACCATGCTGGCAGGCTCTACACTTAAAACATTTCCTAAAACCATCCTTAATTGATAACCAAGATTCTTTTCTTCTTATCTCCCGGTACTCACTATTCACTAAGTGGTCCCTGAGGGATTTTGATTTTCTATAGGTTATCTCCAGGTTTTTTCTACTCTCAGGGCCTAGTACTGGGTCCCCCTTTATCAAATACCAATGTTTTCTCAGAATTGCTCGTACTTCGTTGTGTCTGATATTGTATGTTGTTATGAATCTATGGGATTTAGTACTGACTTCCTGATTTCTTCTTTTACATGTACCAGACGGGTCAAAAAGTATTCTATCTCTGTCTAGTTTCCTGGCTTTTTCACAGGCTTTTTGTATTACTTCTTGGGGATATCCTCGTTGGAGAAAGCGATCAGTCATTTCTCTCTCTACTCTCCCATACTCTTCCAGGTTACTACAGGTTCTTCTTGCCCTTTAAAATTCTCCGAAGGGTATACTTTGGATCAAGGGAGCGGGGTGAGCATTCCCCGCATGTAAAATGGTGTTGCACGCTGTAGGTTTGCGAAAAATAGTAGTTTTTAGCCTATCCCCTTTGGCGGTGACCCGGACATCTAGGAAGTCAATACATACTTTACTATGTTGGCCCACAAATTTAAGATTCAGGTCATTCTTGTTCATATCATTGATGAACGTGTCGATGTTATCCTCCGTGTCCTGCCACAGCACAAACACGTCATCAATGAATCTGACCCACAACAATACATTTGGTGTCCAATGCTCATGCTCGGGCCATGGAGCACCTGCTCCTCCCAGCAGCCTAGATGTAAATTGACATAACAGGGGGCGAAGCAGGTGCCCATGGCTGTCCCTTGCTCCTGCTGGTATAGATCTGTTCCGAACATAAAAATGTTTTTAGTTAGGCACCATTCTATCATCTCCATGATCATTCTATTCTGGTGCACAAATCTCATTGGTCGTTTTTCTAGGAAATACTCTGTGGCCCTCATTCCATCTGCATGTCTTATGCTAGTACATAAAGTTGTAATATCTACCGTGAGTAACAACAAATCACTGTCCCATTGTACATCATAAATAATTTTTAAAAAGTCTGTTGAGTCTTTGATGTATGAAGATAACGTTCTAGTGATGGGATTCAAAAAATAATCTTTGTATCGAGAGACATTCTCAAACAGACTACCACAGGAGGAAATGATCGGTCTCCCTGGTGGATTCCTAGTGTCCTTGTGCACTTTTGGTAGCATATAGAATACTGGGATAATGGGATTTTCCTGCTTTATGAATATAAATTCGTCCCAACTTAGTAGATCTTGTTCCTTCCAGTTTTCTAACTTTTCATAGAATTGGTCCTTGACTGTTTCGTATTCCATTTTAGTCACTCTTTTATAGCATTGTCGATTATTCAGTTGTTTCAATGCCTCTTTGCAGTAAAGGGCCCGGCCCCAAAGTACTACGTTGCCCCCCTTGTCTGAGGGCTTCACTAGTGGACCATCCTCATTCTTTAATTTTGATATTACTTTCTGTATTTTCATTTCCTTGGGATCCAGCTTTTTCTTTTGTTTTCCCATTTTGTAATATAACTGTTTCAAATCTGTGGTTATATTCTCCGAAAAGATGTCCAAGTTATCTCTCATAGTTTGCGGCACATATCTTGACCGTGGATGAAAAGGTGTACGGTCACATCCTTGTAGTTGAAAGGTGAAAGGATTGGGGTTCTCAGTCTCTATTTGGTTTTCAGCAGTTAAGGGTGCATGGACATTTCCTTCATTTTGTAGGGCCCACAGTTCCTCCAATGTTGGTAAGTCCTGCACCATTAGAGTATTTTGCCCATCTGGGGTCACTTCTGGTTGAGGTAATATAGAAGCTTTTTTGAGGTTCTTATGGAGTTTAGATAATTTCATTTTACAGACAAATCTGTATACGTCCATTCTACATTCCGCGTAGTTAAAATCATTTCTATTGCAATACGAGAGGCCCAGTTCCAAAACTGATTTTTCTTCCTCAGTTAGTACTGTATTGCTTAGATTGATCACGGTATTGTTGGTGACTACTTTTTGGATACTTGTCTCGTGTTGGAGCGCATTGATCTGTTTGTTGCTCCGCTTGCTGTTCCTTCGATACCCTTCTCCTCCTCTTCTCTGTTTCCTCTTCCTCGTGCTCCCCATCCTCCTCTCTTCCCCGACCTCTCGTTACTTGATGGTCCGTTTTCTGGTCTAATTGTAAAAAACGGAGCTCCTCCGTTACATTAAGTCTCGTATTTAATACACCTCTTCCACTGGGATCTTCCTTTTCTACCTCTGATCCCGTATCAGAGCTCAATTCGCTATGATATGCATCTTGACGAAAGGCATTGCCACTTTGTACTTGTTTTCGCCTTTCAGGATCGAACCTTTTTGCAAAAGTGTAGATAGGCCCATTGTCATAATCCAAACGGTCACGTATGAGCTTGGTCGCTTTCCTGTCCTTTATTCTTTTCCCATATTTTTCAAGTCGGTTTTTAAGGTCTCCTTTGAACTTGATTATTCTCTCCTGGTCTGCATTTTTATCCAATATGGCTGTTAATTCTATAATCTTCATTACCACCTCTTGTCTCTCAATGTCGGCATATTTGATAAGAATCCCTATCATATTGTTTGAGCTGTTGGCGCTATTCTCAGCCCATTCTCGTAGAAGTTCCGGGTGGGTGTTTTCGTATGTCGGCGTTATCATTACTCTTAGCCCCCTTGGGACGTTGCCAACTGCAATATACTGCTTGAGTGATGCAACCTCCCACCACCGAGAAATCTCACGTTTCTTTAGTTTTTCATATTCCTGCAGTAATTTTCCTATTTCATTGCTTGTTGAAGATACTATTTCTCCTTTTTCAATGCTATGCAGTGTTACAGCTTCATTGAAGAGTTTCAGGGCCTCTAGCTCCCTCGCTGCACACTCGTCATCGCTCATAGTTATAATATGGGTAAACTCTCCCCACGCTCATAAACGGCTCTTCTCACTCTCCCCTTGTACTCCTGGAGAGGTTCGCCGCGTACTCTGCCTAACTCCTGCTCACACCACGCTCCCGCTCCTTACCGGCAATTATTCGAGAATCGCGGCTGCGACTGGATTCCGCCGAACCCCGTCCCGCGGTTCCTCGTGTTTCAGATCCGTTTCTATGAGGGGCTGCTTCAGCGGGTGAGTGGGGGGCACGCCTATCTCCTTTTCACAACTTTCCACTGGACGGCTTTTCTTGGTGTGCTGCCTGATCGTCGAGGGTGCTGGCTAAGAGATGCCCGCCGCGTCTTAGCGCATTCAAAATACCAATTTCCTCGTTTCTCACAGAAATAATCCAGCACTCCGAGGGGATCAGTTTACTCCAATTTTTATTCGAACAATGGCATCCACGCGTTCCAGCTGTCAACGCAGCCTTGTTCACGATGCATAGTGCCATTTTTTTAAACTTTAAATACACTTATAATAAAACATAGACATTAACAAAGGACATTCCCCAATGCATATCTAAGCCAGTAGGTAGTTATAGTTAGGACCTCGTTTCTATTCAAAAAGTATTTATTCTTTTGCCAATATCTTTGGCGCCGTTTGACGAATCTTCGCGAAATTGTCAAAACTAATGGTTCACTCAGGTCAGCACCTGTCTTAAAAGTTTCGGGGTGATTCGTTGAGCAGGGGCCGAGAAAAATGTTAATTTCCATAGGAATTTTTGGAACAGGCTACAGCCCGAACTGCAAACGGAATTACACCAAATTTGGCAAAAAGGTAGCTCTTGGTTCAGAAAGCGCCCTTTTTTTAAATGGTGTAAATCCGTTCAGTAGTTCCTGAGAAATTAAAAAAATTAAAATATCGATATCTGAGCACCGAGGAGCCGCGAATCCTCCCGAGCACAAGCTTCATTCTGATTGGCTGCCAACACTCCAAACCAGAATGTGTTGGCAGACATCTTGTGACTCGGTACCGAGTCACAAGAAAAAAGGAGAAAAGGGGGCAGGGTAGAAACACCCTGACCTCCTAGGGCTGCTCAGGGGATCCCACAGGGACCTCAGGCCCAAAAAAAAGCATTTAAAAAAAAAAAAATCGTCCGAATCCCGCAGGAGGTGGGGAGCCGGCTGGGACCGTGGGGGCATTGGGGCTCCCCCTAAGGTCCCCAATGTTGAGGGCTGGACTCGGGGGATAAGGTCACCGGGCCCAAAAGTGGCCCTGGACGGGGGCCACTTGGCCCCCTCCCTTTCAATTAATTATTAAAAAAAATGGAAGGCCGGCCCCGGTGGATGGGGTCCCCGCAGCCATAATTGGCCTCCTAAAAAAAAAACAGGCTGGCCAGGCCCCGGAGGATGGCGTCCCTGGGGCCAGAAGTGGCCAAGGGAAGGGGTGCCACACGTCCCCCCTCCCGTACTATTTTATTTTGAAAAAAAAATAAAAATGAGGCAATGCCCCGGGGGATGGGGTCCCCGGGGCCACTATAGGACTCAGGAGGGGGGCCACGTGGCATCCCTCCAAAATATATTTTTTTTAAATGCTGGCCAGGCCACGGGGGATGGTGTCCCCGGGGCCAATAGAGGCCCAGGGAAGGGAGGCCACGCGGCCCCCTTCCTGTTGTTTTATTTTTTTAACAAATGCTCAGTCCTTGGGGGATGGGGTCCCCAGGGCCCAAAAAATACTAAAAGAAGGGGGGCCACACAACTCCCCTTCTAAAAATATTTTAAAAAAGAAAAGCCGGCATCTCGCCGGAGGCCCCGCCCCTTCCCTCCACCACTCTGCAAACACACCCCCTGGCACGTTCTAAGTTGGGGGATTAAGTCCCCTTCATTCCTGAGGGTCCCTGGGGGCCAAATAGCCCACCAGGTACCTCCAGTAAGCCCCACACAGTGGGATTGCTGAGAGGTGGTCCAAGGCCACGCCCCTTTTTACACCACTCTGCCAACGCGCTTCTTGGCGCAATGCTGGTGGTCCACTTGTGTCCTGAGGACCTCAGGACACAAGTGGACTTCATCCCTCGAGCAGCAGTGCACCAGGCGGCGCGTTTGCAGAGTGGTGTAAAAAGGAGGCATGGCCTCAGACCGCTCTCAGCAATCCAGCTGTGTGGGGCTTACTGGAGGTACCTGGTGGGCTATTTGGCCCCCAGGGACCCTCAGGAGGCAAGGAGACTTCCTCCCCCAACAAAGAGCGCACCAGGAGGCGCGTTTGCAGAGTGGTGGAGAAAGGGGGCGTGGCCTGTGTCCATCTCTCAGCAATCCCACTGTGTGGCGCTTACTGGAGGTAAGAGGTAGGCTAGTTGGCCCCAAAGGACCCCCAGAAACGAAGGTGACTTCAATGCCCATCCAAGAGCGCACCAGGGAGCGCGTTTGCAGAGTGGTGGGCAAAGGGGGCGTGGCCTGCTATGAGAACTTAGCAATCCTGCTGTGTGGGACTTACTGGAGGTAATAGGAGGGGTAGTTGGCCCCCTAGGATGTCCTTGGGGGTCAACTGCCCCTCTTGTTACCTCCAGTAAGTCCCACAAAGTGGGATTGCTAAAACGTCTTCAGAGGCCATGCCCCCTTTTTCCACCACTCTGAAAACGCGCCTCCTGGCAGACTACGGGATGGGGGATGTAGTCCACTTTACTCCTGAGGGACTTTGGGGGCCAAGAAGCCCTTCAGGTACCTCCTGTAAGTCCTACGCAGCAGAATTCCTGACCGCTGGTCGGAGGCCCAGCACCCTTTCTCCACCACTCTGCTAACGCGACTACTAGTTAAAGAAGCATTTGCAATGTAATAGGACTGCATTTGCGAGAGTTAGAGCTATTGGTGTTGTAAATGTAAAAGTATTTTACTAATGTTTTTGGTGTAGAGTGGATGTACGTTGTGTGTAGTGGAATTATGTGGTATGTTGTGCAGTGAAATTATATGAATATAAAGTATGTGGCATTTAGTGTATAGGAATTATGTGGAGTGGGATTATGTGTTTTGGAGAGTAATTATGTGGTATTGTAGTCTGTGTTGTGAAGTGGTAACCTCAGGTTTAGTCTCCTCGTTTCCATAGAAGCTAAACTATAAACTCAATGAGACACAAAATAAGAAGGAACCACTGAGGAGCACTTCTGGACCTAGTCGGAGGTATGAGCAGGGCAACTGGAATTATATGACTGTTCGGCTGCACCAATTTTCACATAATTAAACATTTTCCGCATTTGCCAAATATTCCATCATCTGCTGCCTAATCTGCAGATTTTAACAAAAAAAGCTCAAACGGCTCAAATGGTCCGAAAAATGCAGCTTCACGTGTTACAGCGTGGTGGAAGGCCCTTTGCAAAGCTGGAATGGTCACGTGTTACTTATTGCTAAATGTGGGTGTTAAATTGGTACTAATGGTGCACAAACTTCTCTTCTTTCTGTGCCTCTCTTGCCTCTTTCGGCATTTCTCTTGCTTCTTTCTGAACCTTTCTTCCTCTTTCTGTACCTCTCTGTCTTCTTTTTGCACTTCACTTGCCTCTTTCTGCACTTCTCTTGCCCCTTTCTGCACCTCACTTACCTCTTTCAGCACCTCTGTTGCTTTTTTCTGCAGATCTCTTGCCTCTTTCTGCACCTCTCTTGCCTCTTTCTGCACCTCTCTTGCCTCTTTCTGCATCTCACTTGTCTCTTTTGCACCTCACTTGCCACTTTCTGCACTTCTCTTGCTTCTTTCTACACCTCTCTTACCTCTTTCTGCTCCTCTATTGCCTCTTTGTGCATTTCTCTTGCCTGTTTCTGCAGTTCCTCTGCCTCTTTCTGTCCCTCTCTTGCCTCTTTCTGCACCTCACTTGCCTCTTTCTGCACCTCACTCTCTTCCTTCTGCACCTCTCTTGCCTCTTTCTGCACTTCTCTTGCCTCTTTCTGCACTTCTCAAGCCTCTTTCTGTACCTCTATTGCCTCTTTCTGCACCTCAAGTGCCTCTTTCTGCACTTCTCTTGCCACTTTCTACACTTATCTTGCCTCTTTCTATACCTCTCTTGCCTCTTTTGCACCTCACCTGCCACTTTCTGCTCTTCTCTTGCCTCTTTCTGAACCTCACTCTCTTCTTTCTGCACCGCTCTTGTCTCTTTCAGCACCTCTGTTGCTTCTTTCTGCACTTCTCTTCCTTCTTTCTGCACCCCTCTTGCCTCTTTCTGTATCCCTCTTGCCTCTTTGTGCACCTCTCCTACCTCTTTTTGCACCCCTCTTGCCTCTTTCTGCCACTCTGTTGGTTCTGTCTGCACTGCTCTTGCTTCTTTCTGCACCTCTTTTGCAAGTTCTGCATGCCTCTTGCCTCTTTCTGTACCCCTCTTCCCTCTTTCTGCACCTCTCTTGCCTCTGTCTGCACACCTGTTCCCTCTTTCTGCACCCCTTTTGCCTGTTTATGCAACTCTCTTGCCTCTTTCTGCACTTCTATTGCCTCTTTCTGCACCTCTCTTGCTTCTTTCTGCACCCCTGTTGTCTATTTCTGCACCCCTGTTGTTTCTTTCTGCACTCGTCTTCCCTCTTTCTGCACTTCTATTGCCTCTTTCTGCACCTCTCTTGCTTCTTTCTGCACACCTGATGTCTCTTTCTGCACCCCTGTTGTTTCTTTCTGCACTCATCTTCCCTCTTTCTGCACCTCTTTTGCTTCTTTCTGCACTTCTCTTGCGTCTTTCTGCACCTCTGTTGCCTCTTTCTGCACTTCTCTTGCCTCTTTCTGCACCCCTCTTGCCTCTTTAAGCACCTCTGTTGCTTCTTTCTGCACCTCTCTTGCTTCTTTCTGCACCCCTCTTGCCTCTTTCTGTACCCCTTTTGCCTCTGTGTGCACCTCTCTTGCCTTTTTCTGCAGCTCTCTTGCCTCTTTCTGCACCTCTTTTGCTTCTTTCTGCACTTTACTTGCCTCTTCCTGTACCCCTCTTGCCTCTTTCTATACCTCTGTTGGTTCTTTCTGCACTGCTCTTGCTTCTTTCAGCACCTCTGACTTAGAGGTAGTTTTAATCCCCCTGCCCTATTATGTACTAGGTCCTTACAGGGGAGGTCATGCCATTCACAGGGGTACCCCAACCCATACTGTACCCTAGTGTATATAGGTGTTTTCACTGTATTCTAAGTGTCTTTCAGCATAGCACTGGCTCCGGGCCTGGTTAGTCAGAGTCAGTTACCACCAGTACCAGTCAGCAAAAAGTTGGGGGCACAGGATGACTTTGCAACAAGGCCTCTTTCTGCACCTCTGTTGGTTCTTTCTGCATATCTCTTGCTTCTTTCTGTGCTTTTCTTCATCTTTCTGGACTTCTGTTGCCTCTTTCTGCATTTCTCTTGCTTCTTTCTGCGCCTTTCTTCATCTTTCTGGACTTCTGTTGCCTCTTTCTGCATTTCTCTTGCTTCTTTCTGCGCCTTTCTTCCTCTTTCTGCACATGTCCTACCTCTGTAGGCATAGTTAGAAATTAGCATTTAAAAAACCTTTGAAATTCACTGAAAAAACCATAGGTTTCAGGGACGTTATAGTTAGAAATTATCATTTAAAAAACCTTAGAAATTCACTGAAAAAACCATAGGTTTCAGGGATGTTATAGTTAGAAATTAGCATTTAAAAAACCTTTGAAATTCGCTGAAAAAAACCACAGGTTTCAGGGACATTATAGTTAGTTGGACATTTCAGTCGTGCAAAACCAGAGAAATTCGGCCGTTATAGTTAGTTGAGGTAACTATAACTCGCGCACCCGCAATGCAATAAATGCGGGAGGCCAGCGAGGCCTCCGGCAATTATTTGCGGGAGGCCTCACAGGCCCCCCCCAAACATCGGGGAACACCACCTCCCCAGGGCTGTTGAAATGCTGGGCGGGGCGCCGCACGACCCCCCTCCTGGAGCCCTCTATGGCCCTGGGGACCACCACTCCTCAGGGCCGGCTGCTGCAATGTCCCGGGGGCCCACCCTCGGGACATTGCCGTTTGCTATGGCAGGGCGGGAGCACGGCTCCTGCCCTGCCATAGCAAACACTGCTTTGCTTCGTTGAAGCGAGAACAGGAAACCTGCTCTCGCTTCAACGAAGCAAAGCAGAATTGCTTTTGGGCAAGGGGAGCTGCTAACATGCAGCTCCCCTTGCCCAAAAGCAATGCCGGCTCCCGCAGGAGGCGGGGAGTCGGCAGGGACCGTGGGGGCATTGGGGCTCCCCCCACAGTCCCCAATGCTGAGGGCCAGCCCTGAGGGATGGGGTCCTCGGGGCCAGAAGTGGCCCGGGAGGGGGGCCACGCGGCCCCCTCCCTTTATTTAAAAATAAATATATGGCCAGGCCCCGGGGAATGGGGTCCCCGGGGCCAAAATCGGCCTGGGGAGGGGGGCTGCGCGGCCCCCCTCCTTAAATTTATATATAAAATGGCCAAGCCCCGGGGGATGGGGTCCCCGGGGCCAATAGTGGCCCAGGGAAGTGGGGCCATGCGGCCTCCCTTCCCTATAAATATTTTTTTTAAAAAGAGGCCATGCCCCGGGGAATGAGGTCCCGGGGCCAAAAGTGGCCCAGGGAAGGGCGGCCACGCGGCCCCCCTTCCCTATAAATATATATAAAAAAAGGAGACCATGCCCTGCGGGATGGGGTCCCCAGGGCCCCAAAAATACTAAAAAAAGGGGGGCCACACAGCCACCCTTCTAAAAATATATATAAAAAAAAAGCCACCATCTCACTGGAGGCCCGCCCCCTCCCTGCACCACTTGGCAAACGCATCCCCTGGCACGTTCAAAGTTGGGCAATTAAGTCCCCTTGAATACTGAGGGTCCCTGGGGGCCAACTAGCCCACCAGGTGCCTCCAGTAAGTGCCACACAGCTGGATTGCAGAGAGGTGGTCCGAGGCCACACCCCTTTTTGCACCACTCTGCAAACGTGCCTCTTGGCGTACTGCTGGTGGGGCGATGAGGTCCTCTTTTGTCCTGAGGACCTCAGGACACAAGTGGACTTCATCCCCCGAGCAGCAGTGTGCCACGAGTCGTGTTTGCAGATTTGTGTAAAAAGGGGGCGTGGCCTTTGAGCACTCTCAGCAATCTAGCTTTATGGGGCTTACTGGAGGTAACAGGAGGGCTAGTTGGCCCCCAGGGACCCTAAGGAGGAAAGGGGACTTCATCACCCAACCAAGAGCGCGCCAGGAGGCGCGTTTGCAGAGTGGTGGAGGAAGGGGGCGTGGCCTGTGTCCACCTCTCAGCAATCCCACTGTGTGGGGCTTACTGGAGGTAAGAGGTAGGTTAGTTGGCCCCTAAAGGACTCCCAGCAGCAAAGGGGACTTCAATCCCCATCCAAGAGCACGCCAGGGAGTGCGTTTGCAGAGTGGTGGGCAAAGGGGGCGTGACCTGCTATGAGAACTTAGCAATCCTGCTGTGTGGGACTTACTGGAGATAATAGGAGGGGTAGTTGGCCTCCAAGGATGTCCTTGGGGGCCAACTACCCCTCTTGTTACCTCCAGTAAGTCCCACACAGTGGGATTGCTAAGACATCTTTGGAGGCCAGGCCCCCCTTTCTCCACCACTCTGCAAACGTGCCTCCTGGCAGACTACGGGATAGGAGATGAAGTCCAATTTACTCCTGAGGGACTTTGGGGGCCAAGAAGCCCTCCTGGTACCTCCTGTAAGTCCTACACAGCGGAATTCCTGAGCACTGGTCGGAGGCCCAGCACCCTTTCTCCACCACTCTGCAAACGTGACTACTAGTTAAAGAAGTGTTTGCAATGTAACAGGTTTCACATTTGCGAGAGTTAGAGCTATTGGTGTTGTAAATGTAAAAGTTTTTTACTAATGTTTTTGGAGTGGAGTGGATGTACGTTGTGTGTAGTGGAATTATGTGGTATGTTGTGCAGTGAAATTATGTGGATAGAAAGTATGTGGTATTTAGTGTATAGGAATTATGTAGAGTGGGATTATGTGTTATGGAGAGTAAGTATGTGGTATGGTAGTCTGTGTTGTGGAGTGGTAACCTCAGGTTTAGTCTTCCTCATTTCCATAGAAGCTCAACTATGAACTCAGTGAGACAAAAAAAGAAGGAATCACTGAGGGGCACTTGTGGACCTAGTCAGAGGTATGAGCAGGGCCACTGGAATTATGCGACTGTTTGGCTGCACCGACTTTCGCACAATTATACATTTTCCGCATTAGCCACATAATTCATCATCTGCTCCCTAATCTGCAGATTTGAACAAAAAAGCCTTGTTTCTAGCTCAAACGGCTGAAACATTACCAAAAATGCAGTGACAAGTGTTACAGCATGGTGGAAGGACCTTTGCAAACATAGAATGGTCACCTGTTACTTATTGCTAAATGTGGGTGTTAAATTGGTACTAATGGTGTGCAAGCCACTCTTGCTTCCTTCTGCGCCTCTCTTGCCTCTTTCTGCACCCTTCTTCCTTCTTTCTGCACCTCTTTTGCCTTTTTCTGTAACCCTCTTATGTCTTTCTGCACCCTTTTTGCTTCTTTCTGCACCTCTGTTCCTTCTTTCTGCACTTCTTTTGTTTCTTTCTGCACCTGTCTTGCTTCTTTCTGCACCCCTCTTGCCTCTTTCTGCAGTTCTCTTGCCTCCTTCTGCACTTCACTTGCCTCTTTCTGTAACTCTCTTGCCTCTTTCTGCACCTCTCTAGCCTCTTTCTGCACCTCATTTGCTTCTTTCTGCACCCCTTTTGCCTGTTTCTGTACTCTCTTCCCTCTTTGTGCAACTCTCTTGCCTCTTTCTACACCTCTCTTCCCTCTTTCTGCACCACTCTTGCCTCTTTCAGCACCTCTGTTGCTTCTTTCTGCAGTTCTCTTCCTCTTTCTGCACCCCTCCTGCCTCTTTCTGTACCCCTCTTGCCTCTTTGTGCACCGCTCCTACCCCTTTCTGCACCCCTCTTACCTTTTTTTCCACCTCTGTTGGTTCTTTCTGCACCTCTTTTTCTTCATTCTGCACTTTACTTGCCTCTTTCTGTACCCCTCATGCCTCTTTCTGCATCTCTGTTGATTCTTTCTGCACTGCTCTGGCTTCTTCCTGCACCTCTGTTCCAAATTTCTCCCTCTTGCCTTTTTCTGCTCCCCTCTTCCCTCTTTCTGCACCTCTCTTGCCTCAGTCTTCCTACCTGTTCCCTCTTTCTGCATCCCTTTTGCCTGTTTCTGCAACTCTCTTGCCTCTTTCTGCAGTTCCCTTGCCTCTTTTTCCACCTCTGTTGGTTCTTTCTGCACCTCTTTTTCGTGATTCTGCACTTCACTTGCCTCTTTCTGTACCCCTCTTGCCTCTTTCTGCACCTCTGTTGGTTGTTTCTGCACTGCTCTGGCTTCTTCCTGCACCTCTGTTCCAAATTTCTCCCTCTTGCCTTTTTCTGCACCCCTCTTCCCTCTTTCTGCACCTCTCTTGCCTCAATCTTCCTACCTGTTCCCTCTTTCTGCATCCCTTTTGCCTGTTTCTGCACCTCACTGGCCTCTTTTTGCACCTCTGTCGGTTCTTTTGCACTGCTCTTGCTTCTTTCTGTACCTCTCTTGCAAATTTCTACACCCCTCTTGCCTCTTTCTGCACCCCTTTTACCTGTTTCTGCACCTCTCTTGCCTCTGTCTGCACATCTGTTCCCTCTTTCTGTATCTCTTTTGCCTGTTTCTGCAACTCTCGTGCCTCTTTCTGCAGTTCTCTTGCCTCCTTCTACACCTCTGTTGCTTCTTTCTGCACTTTTCTTGCCTCTTTCTGCACCCCTGTTGCTTCTTTCTGCCCTTTCCATGCTTCTTTCTGTACCTGTCTTGCTTATTTCTGCACCCCTGTTGTCTCTTTCTGCACTCGTCTTCCCTCTTTCTGTACCTTTCTCGCCTGTTTCTGCATCTCACTTGCCTCTTTCTGCACTTTTCTTGCTTCTTTCTACACCTCTGTTGCTTCTTTCAGCAATTCTCTTGCCTCTTTCTGTACTTCCCTTGCCTGTTTCTGCACCTCTCTTGCCTCTTTCTGCACCTCTCTTGCCTCTTTCTGCACCTCACTTGCTTCTTTCTGCACTTCTCTTGCCTCTTTCTGCACCCTGTTGCTTCATTCTGCACTTTCCATGCTTCTTTACGCACCTGTCTTGCTTCTTTCTGCACCCCTGTTGTCGCTTTCTGCACTCGTCTTCCCTCTTTCTGTACCTTTCTTGCCTGTTTCTGCTTCTCACCTGCCTCTTTCTGCACTTTTCTTGCTTCTTTCTACACCTCTGTTGTGTCATTCAGCAATTCTCTTGCCTCTTTCTGCACTTCTCTTGCCTGTTTCTGCACCCCTCTTGCCTCTTTCTGCACCTGTCTTCCCTCTTTGTGCAACTGTCTTGCCTCTTTGTGCACCTCTCCTACCTCTTTCTGCACCCCTCTTGCCTCTTTTTGCACCTCTGTTGGTTCTTTCTGCACTGCTCTTGCTTCTTTCTGCACCTCACTTGCCTCTTTCTGCAATTCTCATACTTCTTTCTAAACCTCTGTTGCTTCTTTCAGCAATTCTCTTGCCTCTTTCTGCACTTCTCTTGCTTGTTTCTGCACCTCTCTTGCATCTTTCTGCACCTCTGTTGCCTCTTTCTGCACTTCACTTGCTTCTTTCTGCACCTCTCTTGCCTCTTTCGGCACCTCTGTTGCTTCTTTCTGCACCCCTCTTGCCTCTTTCTGCATCCCTCTTCCCTCTTTGTGCAACTCTCTTGCCTCTTTCTACACCTCTCTTCCCTCTTTCTGCACCACTCTTGCCTCTTTCTGTACTTCTGTTGCTTCTATCTGCACTTCTCCTGCCTCTTTTTGCACCACTCTTGCCTCTTTCTGTACTTCTGTTGCTTCTATCTGCACTTCTCCTGCCTCTTTTTGCACCCTTCGGGCCTCTTTCAGCACCTCTGTTGCATCTTTCTGCACTTCTCTTCCTTCTTGCTGCACCCCTCGTGCTTCCTTCTGCACCTCTATTGCTTCTTTCTGCACTTCTCTTGGTTCTTTCTGCACTGCTCTTGCCTCTTTCTGCATTCCTCTTGCCTCTTTGAGCACCTCTTTTGCTTCTTTCTGCACTTCTCTCTCCTCTTTCTGCACCCCTCTTGCCTCTTTCTGCACCTCTGTTGCTTCTTTCTGCACTTCTATTGCCTCTTTCTGCACCTCTCTTGCTTCTTTCTGCACCTCACTTGCCTCTTTCAGCACCTCACTTGTTTTTTTCTGCAGATCTCTTGCCTATTTCTGCACCTCACTTGCCTCTTTCAGCACCTCTGTTGCTTTTTTCTGCAGAACTCTTGCCTCTTTCTGCACCCGTTTTCTCTTTCTGCACCTCTCTTGCCTCTTTCTGCACCCCTGTTCCCTGTTTCTGCACCTTTCCTGCTTGTTTCTGCACCTCTCTTGCCTTTTTCTGTACCTCTGTTGCCTCTTTCTGCACTTCTCTTGCTCTTTCTGCACCCTTCGTGCCTCTTTCAGCACCTCTGTTGGTTCTTTCTGCACTGCTCTTGCTTCTTTCTGTACCTCACTTGCCTCTTTCTGCACTTCTCTTGCTTCTTTCTACACTTCTGTTGCTTCTTTCAGCAATTCTCTTGCCTCTTTCTGCACTTCTCTTCCTTCTTTCTGCACCCCTCCTGCCTCTTTCTGTACCTCTCTTGCCTCTTTGTGCACCCCTCCTACCTTTTTCTGCACCCCTCTTGCCTCTTTTTGCACCTCTGTTGGTTCTTTCTGCACTGCTCTTGCTTCTTTCTGCACCTCACTTGCCTCTTTCTGCACTTCTCTTGCTTCTTTCTAATCCTCTGTTGCTTCTTTCAGCAATTCTCTTGCTTCTTTCTGCACTTCTCTTGCTTGTTTCTGCACCTCTCTTGCGTCTTTCTGCACCTCTGTTGCCTCTTTCTGCACTTCACTTGCTTCTTTCTGCACATCTCTTGCCTCTTTCGGCACCTCTGTTGCTTCTTTCTGCACCCCTCCTGCCTCTTTCTGCACCCCTCTCCCTTCTTTGTGCAACTCTCTTGCCTATTTCTATACCTCTCTTCTCTCTTTCTGCACCACTCTTGCCTCTTTCTGTACCTCTGTTGCTTCTTTCTGCACTTCTCTTGGTTCTTTCTCCACTGCTCTTGCCTCTTTATGATTCCTCTTGCCTCTTTGAGCACCTCTTTTGCTTCTTTCTGCACTTCTCTCTCCTCTTTCTACACCCCTCTTGCCTCTTTCTGCACCTCTGTTGCTTCTTTTTGCACTTCTATTGCCTCTTTCTGCACCTCTCTTGCTTCTTTCTGCACCTCACTTGTCTCTTTCAGCACCTCTGTTGTTTTTTTCTGCAGATATCTTGCCTCTTTCTGCACCTCACTTGCCTCTTTCAGCACCTCTGTTGCTTTTTTCTGCAGAACTCTTGCCTCTTTCTGCACCCCTCTTTCCTCTTTCTGCACCTCTCTTACCTCTTTCTGCACCCATGTTCCCTTTTTCTGCACCTTTCCTGCCTGTTTCTGTACCTCTCTTGCCTCTTTCTATACCTCTGTTGCCTCTTTCTGCACTTCTCTTGCTCTTTTTGCACCCTTCGCGCCTCTTTTAGCACCTCTGTTGGTTCTTTCTGCACTGCTCTTGCTTTTTTCTGCACCTCACTTGCCTCTTTCTGTACTTCTCTTGCTTCTTTCTACACCTCTGTTGCTTCTTTTAGCAATTCTCTTGCCTCTTTCTGCACTTTTCTTCCTTCTTTCTGAACCCCTCCTGCCTCTTGCTGTACATATCTTGCCTCTTTGTGCACCCCTCCTACCTTTTTCTGCACCCCTCTTGCCTCTTTTTGCACCTCTGTTGGTTCTTTCTGCAGTGCTCTTGCTTCTTTCTGCACCTCAATTGCCTCTTTCTGCACCCCTGTTCCCTGTTTCTGCACCTTTCCTGCCTGTTTCGGCACCTCACTTGCCTCTTTCTGTACCTCTGTTGCCTCTTTCTGCACTTCTTTTGCTCTTTCGGCACCCTTCGCGCCTCTTTCAGTACCTCTGTTGGTTCTTCTGCACTGCTCTTGCTTTTTTCTGCACCTCACTTGCCTCCTTCTGCACTTCTCTTGCTTCTTTCTACACCTCTGTTGCTTCTTTCAGCAATTCACTTGCTTCTTTCTGCACTACTCTTCCTTCTTTCTGCACCCCTCCTGCCTCTTTCTGTACCTCTCTTGCCTCTTTGTGTACCCCTCCTACCTTTTTCTGCACCCCTCTTGCCTCTTTTTGCACCACTGTTGGTTCTTTCTGCACTGCTCTTGCTTCTTTCTGCACCTCACTTGCCTATTTCTGCACTTCTCTTGCTTCTTTCTACACCTCTGTTGCTTCTTTCATCAATTCTCTTGCCTCTTTCTGCACTTCTCTTCCTTCTTTCTGCACCCCTCCTGCCTCTTTCTGTAGCTCTCTTGCCTCTTTGTTCACCTCTCCTACCTCTTTCTGCACACCGCTTGCCTCTTTTTGCAATTGCTGGTTCTTTCTGCACTGCTCTTGCTTCTTTCTGTAACTCAATTGCCTCTTTCTGCACCCCTGTTCCCTGTTTCTGCACCTTTCCTGCCTGTTTCTGCACCTCTCTTGCCTCTTTCTGTACCTCTGTTGCCTCTTTCTGCACTTCTCTTGCTCTTTCTGCACCCTTCGCGCCTCTTTCAGCACCTCTGTTGATTCTTTCTGCACTGCTCTTGCTTCTTTCTGTACCTCACTTGCCTCTTTCTGCACTTCTCTTGCTTCTTTCTACACTTCTGTTGCTTCTTTCAGCAATTCTCTTGCCTCTTTCTGCACTTTTCTTCCTTCTTTCTGAACCCCTCCTGCCTCTTGCTGTACATCTCTTGCCTCTTTGTGCACCCCTCCTACCTTTTTCTGCACCCCTCTTGCCTCTTTTTGCACCTCTGTTGGTTCTTTCTGCAGTGCTCTTGCTTCTTTCTGCACCTCAATTGCCTCTTTCTGCACCCCTGTTCCCTGTTTCTGCACCTTTCCTGCCTGTTTCGGCACCTCACTTGCCTCTTTCTGTACCTCTGTTGCCTCTTTCTGCACTTCTTTTGCTCTTTCGGCACCCTTCGCGCCTCTTTCAGTACCTCTGTTGGTTCTTCTGCACTGCTCTTGCTTTTTTCTGCACCTCACTTGCCTCCTTCTGCACTTCTCTTGCTTCTTTCTACACCTCTGTTGCTTCTTTCAGCAATTCACTTGCTTCTTTCTGCACTACTCTTCCTTCTTTCTGCACCCCTCCTGCCTCTTTCTGTACCTCTCTTGCCTCTTTGTGTACCCCTCCTACCTTTTTCTGCACCCTCTTGCCTCTTTTTGCACCACTGTTGGTTCTTTCTGCACTGCTCTTGCTTCTTTCTGCACCTCACTTGCCTATTTCTGCACTTCTCTTGCTTCTTTCTACACCTCTGTTGCTTCTTTCATCAATTCTCTTGCCTCTTTCTGCACTTCTCTTCCTTCTTTCTGCACCCCTCCTGCCTCTTTCTGTAGCTCTCTTGCCTCTTTGTTCACCTCTCCTACCTCTTTCTGCACACCGCTTGCCTCTTTTTGCAATTGCTGGTTCTTTCTGCACTGCTCTTGCTTCTTTCTGTAACTCAATTGCCTCTTTCTGCACCCCTGTTCCCTGTTTCTGCACCTTTCCTGCCTGTTTCTGCACCTCTCTTGCCTCTTTCTGTACCTCTGTTGCCTCTTTCTGCACTTCTCTTGCTCTTTCTGCACCCTTCGCGCCTCTTTCAGCACCTCTGTTGATTCTTTCTGCACTGCTCTTGCTTCTTTCTGTACCTCACTTGCCTCTTTCTGCACTTCTCTTGCTTCTTTCTACACTTCTGTTGCTTCTTTCAGCAATTCTCTTGCCTCTTTCTGCACTTTTCTTCCTTCTTTCTGCACCCCTCCTGCCTCTACTTCTGTAACTTTCTTGCCTCTTTGTGCACCCCTCCTACCTTTTTCTGCACCCCTCTTGCCTCTTTTTGCACCTCTGTTGGTTCTTTCTGCACTGCTCTTGCTTCTTTCTGCACCTCACTTGCCTCTTTCTGCACTTCTCTTGCTTCTTTCTAATCCTCTGTTGCTTCTTTCAGCAATTCTCTTGCTTCTTTCTGCACTTCTCTTGCTTGTTTCTGCACCTCTCTTGCGTCTTTCTGCACCTCTCTTGCCTCTTTCTGCACTTCACTTGCTTCTTTCTGCACATCTCTTGCCTCTTTCGGCACCTCTGTTGCTTCTTTCTGCACCCCTCCTGCCTCTTTCTGCACCCCTCTCCCTCTTTGTGCAACTCTCTTGCCTATTTCTATACCTCTCTTCTCTCTTTCTGCACCACTCTTGCCTCTTTCTGTACCTCTGTTGCTTCTTTCTGCACTTCTCTTGGTTCTATCTGCACTGCTCTTGCCTCTTTCTGCATCCCTCTTGCCTCTTTGAGCACCTCTTTTGCTTCTTTCTGCACTTCTCTCTCCTCTTTCTGCACCCCTCTTGCCTCTTTCTGCACCTCTGTTGCTTCTTTTTGCACTTCTATTGCCTCTTTCTGCACCTCTCTTGCTTCTTTCTGCACCTCACTTGTCTCTTTCAGCACCTCTGTTGTTTTTTTCTGAAGATATCTTGCCTCTTTCTGCACCTCACTTGCCTCTTTCAGCACCTCTGTTGCTTTTTTCTGCAGAACTCTTGCCTCTTTCTGCACCCCTCTTTCCTCTTTCTGCACCTCTCTTACCTCTTTCTGCACCCATGTTCCCTTTTTCTGCACCTTTCCTGCCTGTTTCTGTACCTCTCTTGCCTCTTTCTATACCTCTGTTGCCTCTTTCTGCACTTCTCTTGCTCTTTTTGCACCCTTCGCGCCTCTTTTAGCACCTCTGTTGGTTCTTTCTGTACTTCTCTTGCTTCTTTCTACACCTCTGTTGCTTCTTTTAGCAATTCTCTTGCCTCTTTCTGCACTTTTCTTCCTTCTTTCTGAACCCCTCCTGCCTCTTGCTGTACATCTCTTGCCTCTTTGTGCACCCCTCCTACCTTTTTCTGCACCCATCTTGCCTCTTTTTGCACCTCTGTTGGTTCTTTCTGCAGTGCTCTTGCTTCTTTCTGCACCTCAATTGCCTCTTTCTGCACCCCTGTTCCCTGTTTCTGCACCTTTCCAGCCTGTTTCTGCACCTCTCTTGCCTCTTTCTGTACCTCTGTTGCCTCTTTCTGCACTTCTTTTGCTCTTTCGGCACCCTTCGCGCCTCTTTCAGTACCTCTGTTGGTTCTTCTGCACTGCTCTTGCTTTTTTCTGCACCTCACTTGCCTATTTCTGCACTTCTCTTGCTTCTTTCTACACCTCTGTTGCTTCTTTCATCAATTCTCTTGCCTCTTTCTGCACTTCTCTTCCTTCTTTCTGCACCCCTCATGCCTCTTTCTGTAGCTCTCTTGCCTCTTTGTTCACCTCTCCTACCTCTTTCTGCACACCGCTTGCCTCTTTTTGCAATTGCTGGTTCTTTCTGCACTGCTCTTGCTTCTTTCTGTAACTCAATTGCCTCTTTCTGCACCCCTGTTCCCTGTTTCTGCACCTTTCCTGCCTGTTTCTGCACCTCTCTTGCCTCTTTCTGTACCTCTGTTGCCTCTTTCTGCACTTCTCTTGCTCTTTCTGCACCCTTTGCGCCTCTTTCAGCACCTCTGTTGATTCTTTCTGCACTGCTCTTGCTTTTTTCTGCACCTCACTTGCCTCTTTCTGCACTTCTCTTGCTTCTTTCTACACCTCTGTTGCTTCTTTTAGCAATTCTCTTGTCTCTTTCTGCACTACTCTTCCTTCTTTCTGCACCCCTCCTGCCTCTTTCTGTACCTCTCTTGCCTCTTTGTGCACCCCTCCTACCTTTTTCTGCACCCCTCTTGCCTCTTTTTGCACCTCTGTTGGTTCTTTCTGCTTTGCTCTTGCTTCTTTCTGCACCTCACTTGCCTCTTTCTGCACTTCGCTTGCTTCTTTCTACACCTCTGTTGCTTCTTTCAGCAATTCTCTTGCCTTTTTCTGCACTTCTCTTCCTTCTTTCTGCACCCCTCCTGCCTCTTTCTGTACCTCTCTTGCCTCTTTGTGCACCCCTCCTACCTTTTTCTGCACCTCTCTTGCCTCTTTCTGCACTTCGCTTGCTTCTTTCTACACCTCTGTTGCTTCTTTCAGCAATTCTCTTGCCTTTTTCAGCACTTCTCTTCCTTCTTTCTGCACCCCTCCTGCCTCTTTCTGTACCTCTCTTGCCTCTTTGTGCACCCCTCCTACCCTTTTCTGCACCCCTCTTGCCTCTTTTTGCACCTCTGTTGGTTCTTTCTGCTTTGCTCTTGCTTCTTTCTGCACCTCACTTGCCTCTTTCTGCACTTCGCTTGCTTCTTTCTACACCTCTGTTGCTTCTTTCAGCAATTCTCTTGCCTTTTTCAGCACTTCTCTTCCTTCTTTCTGCACCCCTCCTGCCTCTTTCTGTACCTCTCTTGCCTCTTTGTGCACCCCTCCTACCTTTTTCTGCACCCCTCATGCCTCTTTTTGCACCTCTGTTGGTTCTTTCTGTACTGCTCTTGCTTCTTTCTGCACCTCACTTGCCTCTTTCTGCACTTCTCTTGCTTCTTTCTAAACCTCTGTTGCTTCTTTCAGCAATTCTCTTGCCTCTTTCTGCACTTCTGTTGCTTGTTTCTGCACCTCTCTTGGGTCTTTCTGCACTTCTGTTGCCTCTTTCTGCACTTCACTTGCTTCTTTCTGCACCTCTCTTGCCTCTTTCTGCACCTCTGTTGCTTCTATCTGCACCTCACTTGCCTCTTTCTAACCTTTTCTTGCTTCTTTCTACACCTCTGTTGCTTCTTTCAGCAATTGTCTTGCCTCTTTCTGCACTTCTCTTCCTTCTTTCTGCACCCATTCTGCCTCTTTCTGTACCTCTCTTGCCTCTTTGTGCACCCCTTCTACCATTTTCTGCACCCCTCTTGCCTCTTTTGCACCTCTGTTGCTTCTTTCTGCACTGCTCTTGCTTTTTCTGCACCTCACTTGCCTCTTTCTGCACTTCTCTTGCTTCTTTCTACACCTCTGTTGCTTCTTTCAGCAATTCTCTTGCCTCTTTCTGCACTACTCTTCCTTCTTTCTGCACCCCCCTGCCTCTTTCTGTACCTCTCTTGCCTCTTTGTGCACCCCTCCTACCTTTTTCTGCACCCCATTTGCCTCTTTTTGCAACTCTGTTGGTTCTTTCTGCTTTGCTCTTGCTTCTTTGTGCACCTCACTTGCCTCTTTCTGCAAGTCTCTTGCTTCTTTCTACACCTCTGTTGCTGCTTTCAGCAATTTTCTTGCCTCTTTCTGCACTTCTCTTCCTTCTTTCTGCACCCCTCCTGCCTCTTTCTGTACCTCTCTTGCCTCTTTGTGCACCCCTTCTACCTTTTTCTGCACCCCTCTTGCCTCTTTTTGCACCTCTGTTGCTTCTTTCTGCACTGCTCTTGCTTTTTTCTGCACCTCACTTGCCTCTTTCTGCACTTCTCTTGCTCTTTCTGCACCCTTCGCGCCTCTTTCAGCACCTCTGTTGCTTCTTTCTGTACTTCTCTTCCTTCTATCTGCACCCCTCCTTCCTCTTTCTGTACCTCTCTTGCCTCTTTGTGTACCTCTCCTACCTTTTTCTGCACCCCTCTTGCTTCTTTTTGCACCTCTGTTTGTTCTTTCTGCACTGCTCTTGCTTCTTTCTGCACCTCACTTCCCTCTTTCTGCCCTTCTCTTGCTTCTTTCTACACCTCTGTTGCTTCTTTCAGCAATTCTCTTGCCTCTTTCTGCTCTTCTCTTCCTTCTTTCTGCACCCCTCCTGCCTCTTTCTGTACCTCTCTTGCCTCCTTGTGCACCTCTTCTACCTCTTTCTGCACTTCACTTCCTTCTTTCTGCACCTCTCTTGCCTCTTTCGACACCTCTTTTGCTTCTTTCTGCACTTCTTTTGCCTCTTTCTGCACCTCTGAGTTAGAGGTAGTTTTAATCCCCCTGCCCTATTATGTAGTAGGGCCTTACAGGGGAGGTCATGCCAATCACAGGGGTACCCCAACCCATAGTGTACCCTAGTGTATGTAGGTGTTTTCACTGCATTCTAAGTGTCTTTCAGCATAGCACTAGCTCTGGGCCTGGTTAGTCAGAGTTAGTTACCACCAGTACCAGTCAGCAAAAAGTTGGGGGCACAGGATGACTTTGCAACAAGGCCTCTTTCTGAACCTCTGTTGGTTCCTTCTGTATATCTCTTGCTTCTTTCTGCACTTTTCTTCGTCTTTCTGGACTTCTGTTGCCTCTTTCTGCATTTCTCTTGCTTCTTTCGGCGCCTTTCTTCCTCTTTCTGCACATGTCCTACCTCTGTAGGCATAGTTAGAAATTAGCATTTAAAAAACCTTTGAAATTCACTGAAAAAACCATAGGTTTCAAGGACGTTATAGTTAGAAATTAGCATTTAAAAAACCTTTGAAATTCACTGAAAAAAACATAGGTTTCAGGGACATTATAGTTAGAAATTAACATTTAAAAACCTTATAAATTCACTGAAAAAAACATAGGTTTCAGGGACGTTATAGTTAGAAATTAGCATTTAAAAAACCTTTGAAATTCACTGAAAAACCATAGGTTTCAGGGACGTTATAGTTAGAAATTAGCATTTAAAAAACCATAGAAATTCTCTGAAAAAACCACAGGTTTCAGGGACGTTATATTTAATTGGACATTTCACTCGTACAAAACCAGAGAAATTCAGCCATTATAGTTAGTTGAGCTAAGTATAACTCGCGCCCCCGCAATGCACTGCTGATGACTTCACATATTACATCAATCATGACATGGTCAGTGACATCACTGATGACATCTCAAATGACATCACTGATGACATCATCCACGTGATTCTCTGATGCACCTCCGCACATCCTAATATAACCTTTGATACACCCACTCTAAAATACAGACTGCCATTCTCCACACTAATACCAGTTACTACATACCCACTCACTGATTCCTAGGTCTACACACACATCCACTCACTCACCCATACAGTCACTCATACATGCAGTCACTCATCAATACAGCCACTATCATATGCACTCATACACCTATACAGACACTCACACACCGCCACTCACCCATAGAGTTACTTACACAGCTAGTCATGCAAAGAATCAATCACACTCCCATTTACTCACCTATATAGTTATACACACACCACCTCACTTATTCACACAGATACTAACACATACTTACTCTCTTATACAATCACTGACACAAGCACACACTCATCCACACAGCCACTCTCACAATCACTCACTCTCACATTGAGACATCCATTCACTCACCAACACAGCTATACACACACTCACCCACCCATACAGCCCCTCGCAGATGCACTCTTGAACCCATACACCCAGTGAATCACCCACTCACACATCCATGCAGTGAGTCACACACACCCCACCCACCCACACAGACACACAGGCACCCATACAGATACTCAGACAAGCAATCAATAACCCATATAGACACTCATGTAGCTACTCACCAACCCATGCAACTGCTTACACACCAACAGATAGACTGATGCAGACATTCACACAGTTTAGTCACTAACCCATGCATTCAGTAAGACACGTTTAATCACTCACTTATACAGTCAGTCACACACCTACTAAATCATCCATTCAGACAGTCATACACCCACTCATTCTTCAATACACCTTGTCCTACATATATATAAAACATATTTAAACTTTACAGAAATACACAGTCACTTTATGATGTCATCAGTGATGTCATTTGAGATGTCATCAGTGATGTCAACAGTGATGTCACTGACCATGTCATGAGTGATGTAATATGTGATGTCATCAGCAGTGCATTGCGGGGGCGCAAGTTATACTTAGCTCTACTAACTATAACGGCCGAATTTCTCTGGTTTTGTACGAGTGAAATGTCCAACTAACTATAATGTCCCTGAAACCTGTGGTTTTTTCAGTGAATTATAGATATATATACTTCCTCTATATTAACCTAACTTTCAATATGTTGGTCCTCGATATTTTGTCCACTAGATAATAAAGTGTCATGATATGCCAGTGCTAAGTATTCAGTAGTACACTTCTAGAAGTATTCAATCTACACCACCCCTTTCTCTAACCCTTTTTCAGCTTTTATAAAAAATAAATCCTATTGAACATGGCTATGCCGAAGAAGTGAGTGACCTAGGTCCTGGAGCTCCAGCTTATTTCATACCATTGTGAAGGCTCTTTCCATCCATGTTGTCTTCTCAAATCACAGATACAGGAAAGACAGTGAATTGTAGCGTGATCTGCTCCATTTTGTGGTCTGATATTACAGCTTTCATTGGCCTTTCTGTCTTAGGCTGTTCTTCCCTAATGTGCCCCCGCACTACTCAAAATGGCAACCACCAATAGCATTCCCTGTAAGTGGAGATATGTGCGGCTGTCCTTGGAATTTTTACACTCTAGTTAACTGCATGTTTCCATTTGAGGGGCAGAGGGGACCTTACTTACTCCAAAGGTAAGTATAGAGGGATTTAAGAATACTTGGGCTTATTTACAAGCCCCTTGCGCTGCCGTATGTCACTTTTTCCCATGTTGAAATTGTTGCACCAGCGGCGCAAGGGGCTTGTAAATAAGCCCCACCATAAATATATATACTTACATTGTAAGGTAGTGCCTAGGTATCTGCAGTAGATGTGATCAATTTGTCATATAACACATGTATACACTAAGGGTATCACCATGGCAGTTTATGACAGACAATGCATGCTTCCCCTCTGTCTTTTGACTGTTATTAAACCCAAAACAGAGGTAACACATTGTAAAAAAACACATCTCAATAGTAGTAGCAGCAGTCATGCTTTGGCATCAGGGTGATACTTAAGGCTGAAAGGTGGTAACTGAACTGAGAATAAAGAAGCAACAGCAGAGGTTGGTATTTTTGGGGATGGACCACCCCATGGTGAAGAATTACTGAGGGGTGTTCACGAGGTGGACCCTGTGAATAGGACTAAGATAGTCACAGCCATGACGTCATGGCCGAAGGCAATAAAAGTGGCCCGGACCCAACCTCGTGGTCCTTAGCCGGTGTACTACTAAACCAAGTCTGTGCCTCTTCATTAAGCAATGCAGCACGGCCTACACAACAAACTGGTGACGAGTGGGTACTAGCCTGCTCACCTTAGTGCTCCTGCTCCAGGTTGGCATAACTGCAGCGCTCCTGCAGGCGGCCTGCGAGGCATTACCCCTTGCTCTGCTGTTGTCCGGCCATGGAGAATTTCCTGCTGCTCTGCTGCCTGTGCTGGGGCCTGGGTCCGTGGTGAGGCCTGTTCTTGCCATGCGGACCTGCTCCTGCCATTACCGCACAGTGAACTCTGCTGTGCATGTGCACGTTTGTATGTCTGCACAGGGAGGAGCGGTGTGCTCTGTCTCGCTCCCCTGGCCTCCTGCCAGCAGCGGAATCTACAAGGCTGTGCCACTCACCAGCTCTTCACACACCAGGGGCCACGCTGAAGTAAATGGCCCTGAAGTTCATGGGGAAGATGCAGGTGCCACGCGGAAGTCCAAGGCCTTGAAGTTCATAGGGAAGATGCCTGTCAAGGGTGCCTGAACATTAGCTACAGCTCTGTTTTTTCCAGGATCTACGGGCCTCACTGAAGGGATGCCTACATGCCACAGCACCGTTTTTCTCCTGCTTTGCTGCTATTCTTCAGGATTGGTAGATTTTCTGACCTGCCCCACCGCGCATCATCTGGCTGCCTGGTGAGTCATGTGTGGTGTACCTGCCACCTCCTGCCTGCATCTGTAGCACCCTTATTATGTTCTCTCATCAAACATGCCTGCAAAGCGCATAGGATACTGGGCCCCAACTCTCTGAGCAGGTCATCGTCTATCCATGTTCCAGCACTCCTAGGACATGTGCATCTCGCTATAGGATCGTACCACTGCATGTCTGGCACCATCTCCCACCATCCTACAACTGCTTCTCCCCAACTACTCCATTGGAGATCAAGGTCACTTTCATCAAAGGTCAGTGGTTTGACCCCGGCGCTTCCCGCTGCTGCCATCATCATGGCCTCTGAGCCTGCTCTGGAACCATTTGTGGTAGACGGGCATCCACCCGCTCAAGCGGCAAGATGGAAGGACTGGGTCAAGATGCTGGAGGTCCTTTTTGCTGCGATCAACGATCAACGGCATCCCATGCTATTACACCAGGGAGGGGCGGCCATCCACAAACTGAGGAACTCTGTAGTCGAGGTTTGGCCTCCATTCACCTACACTACGTTAAAACAAGCTTTGACTGCTCACTTCGAGCCCCTCGCTAAACCTGACTATGAAAGGTTTTTGTTGAACCAGGCCCGTCAGCAACCAAAAGAATTCATGGACACTTTCCATGCTCGCCAGCTCCTGCACGTTGCCTGATGCTGATTATGAAATTTGCGCCTACTTTATACAGGGCTGTTCTTCCATTAAGCTCAGTTAAAACATTCTCCCAGTTCCAGGGATGTCCATGGCCGACACGTTGATGATGGGTTTCTCCAAAGAACACTCCAAAGTGCGTGCCGCACATATGGAAGTGGCTCTGCAATGCCTGGTGACGACAGAATTGGTTAATGCAGTAAACACAGAAAAAAAGAAACCTCGTCCCAGGTCCAACTTGACTCCCAAGACATGCTACGGATGTGGAGGGTCATATCCACACCAGGGACCCTGCCCCGCCATGGAAAACGGTGTCCAGCGTGCAACAAACCTAACCACTTTGCCAAGGTTTCTCGTTCTTCCATGCCTAAAAAGGGGCAGAAGCCCAAAGCAATCAATGTGAAGCAGTCTCCTACTGCCAGAAGATGAAAAGGACATGGATGATGATGATGATGATGACCCAGAGGGAATTGTTCATGTCATCCATGCGCTTCAACCTGGTGGATATCCACAGAGGCGCCTTCCCAAGTGCAACATTCACCTGGCAGGATATCAGCTACTGGCGTTAATTGGCACAGGAGCTTCGATTAATAATTTGGTGCACGGATGTCCTAAAGACACTCCCTTTTCAACCGATCTTACGCCCCATCTCCACCCAGGTTTTCACATATGGATCATCCACACAACTCCCATTGGCCAGCGTTTTCAAAACAGAAATCGCACAAGTCTCACTCGAATTGTGCCAAGGTGTACTTGACCAAAGGTGGTTCTGGAATGCTGTTAAGCTGCTGGACAGCAGAATGTCTTCAACTCATTGTTTTTGCCTTCAGCATCCACTTAGGAAGCGTAGACGATCTGGTGACTAAATTTGCATCTCTTTTCAAAGGCATACAATGTCTCAAGGACCGTCTGATACGTCTGCATACTGATGACTTTATCCAAACTGTTGCGCAAAAGAATCAGAGGGCAGCCTTTCACCTATGACCCAAGGTTGAATCTAAGTTGCAGAAATTGAAGCAAGCAGTCATCATTGAAAAGGTTGACAGCCGTATGTCCTGGGTGTCCCCAATAGTGGTGACACGGAAACACGAGCACCTGAAGGAAGTCAGAATTTGTGTTGATATGTGCCTGCCCAATTTGGCCATCCGACGGGAAAGACATCTCACGCCCACTGTTGATGTAATTGTGGCTGAAGTCAGCGGCTTCAGGTGGTTTTCTAAAATGGACCTCCTTGCAGGGTACCAACAGCTAATGCTTGTCCTGGAATCTAGAGCGATCACTACATTTTCCACACATGTAGGTTTGCAGAGTGTCGAGTGCGGCAGACGTTTTTCAAAACATGATCAGAGGGGCCGTGGCTGGCCTCACAGGTGCCATAAATTTCAGTGTTGACATTCTGGTCCATGCATCGACACTGGTGGAACATCTCAACCATCTAAGAGCCACTTTTCAAGCACTAAAGGACAATGGTCTCACACTCCACAAAGAGAAATGCACGTTTCTTCGAAAGGATATAGCATTCTTTGGATACTGTTTCTCAGAGGAGGGGGTTATGGCAGATCCCGCAAAAGTCCACGACATCCAATCAGCACAGGCGCCCACCACTATTGCGGACGGTCCATCCAGAACCTGACAGCCCTCACTGCCCCGCTTCGAAAATTGACCAAGGCCAGTGTCTAATGGAACTGGGGACCCCCTCAAGAAGAGGCATTCCGGGTAACCAAGCGAGCCCTGTCTGCAGACACCACGTTGATTTATTTTGACCCCAGCCAGGAGTAGGAATTGTCAGTGGATGCAAGCCCTACTGGCTTAGGGGTTGTATTAACACAGAGACCATCCACTAGTGAATGGGCTCCAGTGCCATACGTCAGTCATGCCCTCAGTGAGACTGAGCAGCGATATTCCCATATTGAAAAAGAGGCACTTGCGGTACATTGGTGCTGCAGCCACTTTCATATTTACTTGTATGGCCAACCATTCACAGTTCATATCGACCACAAGCCACTCGTCCCTCTCTTCACTTGTTCCTCATCTAAAAAGCCTCCAAGGATTGAGAAATAGATTCTTCAACTTCAAGCATACTGTTTCTCTGTGGTATATTGGCCCAGATCACAATTTCCTGCAGATTACTTACCCAGGCATGCAAGGTACGCTACTGTGGAAGAGGAGTCAGGTGGTGGGGAAGTGGAGGAATACGTTTCACTGGTAGAGGAACAATCCAGGACTCTCTCCATCTCCCTTGCGGACATTGTTAAGGCCACTACCGATGATGAATGCCTTGTACTGGCCATCTCCACAGTAACATCTGGAAATTGGTACACCCTCATTCAGAAGGCCTACCATCGTACCGAAGAAGGAAGACTGACCCTGACATCCCTCCACAATGTTCGTTTGGAGCTAGCCATCTCTCCGGAAGGGTGTTTAATGAGAGGTCCCCAATTGGTAATCCCGAGAACCATGCAACAACAGGTGGTTGACCTCACTCACGCAGCTCATCAGGGGATTGACAGAACCAAGTCAAGATTGAGATGCAAGGTATGGTTATCAAATCTGTATGATCTAGTGGAGCGTACTGTCCGGCAGTGCCTGCTGTTTCATGTTGCTGGCCCGGTAGAGTCATCAGCACCCATCATCACTGAGAACATACCACCCATCCAGTAACAAAGAGTCAGTGATGATTTAGGAAGTCTACTTGATGGCAGACATATGCTGGTCATCATAGATGATTTTTCAAAATATCCTGAAGTTGAGATCATCGAGTCAACGATAGCCAGCCAAACAATTCTGCATTTGGAAAAAGTCACGATCACACATGGATTATTGAGTGAGCTCCAAACAAACAATGGTCCCCCATTCTCCAGTCAGGAGTTCGCTGAGTATTTGCAATTTTGTGGCATCCGTCACAGGCGAATTACGCCACGTTGGCCTGAAGAAAACGGAGAGGCCGAAAGATTTATGCGGACTGCAAACAAAATCCTCAGAATTACCCTGGAAAATGGACAGAACATGGAGTGTGTTCTCTACACTTTTCTGAGAGGATCGGCTCACACCACATGCCATGACCAAGGTGGGCCCCAGTGCTCTCTGCATGAATCGTGCCATGAATTTTACCATTCCCCTAGTGGAAGAACCCTCAGCCTTAATGAACCATGTGGATAAAGTGTTGCATCAGTGCCAGTCGCAGAATGACCACATCTCTTGAACAAGACGTGCCAAGAGGTGAGCCATTAGTGTTGGCAATATTGTGCTAATCAGGAACCAACATCCCCGGAATCAATTCCTGCTGCCTTTTGAGTTTGACCCATGAAGAGTAACCTCTGTAAACGGAACAATGATAACTGCTCGGAGGGAAGGCAAGACTGTCACTTAAATGTGTCCTTTTTCAAGCTCTACCGACAACCAGCTGCCAGTTTGGCTGATCAATCACCAACACCCAATCAGGGTGTGTTAGCACCTGAATAGGATTTATTTATTTATTTGAAAAGTTTTATAAAGCGCGAACAAGACCCAACCGGGTATCCGAGCGCTGTACAAAGAGGAAAGCTGACGTATACGTACAGAGACAATAAATACACTTACAAAAAAGGAAATATGAGAGGAACCGGAGGCAAAAAGTAAATGAGGGTGCTAGGGGAAGAGTAGGTAGCAAGTGAACAAACAGGTAACAGCCCACCTAGATGAGGCCAAGCAGTTTCATCATTGATTTACTTCAAAGACAAACGAAATAAGTTTAAACTTGGCAGGTTGTGCAAGGAGCCAAGTCTCCTCTCCTCTGCTGACACCTTTTCAAGAGGATGATGCCAGTGACCCCGTCCAGGTCCCGCAATAGGGTGAGGAAGGACAGCTCGAGTATGCACTCTGATCCTGAGGTCTGTCGGCCACACGAATGACTTGGAAACGGAATCGAAACTCAAGGCGGGAAGGAGCTGAGAGATACCACATCAGGCCCTGTCAAATGAAGTCTTCCCTTTTGAAAGACTTTGTGGTAAACTGATTTAATGTGAGGACCCTAGGTTCCAACAAATGTTGCGTCTCATCATCATGTCTCTCTCTCACTCTCTCTCTATCTTTACTTCTCTGTCTTTTTCTTTCTCTCTCACTTTTTCTCTCACATAGATGAGTTATTTGATTTTGAAATGCCATGCACCATTTTCTTTTTATGCATTGTTCAAGTACTATCCAAATGTTTTATGTTATGATATTTGATGTCTGGTTAAAGGAGGAATGTTATGTTTGGGGATGGACCACCCCATGATGAAGAATTACTGAGGGGCATTCACGAGGTGGATCACATGAATAGGAGAAGGTGGTCATGGCTGTGACGTCACAGCCGAAGGCAATAAAAGTGGTCGGGACCTGACCTCGTGGTACTTGGCCAGTGTACTACTCACCAAGGGGCATATTTACTATGAAGTGGCGGAGCGCGGCGTTAACCTCCTTGACTTAACGCAGCACTCTGCCACTTCTGAACTGCACAGCTGAACCATATTTACAGCGATATGGTGCAGCCCTGCGTTTCCCCCTGCGCTGGTGCTAAATTTAGCAGCCTTGCACCAATGCAGGCACCCTTTCACCATAGTGCAAGGGTGTCTGCCTTGAGGGGAAGATTGTTTATGTGCAGGAAGGTCTCCCTTCCTGCACATAAACACTCTTTAAATGGCGTTTTGTAACTTCTGCATTAAGCATCACACATAGAAGTTGCAAAACGTCATTTTTTTATTCGTTGTGTATGTGCAGGAAGGGTCACCCTCTGTTTATGTGCAGGAAAGGTCACCTTCCTGCACATAAACAATCAATGGCCTTTTGCTGTTTCTATATGTGCTGCACAAGGCAGCACACATGGAAACAGCAAAAATTAGGAGAAATGAAACATTTCTCCTCGTTGGACCCTGTTAAGACCAGGTTTTCCCTGGTCCTAATTTTGCCGCTGCCCCATCATTACACTGCCCTTGTAAATACGGGGCAGCATCAAACTCAATGGGTGTTGCGGTGGGACGCCTCCACAACGCCCATTGCCCACCCCTTTCACGCTAAGTATAGCGTGAAAGAGAGCCTTATTCACGAGCCTACCTCAACAGACGACTCAGCTTCTACACCCCCACCCGCCAGCTCCGCTCGACCAGCCTCGCCCTCGCCACAGTCCCCCGCATCCGGAAAATGACCGCCGGCGGCAGATCCTTCTCCCACCTCGCCGCCAAGACCTGGAACACCCTCCCCACCAACCTCCGACAGACCCAAGACCTACTGGCCTTCAGAAGACTCCTCAAGACCTGGCTCTTCGATCAGTAGCAGCACCACCCCCCTCTTCCCCCAGCGCCTTGAGACCCTCGCGGGTATGTAGTGCGCTTTATATGTGACATGATTGATTGATTGATTGAAGGCAGCATCAAGCTACGTTAAGTGGTTTAACGCTGCCTCGTGAATAAGGCGAAGCCCCTATCGTCACTAAAACATCCTGAAAAGGGACGCTGTGGTGGCGATAGGGGCTTGTAAATATGCCCCCAAGTCTGTGCCTCTTCATTAAGCAATGCTGCACAGCCTACCCCTACCTGTGCCTACACAACATAGGTGTGCGTATATGTGTGTGTGTGTACGCTTTCGTGTCAACTTTGTGGGGCATGGATTCAGTGGCTGAAAGCAGAATTATTTCTAGCAGGGCAGGCTTTAGGGTGGTGCAACCGGTGCCACTGCACTGGGCATCTGGTGCCACAGCACAGAGGGATGCTGCATTTTGAAATTTTGAAACTATTTTACGGGAATATAAGCACTTGCTGGAGAGTTCCTTGTGGACCCACCAACTTTCATGCAGTTTTAAAAATATCAAGATAACTCTGGTGATTAATGGACCTGCTTTTGTCTACGGGAAGTTTTGACTCATCATAAAGTAGTGCAGAGGGTTAATGTGGCTTCTGGAAAGCATATGTAACATGCAGATCACAGAATTGTATTTTATGTAGAAAGCTCAGTGGGTTAGTGCTTTTGCCACAAAGATCTTTTTGTTATTTGATGTTTATAAATTAAAATCCTCACTTGAAAACAAACCATTTTTGACATTTCTGAGGCATTTCGTAAGGTTGCCAGTGAGCTATGAACTAACATCAAAGAGCTGTATAGAAAATGCAAGGCATATGTTTAGAAACTTATGTTTTTTCCTCAGTCTTTCAATGCTAAAAAAAGATTTGTTTGGGTAGAAATACATTATTATTAGTAAAACCAACCCCAACCACTGTTTTGCGTTTTGAATCCTGTTTTTGTGCTTCTCTAGAACAAGCACTCTTAAAATATACTCCCTACCAGTTTGGAGGACGAGTAGCTCCAACAGCCTGTAGTCCTCATTGTCTTATGTCACATTTCCTATACATCGAATTACTCGCATCTATAATTCATTATCGCTGTATAATATGTGTGTGATATAAAGTGCTCTGCCACGCATAAAATAAATTAAATACATGTAAGAGAGGGGCTACGGAGAGATGGAGGGTGGCAGTGAGGGAATCCATAAAGAAGGAGGTCACTGAGGGGGGGGGGCAACAAAGATTGTCACACCGCTAATGCCGGCCCTGATTGCCAGTCACGCTTCTAGATACAGGAACAGAAAATTAAATTTCCCAATATGCACATTTTTTTGTGGGAAAGGCAGCATAAGCATCAATGTATTTGTTCATAAATTAAGATAGTAAAATTGAAATGAGAGACAAGAGGCCTTATTTAGAGTTTGGTGGAGGTGTATACTCCATCACTGAGGTGGCGAATACCCCGTATGCCGTATTACAAATGAATTATCGCCAATGACATTTGTAAAATGGTGGCGGGGATATTCGGCACAGGTTGATGGAGTATCCAATCCACCACACCTTAAATAAGGCCCAAAATACCTAAGCAAGCCATTAAATCGATAGTTTGCACAGGGACGTTTTAAGGATTTTGGGGGCCCTGGGCCAAATGTATTTTGGGGGCCCCTATTAGGAGGCTTTGATTTTATTATCCAGTTTCAGCTCTTTCATGCCCTCTTTGGTCAAATTCTAAATGTGTGTAGGTTTGATATTCAGGGATAGTGATGTGTGTTTTCAGAATTGTAACAGCAGCAGCTCACTAATATTACTGCAAATAATCTCTGTTACACCCTTCCATTTCTTATATGTGAGGCCCTGTATTGATCTGAAATAAACTTTTCATATGGGTGTTGCATGAAACATAACCACATTTTGTCTGCAAAATGTCTGTACTAGACTCTCACACATTAAAATAAATGATAGAAAAACGCTATTTATAACAATCTGTTTAAAAATCATTTAAGGTCATCATTACAAACCTCTTTGCAGAACATAGCTGGCTGTATCGGGGAGGGGGGGGAGGCCTGAAAGTCTTGGGCCCCGGGCCAGAGCCCACTTTTCTTATGCCTTAAAATGTCTCTGGGTTTGCGCGCTAGGATACCTGCAAAGGAATGTGGGCATGCACATCTCATATTAGGGTGCTGTAAAAGCAACACGTGGGTGCCTCAGAACAAGATTATAATAACTGGGTCTGCAGGATTTCAGGGAAAAGACCATCTTGGACTTCAGTTTTCTAAGCTCTTGGTTATTACAGTTGGAGGTATGTCGGTAACACATATTCTATGAAGTGCTGTCCGCCTCAGACCACTCACACTCTCTCTACCAAGTTCACGGATGTTAGACCTGGCATATCTTGGCGTGATTACCCCTGACTTTTTGCCTCTACCTCCTTTGCTTTTAGATGCTTTGGGTACTTTGCCACTGCTGATCAGTGTCAAAGTACAAGGGTTCCATGTGTAAAGTGTAATGGTAATTGGTTGGCCATTATTGGTATGTTTGCCTTACTAGTAAAGTCCCTAGTGATGTGCACTGTGTGTGCCAGGGCTAGTAATGCAAAGGTGCGCGGAGAAGGGAACTCAGGCCTGCAGTGTAGGGCCTGCGCGCAGTTTGCTAAGTTAGCATGTTGTCCTGACAAGTGCAACCACTTGTCAGGCCTTACTTTCCCTTTTGCGTATACAGTGGGCACCCCTGTGGTAGGTCCCGGGTAACCCCTGGGCAGGGTGCAGTGTAAGTAAAAGGCAGGACATATACTGAGGTGTGTGTTATGTCCTGACAGTGAAAAACACTCCATTTCGTTTTTCACTGGTGAAAGGCCATCCTGCCCATAGGACAGAATGGGGGAGGCTGGGTATTGTGTTTGTTAGCCTAGTTTCCCATAAGTTTAAAATGGAGAGGTGAAGTTTAGTATGTATGAACTCACAGTGTCATAACACATCTTTCTATGAAAGTGGTTTTGTCACTGTGTGTTCAGAAGCCACTCTTTTAGAAAGTGGCTGCGTTTTGTGCTTTCAGCATTTCTGTGTGTCTCTGCTGAATGTGGATTGACTGTCTGGATCTGAGAGGGGAGAGGAGCTGGGGGAGGTCTTGACCCAGGGAGGGGTTGAGATAGCACCAGGCTGACCTGCATCTGGAGAGTAGGCGGAGGAGAAGCCCCGGTAGGTGAAGAGGCCTGGGTTGCAGCTATAAAACAATTGACCCATCTCCGGCTGAGTGATTAAGGATCCAGACCCCCAGTATCAAAGGGAGAAAGGTGACACTGGGAGGAAGACACCCAGAACTGATTTAGGCAGGGGTCAGGGACCCCTGAGCACAACGAACTTCAAAGATATTTAGGGGTATAACTATGAGAGCTGAGACCCCTGAACGTTGGAATAGAAATGTATTGAGACTGAAAAGGCTTGGACCCATTTTGTGGTCAAGAGGAACCTCTGCTAAGGAAGGAACAACTGAAGAGACAGCTGGGAAGGTCCGACCCTTGCTTCGTGATCTGGGGCTGGTCTGCAGTTTGCTGTTTTAACCAAGGAAGAGGCTGTTGGGACTGTGCTTTGTGCGCTGGGTCCCCCTGCTTGAAAAAGACTGTGCTTTGTGCTGTGTCTTGTTACCCCAAGGGCCCGAGGTGAGCTGGCTCCCTGTTTGGAAACACAGGAACATAAAAGTTTCCGGAGAAGTTTCAAGCGACGCGGTGGGTGCGTGTTGTGGCAGCTTGATACCCTCGGAAGGTGTGCCCTGTGATCTTGGGCACACAGAGAAGTGAGACTCGGACGCACAGGGTGTGTGTCGTGGTGCACAGGAGGCGTTGGTGAAGAGCGCCTGGTCAACGTGTGCATCGAAGGTGAAGTGAGTCTCGGACGCGCTGGGTGCGTGTCGTGGTGCACCGCAGGCATTGGTGAAGAGCGCCTGGTCAGCGTGTGCATCGGAGGTGACGTGAGACTCAGCCGCGCAGGGTGCGTGTCGTGGTGCACCGCAGGTGCTGGTGAAGAGCGCCTGGTCAGCGTGTGCATCGGAGGTGAAGGGAGTCTCGGACGCGCAGGGTGCGTGTCGTGGTGCACAGGAGGCATTGGTGAGGAGCGCCTGGTCAATGTGTGCATCGGAAGTGGAGTGAGTCTCGGACGCGCAGGGTGCGTGTCGGGGTACACCGGAGGCGCTGGTGAAGAGCGCCTGGTCATCAAGTGCACCGGAGCAGAAGTGAAGCTCGGACACGGTGAGCGTGTCGGGGTGCAGCTGAAGGCGTTGGTGAAGAGCGCCTGGATATCGGGGCACTGGAGTTGGAGTAAGTCTCAGTGAAGCAGTGGGCGTGCTTTGGTGCAACCTGGGACTGTGGAGGTGATTGGCTGATCATCGTGTGCACCAGAAGAAAGTGAGTCTCTGCAGCGCGGTGTGCGTGTCTTGGTGCCAACTGAGACCGCAGGAAGGAGTGCCTGGTGAACCTGCACTCGGAGTCGACGTGAAGTCCTATCAGCGTTGTGTGTGTGTCTTCGTGCCAGAGGAGACCCGGAGGGTGCTGTGGTGAACGTGCACCCGGAGTAACGTAATCTCAGAGGCGTGGGGTACATGTGCCCTGCGGCCGCCTGAGACCTTCCTAACAGTCGCGGCCCGGACCGGCAGCCCCGGAGGAGCTGAGCTGCCAGGCCGAGCCGTTGAGGCCCCTTGAGAAAGTTCTGCACGGAAGGCCCAGTTCACTGAAGGAGGAGAGGAGAGTGGGGTCGTGACCCCACGTAACGTGGATCACTGCCTGGGCGGGATGCTGGCTCGGAGGGACACTCTCTCGGCCTCTCAGTCCTTCTGGCGACGTGAGCCTTTGCTTCGGCTCATATTGGGGCCTGTACTGACCAAAGGAGTGGCAGTACTGGGGCCAGAGTGAGAAGCTGTACTTTATGTCATCGTTGATACGTGTGGGGGGCAACTGTTATCGAAGAGGCTGACTGTCGTAATACACATTGCCAATATTGCTGCTAACGAACTGCCGGACTGTCTTATGACACCTGACATTATTTCTGCATAACGAAGCACACAATTGTAGAGCTACGCATTGCATTATTTCTCCATTGCAAAGTACAGGATTGTAGCGGCCCGCATTGCATTATTTCTTCATTGCAAAGTACAGGATTGTAGCTACGCATTGCATTATTCCTTAATTGCAAAGTACATGATTGTAGCGGTGCACATTGCATTATTTCTTCATTGCAAAGTACGTGATTGGGATGTGACGCATTGCATTATTCCTTCATTGCGCAGTACATGATTGTAGCGGTACGCATTGCATTATTTCTCCCATTGCAACGTACCGGGGTGTATTATTACGCATTGTATTATTTCTCCTTTGCCCAGCACAGGATTGTATCGTTACGCAGCGCACTATTGTTTGTCCATTGCAACGTGTGTGATTCTAGCATTGCGACCAGCATATCATTTTGAGAGCCGTGGTTGGGATTTGAACCTACCAACCAGCCGGAACGAATATTACCCTTTATCATATGTTGGCTTTTGTATTGTGTGGTCTGATCGTATATCTTTTTATATAAAGTTTATACTCGTTTTATCAAACTCGTGTGTTGTCCATTTGTGGTGTCACCAGTGGGTTGCTGTGAGTGTGGTTGCACATACTGTACACTCGTGCCTTGGAGATAGGCCTGGCTGCTCGTGCCAAGCTACTAAGGGGGTGAGCAGGGCTATCTCAAACTGTGTCCTTACTTGGCCTAACGTTGAGTGGGGAGTCCCGGGTCTCGCATTTGATGACAGTGGTGCGGGACTGGGACTCCGGCTTCCATCATTTGGCGGCAGATCGGTGGGATATGATCCTAACGTAATTGAAACACGTGTGTGCAAAACCACTCACAGAAATTGGTGTACATCATAAATTGATCGAAGACCACGACGCAACAACATATTGTTTTGAATTGTTGGTTCTATTGTTGAGTAACCTTTAAACCACACATCATGTCTCAAGAGGGGAGTCAGATAGCCGGTGAGGCTGCGGCTGCAGAATTAGAGTTTAACATTGAGGCATTGTTTACCTACAAGGTTGATCAGTTGAGGAAATTCTGCAGAGCTTTGGGATGTCCCATGAAGGGTAGCGCCAAGAAGGAGGAGCTGCAAGTGGCCTTGAGGGCCTGGTGGGACGCCAAAGAGGCTCAGGAGACGGGTGATGTGGAGGTGGATGAGGATGACCCAGGAAATGGATTTGGTCCACAGGATTTGCCAGTGGAGGGACCAGCCGCAGGGGCTGGTAGTAGCTATTCAGGGAGGAGTTTTTCACCAGAGGAGTTGGAGGAAAACCAAAGAGTCAGACTGCATGAGTTGGAGGTGTTAAAACTTAAAACTCAAGCAGAGGAGAGCAGGAACGCTCTCGCGTTGGAAGAGAAACAGATTCTCTTCGCTCATGAGTTAAGCATGAGGGAACTGGACATTAAGGGTAGACAAGCCGAGCCCAGTTCGAATGGTGGCAGCGCACCACCAGTGCCAGTAGGGAAGGTGTACATTCCCAAGGATTTAGTGCAAGATTACCAGAGGGGTGATGACATTTATGTGTTGTTCACGGCATATGAGATCGCACTAAGGATGAATGAGGTGCCTGAAAAGCATTGGGGGGCGGGCCTAAGGAAACACTTTGAAGCTTCGGGGAGGGACGTTCTATCACCTTTAGAGAGGGCGGGAACCCTGACCTATGCCAACATGAGGGAGGCTTTATGCCTCCGGTATGGGCTCACTCCTGAACAATACCGGCAGAAGTTCAGGACCTCCAAGAAACTAGAATCCTGTACTTGGATAGAATGTGTGAATGAGTACACACGGGCACTGGATGGTTGGATGCTGGGCAGCAAGGTCAATGATTTTAAGGGCTTATGCAATTTAATCAGTAGAGAGCACTTGAGTAGTCTGTGTGTACCAGAGCTGCGCCAGCATCTGTTGGATAGTAAGCTGACTGATCCCAGTAAGCTTGCTGAGGAGGCGGACCGCTGGACTAGAACCAGGGTCCACAAGGGGATTGGGAGTACCACTGCCAAGAGTATGCAGGGTCCCCCGCCGAAGGTGGGGGAGGACAAGGGTAACCACAAGGAGTCCTCTAAAGGGCCCCAATGTAGTTCCCCCAAGAAAGGGTCCCAGTCCCCCAAGGCCAAGAGGGCCTGGGCCTTCAAGGGCAAGAAGGAGCCCTGAGGTCCTCCTACGTGTTACTTCTGTAAAGAAGAGGGTCATATTTCCCCTAAATGCCCCAAAAATTCATCTGCACCCACTGGTGCTCCAACACCTGGTTTAGTGAGTGTAGCGTTGGGGGAGGAATTGAATCATTGAAATGGGGAGGAGCAAGCAGTTATGACCCTGGTCTCCTTAGGAGATCGAGAGATGGTCCAGGAAATCTCTCTGCCTGAGAACACTAAAAAGTACAGGCAGTGGGTGACCATCAATGGACGGAGGGTGGAGGCTCTGAGGGACACCGGAGCCAGTTTGACATCTGTCAGGTGTCAGTGGGTGTCTGAAGAGCAAGTAATTCCCGATGTGCTTCACCCTGTAATGTCAGCAGACAATTCAGTGCGCCTCTGCAAGGTGACGCTGGTTCCCTTTGAATGGGGAGGGGTCTCAGGTTCCTTGAAGGTTGTTGTAAGTCCGTCCATGCCTGTAGACTGTCTGCTAGGGAATGACCTGGAGAGTTCCCCCTGGAAGGAGGTGGAGCGCCAGGAGCATTTGGAGATGTTGGGTCTACCTGAGTGGGCGTGTGTGACCACTCGGTCTAGGGTAGCCAGTAAAGGTATTCAAGAGAACCTGGGGCCTGAAACAGTGGCCAGGTGCCTGCCAGTAAGAGAAGAGGCAGGGGGCGTGGGAAACCGGCCACCACAGTTCCCATGGTCCAGGAGGAGGCACCCTTTGAGGGGGATGCCCTGGAGCCTACGGGGGAACAAGTGGCTGCACTGGGGGACCTACCCGGGCTGACCGAATGGCAGCAGGAAGAGAGCCCTCCAGGGAGGAATTCTGTGAGGAACAGAAGAAGTGCCCTTCTCTTGTAGGTTTGCGGCAGCAGGCAGCAAACCAGTCAGCAGGTGATCAGTCGGGATCACACTTGATTTACTGGGAGAACGATCTCCTGTATAGTGAGCCAAGGGTGGCTGACCCTGGGTCAGCCCGGGCGCTGGTGGTACCCCAGCGCTTCAGAGCCTTCCTATTGGGGTTGGCTCATGATGTACCTTTGGCGGGACATTTGGGGCAGGACAAGACCTTTGAGCGGCTTGTCACCCACTTCTACTGGCCCCAGATGCGCAAGAGTTCTGATACTCATTGCAGGACCTGTCAGACTTGTCAGGCGAGTGGTAAGAGTGGAAGGAAGCGAAAGGCTCCCCTCCAACCTTTCCCTGTAGTCAGCACACCCTTTGAGATGGTGGGCATTGACATTGTGGGGCCTCTGGATCCCAAGACGCCATGGGCAACAGGTTCATCCTGGTCTTGGTGGACCATGCCACCCGGTACCCAGAAGCCATCCCTCTCCGGACGGTGACAGCCCCCGTAGTGGGCCGTGCACTGATGGGGATTTTCTCCCGTGTGGGGTTCTCCAGAGAGGGGGTGTCCGACAGGGGTACTAATTTCATATTGAGGTATATGAAATCTCTGTGGAAGGAGTGCGGTGTAACTTATAAGTTCACCACACCTTACCACCCCCAGGGTAATGGTCTGGTTGAAAGGTTTAACCGGACCTTGAAGGGCATGATTATGGGTCTGGAGGAACCCATGAGGAGAAAGTGGGACGTCCTCTTGCCATGCCTGCTGTTTGCATATAGAGAGGTGCCACAGAAGTCATTGGGGTTCAGTCCCTTTGAGCTCCTGTATGGGCACCCGGTCAGAGGACCCTTGAGTTTGGTGAAGGAGGGCTGGAAGAAGGCTCCTAGTAAACCCCCCAGGATGTATACAGCTACATGCTGGCCTTCAGGAACCAAACTAGGCATTTCAGGCAGCTCGCTCAGGCGACCCTGGAAGCCAGCCAGAAGGATATGAAACGGTGGTACGACCAGAATGCCACTCTGGTCGAGTTTCAACCTGGGCAGAAAGTGTAGGTGATGGCACCAGTGGAGCCTTGTGCGCTCCAGGACAAGTGGACTGGGCCTTATGAGGTGGTGGAGCGCAGGAGCGAAGTGACCTACCTGGTGGACTTACGGTCTACTAGGAATCCTTTGAGGGTTCGCCATGTGAACCCCCTCAAACCACACTTTGAGAGGTCTGAGGTAACTATGCTCTTGGCTACAGATGACGGGGTGGAAGAGGAGAGTGAACCTCTTCCTGACCTCCTGTCAGCCAAGGAGAAGGGTGGGTCAGTGGATGGGGTGTACCTCTCGCCTACCCTGACCCCGGAACACCGGAGGGACTGTCACCAGGTATTGGGTCAGTTCGACTCCCTGTTCTCCCTGACCCCAGGAGTCACCCATTGGTGCGTCCATGATGTGGACACTGGAGACAGTCTGCCTGTAAAACAAATGTACAGGGTAGCTGATAAGGTCAGGGCCAGCATCAAGGAGGAGGTTTCCAAGATGCTGGCGCTAGGGGTGATTGAGCCATCCAGCAGCCCCTGGGCCAGCCCAGTGGTCCTTGTGCCAAAATCTGCTGCGCCGGGTGCCACTCCCGAACTTCGGTACTGTGTGGATTACCGTGGACTCAATGTGGTCACTAAGACTGACGCGCACCCCATCCCCAGAGCTGATGAGCTCGTGGATCGGCTGGGAGCTGCCCGGTACCGCAGTACATTTGATTTGAGATCTGAATACTGGCAGATTGCATTGACCGAGGGGGCCAAGGAGAGGTCAGCGTTCTCAACGCCAGAGGGGCACTACCAGTTCAGGGTTATGCCCTTGGGTTGAAGAACGCCCCTGCCACCTTCCAGAGACTGGTTAACCAGGTGCTGAGTGGGCTGGAGGAATTCAGCGCCGCTTACCTGGACGACATTGCAGTGTTCAGCTCTGGTTGGGAGGAACATTTGCAACACCTCTGTAAAGTATTGATGGCCTTGCAGAGGGCTGGCCTAACTATCAAGGCAAGTAAGTGCCAAATAGGGCAGGGTTCCGTGGTGTACTTGGGACACTTGGTGGGGAATGGCCAGGTGGCGCCCCTACAGGCAAAGATTGATACCATCCTGGCTTGGGAACCCCCCAAGACCCAGACAGGAGTGAGGGCCTTTCTAGGACTCACTGGGTATTACAGACAGTTCGTGAAGGGGTATGGCACCCTCGTTGCCCCCTTGACAGAACTGACGTCCAAGAAACAGCCCAAGAAGGTTGTCTGGACTGATGCCTGCCAGACCGCCTTTGATACCCTGAAAACTGCCATGTGCACCGCACCCGTGTTACGGGCGCCGGATTTCTCCAGAGAGTTTATAGTGCAGACAGACGCTTCAGAGCATGGGGTGGGAACAGTACTCTCACAATTGAACGAGGGCTTGGACCAACCCGTAGCTTTCATTAGCAGAAGGCTACTTCCCAGGGAACAGAGGTGGAGTGCAATTGAAAGGGAGGCTTTTGCTGTGGTCTGGGCACTGAAGAAGCTGAGGCCCTACTTGTTTGGGACCCACTTCTTGGTTCAGACCGACCACCGGCCCCTCAGATGGTTGATGCAGATGAGGGGTGAGAACCCAAAGCTGTTGAGGTGGTCCATCTCCCTACAGGGGATGGACTTCACGGTGGAACACCGTCCGGGAACAGAACACGCCAATGCTGATGGTCTGTCCAGATTTTTCCGCCTTAGTGATGAGAACTCCCTTGAGGGTGGGTAGTTCCCCCCACTTTTTGGCTGGAGGGGACGCGTGTTAGACCTGGCATATCTTGGCGTGATTACCCCTGACCTTTTGCCTCTACCTCCTTTGCTTTTAGATGCTTTGGGTACTTTGCCACTGCTGATCAGTGTCAAAGTACAAGGGTTCCCTGTGTAAAGTGTAATGGTAATTGGTTGGCCATGATTGGTATGTTTGCCTTACTAGTAAATTCCCTAGTGATGTGCACTGTGTCTGCCAGGGCTAGTAATGCAAAGGTGTGTGGAGAAGGGAACGCAGGCCTGCAGTGTAGGGCCTGCGCGCAGTTTGCTAAGTTAGCATGTTGTCCTGACAACCACTTGTCAGGCCTTACTTTCCCTTTTGCGTACACAGTGGGCACCCCTGTGGTAGGTCCTGGGTAACCCCTGGGCAGGGTGCAGTGTAAGTAAAAGGCAGGACATATACTGAGTTGTGTGTTATGTCCTGACAGTGAAAAACACTCCATTTCGTTTTTCACTGGTGAAAGGCCATCCTACCCATAGGACAGAATGGGGGAGGCTGGGTATTGTGTTTGTTAGCCTAGTTTCCCATAAGTTTAAAATGGAGAGGTGAAGTTTAGTATGTATGAACTCACAGTGTCATAACACATCTTTCTATGAAAGTGGTTTTGTCACTGTGTGTTCAGAAGCCACTCTTTTAGAAAGTGCCTGAGTTTTGTGCTTTAAGCATTTCTGTGTGCCTCTGCTGAATGTGGATTGACTGTCTGGATCTGAGAGGGGAGAGGAGCTGGGGGAGGTCTTGACCCAGGGAGGGGTTGAGAGGGCACCAGGCTGACCTGCATCTGGAGAGTAGGCGGAGGAGAAGCCCCGGGAGGTGAAGAGGCCTGGGTTGCGGCTATAAAACAATTGACCCATCTCCGGCAGAGTGATTAATGATCCAGACCCCCAGTATCAAAGGGAAAAAGGTGACACTGGGAGGGAGACACCCAGAACTGATTTAGGCAGGGGTCAGGGACCCCTGAGCACAACGAACTTCAAAGACATTTAGGGGTATAACTATGAGAGCTGAGACCCCTGAACGCTGGAATAGAAATGGATTGAGACTGAAAAGGCTTGGACCCATTTCGTGGTCAAGACGAACCTCTGCTAAGGAAGGAACAACTAAAGAGACTGCTGGGAAGGACCGACCCTTGCTTTGTGATCTGGGGCTGGTCTGCAGTTTGCTGTTTTAACCAAGGAAGAGGCTGTTAGGACTGTGCTTTGTGAGCTGGGTCCCCCTACTTGAAGAAGACTGTGCTTTGTGCTGTGTCTTGTTACCCCAAGGGCCCGAGGTGAGCTGGCTCCCTGATTGGAAACACAGGAACATAAAAGTTTCCGGAGAAGTTTCAAGCGCTGCGGTGGGCGCGTGTTGTGGCAGCTTGAGACCCTCGGAAGGTGTGCCCTTTGATCTTGGACACATGGAGGAGAAGTGAGACTCGGACGCGCAGGGTGCGTGTCATGGTGCACAGGAGGCGTTGGTGAAGAGTGCCTGGTCAACGTGTGCATCGAAGGTGACGTGAGACTCGGACGTGCAGGGTGCATGTCCTGGTGCACCACAGGCACTGGTGAAGAGCGCCTGGTCAGCGTGTGCATCGGAGGTGAAGGGAGTCTCGGGCGCGCAGGGTGCGTGTCATGGTGCATAGGAGGCGTTGGTGAGGAGCACCTGGTCAACGTGTGCATCGGAAGTGGAGTGAGTCTCGGGCGCGCAGGGTGCAAGTCGGGGTGCACCGGAGGCGCTGGTGAAGAGCGCCTGGTCATCGAGTGCACCGGAGGAGAAGTGAGGCTCGGACACGGTGAGAGTGTCGGGGTGCAGCCGAAGGCGTTGGTGAAGAGCGCCTGGTTATCGGGGCACCGGAGTTGGAGTAAGTCTCAGTGAAGCAGTGTGCGTGCTTTGGTGCACTCGGAGTCGACGTGAAGTCCCATCAGCGTTGTGTGTGTGGCTTCGTGACAGAGGAGACCCGGAGGGTACTGTGGTGAACGTGCACCCGGAGTAACGTAATCTCAGAGGCATGGGGTACGTGTGCCCTGCGGCAGCCTGAGACCTTCCTAACAGTCGCGGCCCAGACTGGCAGCCCCGGAGGAGCTGAGCTGCCAGGCCGAGCCACTGAGGCCCTTGAGAAAGTTCTGCACGGAAGGCCCAGTTCACTGAAGGAGGAGAGGAGAGTGGGGTCGCTCCCAGGTAACGTGGATCACTGCCTGGGCGGGGTGCGGGCTCGGAGGGACACTATCCCAGCCTCTCAGTCCTTCTGGCGACGTGAGCCTTTGCTTCGGCTCAGATTGGGGCCCGTACTAACCAAAGGAGTGGCAGTACTGGGGCCAGAGTGAGAAGCTGTACTTTATGTCATCGTTGATACGTGTGGGGGGCAACTGTTATCGAAGAGGCTGACTGTCGTAATACACATTGCCAATATTGCTGCTAACGAACTGCCAGACTGTCTTATGACACCTGACATTATTTCTGCATAGCGAAGTACACGATTGTAGCGCTACGCATTGCATTATTTCTCCATTGCAAAGTACAGGATTGTAGCGGCCCGCATTGCATTATTTCTTCATTGCAAAGTACAGGATTGTAGCTACGCATTGCATTATTCCTTAATTGCAAAGTACATGATTGTAGCGGTGCGCATTGCATTATTTCTTCATTGCAAAGTACGTGATTGGGGTGTGACGCATTGCATTATTCCTTCATTCCGCAGTACATGATTGTAGCGGCACGCATTGCATTATTTCTCCCATTGCATGGTACCGGGGTGTATCGTTACGCATTGTATTATTTCTCCTTTGCCCAGCACAGGATTGTATCGTTACGCAGCGCACTATTGTTTGTCCATTGCAACGTGTGTGATTCTAGCATTGCGACCAGCATAGCATTGTGAAAGCGGTGGTTGGGATTTGAACCTACCAACCAGCCAGAACGAATATTACCCTTTATTATATGTTGGCTTTTGTATCGTGTGGTCTGATCGTACATCTTTTTATATAAAGTTTATACTCGTTTTATCAAACTCGTGTGGAGTCCATTTGTGGTGTCACCAGTGGGTTGCTGTGAGTGTGGTTGCAGATACTGTACACTCGTGCCTTGGAGATAGGCCTGGCTGCTCGTGCCAAGCTACTAAGGGGGTGAGCAGGGCTATCTCAAACGGTGTCCTTACTTGGCCTAACGTTGAGTGGGGAGTCCCGGGTCTCGCATTTGGTGACAGTGGTGCGGGACTGGGACTCCGGCTTCCAACAACGGATCAGTACGAAAAAGGGTTTAACTTCATGGTTTGAGATCTCTTTTTGATAAACCTATTCTTCCATCTCAGTTAGTGTGTGGAATAGGGTGGCCTTTTCCACAGACAGGTCCACTCTCACCAGCCCTGTGGTATTCTAGAATGCAGGATATGCCAGATGAGGCAAGTTAAACTTTAATAAGGCATGAACTTTCTCAATGCGCCGTGGTACAGTTCTTCATAAGTCAATTGTGGCATTTTAATAGAGTGCACCCATACTAAAGCTGCCTGGTTCACAGCTTAGTAAAACTTTCCAACTTTTCTCTACTTTTTTCAGACACTCCAGTGCATTCCTCGGTCTTACGCGCTATTAATTGTCAATCACCATCCGTGTTCTTCTTCCACCCAAGAATGGTAAGAATAGACCGTTTGATGTGTTAAGGACAAGTAGGGTAATTACTAGTCAGGGACTTAAAGCTGATACATTTTTCGTGTTTTATCATATTCTAGTGTTTAACCTGTCCTGGTCCTGAGGAGAACCCCAAAAGAAAAATAGGGTTCTGAAACGCGTCGACCTAATCCAGCTAGCCGTAACCACCACCAACCCATTGAATAAAACAGTGTACAAACAGGGCAATTAGCCTGTTGTAATTGTAGTGTTGTCTAGCTGTGCATGGCAGGTTGCAGTTTTGTAAAGTGCAAACAGTCTGTGCCGCCATTGTTTCTTTTTCAAATCAAGGACTGGTCAGTTGCGTTTTGTCATGTTTTGTCACTTTACAAGTTATGTACTCGTCAAATGTCAATTGTGTTGTTATTATTGATATTTTGTTGAATTTGTATACTTTTTGTTTCTTTTCTCTATGACATGAGTTAAGTGTTGACCGCATAGGTTCTCAAAGTAAATGAACAAAGAAAAGGTGTAATAAAGACACCAAAACCACTCTAGTTGTCAAAGTGTTTTTTTTTAATGCAGTAATCTAAAACGCACGCCCAAACAAACTTTCTGTTCCAATTATTGTGGTGGCCTAGTTTGGGTGTAGATACAGGCCCAACCCCCCGTTGTTTAAAAAACTGTCAGATCTTCAGCACCATCTGGAAATGAATGTTTCAACTCCTTTCAGAAGACATTGATTAACGGAGCCTGGTTGAGCTAGAAAGAGTCTTCATGCTGTGTTTTTCTCATCCCTTTTTGCATCCTCTCTATTGCTCTCATATTCTCTTACTTCCTCTCTTTCTTCCTCTCTCTTTTAGGGACTGTCTTTTCTTCTGTGTTTGGCCTACTCCAGTTCACTGAGAAATATTACGGCAGGTGCCATGTTCTTCGGAGCCCTCTTCAGACCATTGTGAGGAGGTCAGGATGATGCTCCATGTATCTTCTCATGAAGGATTAGGTCAGATAAACAGTTATGCCAGAAGCAAATTCCTTGTTGGCTGAAAGAGAGGACTATGATCGTGCTTTATGTTTAACTATGATGTATTCAAGGTCTGGAAGTTTACAATGGGGCACTCTTCCTGGCCTGGCTCAGAGGATGCAGGAGTAGAACTCATATGGAGCTTCACTTAGGCAGCCCAGTGGCACATTGGCCCTGGCAAGTCTGGTATGGGTGGCATGAAGTAGAGTCAAACTACCTTTAGGAACAATCTTCAGAGTGAGTCCACTTCAAAGAGGATGGACTAGACCCTTCGGACCCTACAGGAGGATGGTTTGTGGTACTAGGCAATATGCTACATCCAGATTCTCCTGGTACCATTCATGTTGGAACCCATCTTCAACAATCATGAGGTGGAGACGATGATGAAGAGTTGCATCAACCAGCATCTACTGATTCTTGCATAGGTATTAAGCCAGAAATACACAGTGAGTCACCATGGTAAGGTCACCTAAGCAGGTGCATGAGATTCGCATACTGGTTGGGATTCTATATCATGGCCAATGGAGCAAAGCATTGGCCTGCAACTATTAATACGTCCTCATGAATCTGAGAAGGAAAGTCAGACATAGCCCACTATTATGTAGAGTCCAAGAGACGTGAGATGGACTGCCGTCGCCCCAACCTTAATGAATGACCATTTATTGCTCTAATACCACGAAGTAGTTGTAGGAATTTCGTTTGCATTTATGGGTAAGGAAGGAGGAGGTGGCCTGTCCGTGGTGATAAAGATGTTGATGCATTAACTCGTGTAAGTGATTGGTGGATAGACATACCAGGGTGCATGTGACTCAGCTTTATGAAGAGTAGTGGGCTGAGAGCAGCTGTCTTCTGGTCTCCTGTGGAACGAAGCATGTAAATAAATGCCCACAGTATGCATGTGTGTGTTGTCATTATGCATGTTTGAGGCTCTCTTGGAGGGTTTCCTGAACTCTGGTGACCATAGAAAAGTTATGAATTTTTATGTATGACGATAATTACTGTCCTTGGTCTGCTCATTGCACATCGGAGGAGGAAGTGAGCCCACATTTATGTAGGTTAACACCAGACATTGTGGGCAGGTTGATCAGGTTTTGTGTTGCCGTTGCACTGCGCAACCTAATATAGATTTATCAAGCCATGCAAGTCCGCCTTGCGTGCCCCTACATGGCTTGATAAATCTGAAGTAACACAAGGCAGCGCAAATCGCTGCCTTGCGTTACTCTGCCCCAGGGAGGCGTTCCAATGTTGGAGAGTTGTTACCACGCATCCACCCATGGATTTTGATGCATTCCCATATTTACCATTAGTGGTAGACCTGGGAATACGTCAAAATGCTGTGCCTCCCCAGGTGAGAAATATCTTTATTTCTCCTAATGTTTTACCCTTTCTAAGTGTGCTGCATTCTGAAGCACACAAAGAATTGTGGAAAATGCCTCTGAGGATTTTTTTAGTGCATGAAACAATTGTGCCTACAGCGCAGGCTGCTTGCATCATGACGCAAGGGTACCTGCGTTGGCGCTGGGCAGCCAAAAGTGTGCCAGCACTAGGAAAGGACAGGAATGCACCATATAATGTAAAATAGGGCACATTCCTGCCCTTTCCCTTTCACAAATCGCAGCGCAGCACGGTGTCTTGTTGCACTGCGCTGCGTGAAAGTATGATCAATATGTCCCGTAGTTTCAGCAGAGATAGAGAAACTAGGACTGCCTTCCCTTTCTCCCTCACACATGTTTTTTTACCTCTTTTTGCCCTATTTTCATGTTTTAAAGAATTTTATAAACGTCTTTCATTTTCATTTACTTGTTTTCGTGTGCTGTTTATCTTTTATTCCTCATTTTTTGCTCTCCTTATTTATTTAAACCTTTTGACTTTCTTTTTTCACGATTCTTTCTTTCTTTTTTCTCATTCCAATTATTTTAATTTTCACAATTTGCTTTTCTTTATCGTCTCCTTTTTTTCTTTTTTGTTCTTTTAAAATCATACCTTTTGTAATGTGTTCCTACAAGGTACATGTATTTTTCTGCATAAGAATCCCAGGGTTTTTCTTGAAAAATGAAAAGTTTGCTGTTGGTTCTTGCACAGTGAGAACAGACGTCAAAATAAAAGTAGGTTTTCATGACTTAATAAGACATTTCTTAATAGAGGCATCAAAGACACAAATCGTTTCAGAGTAAAGTAGCCTGCCTCTCTACTTCTCGTTGGCTTGCCTGTAATGTATCAGGATAAACCATTCCTGCACTTTCACCTAATTCTGACACATCCGGTTAGCACCAAGGCTACTTCTAACAAGCCTGTTGGCATCTCAGACTGGATGATCCCAGATGCCTGTATAAAACAAGCATTGGTAAATCCAGTAGTTTCACCAATGCAAGAGCTATTGGCTTTGCCAAAGTCTCTTGCCCATGTTGTACTGTAGAGTGGAGTGGAGTAGAGTAGAGTGGCAAGGCGTACAGTGTGTGGAGTGACGTAGATAGAGTGAAGTAGATTGGCGTAGAGTACAGCGGTGTAGAGTGGAGTGGTGTGGAGTGGAGTAGAGTGCAGCCGGGGTCCGTGCAGGTAACAGTGGTGGGGCAGTGGGGCCGGGTAAGGGGGGATTTAGAAGGACGATGCAGAGGGAAAATTAAATAAATAATCAATTTTCCCTCAGCATCGTCCCTCGAAATCCCCCCTTACCTGGCCCGACCGCCCCATCACTGTTACCTGCACGGACCGCGGCTGGTAGAGTGGCTTGGAGTGGTGAAGAGTGGAGTGGCACAGATTGGAGTGGCACAGAGTGGAGGTGAGCAGAGTAGAGTGGCGTAGAGTGCAATGGCCGAGAGGAATGCATTCAAGTGCCTACGTCAGAGTCTCAGTTCAAGTTCTACGGGGCTCTTAATCTCTGAAGAGAAGCCGCACTCATGCGAAGAGTGCAGTTGCACAGAGTGCAGTAGTGTAGAGTAGAGAGGTGAAGAGAAGAGTGGTGGAGAGTGTAGTGCCCTGAAGGAATGCAGTCAAAGGTCTACGTCAGAGTCTCAGTTCAAGCTCTACGGGTCCTTAATCTCTGAACAGAAGCCACTCTCATGGGTTTTGTCAATGTTTCACAGAGGCACTGCACCGGTGAGCACTGTAATTTGGACAAATTAGAAGAACACAACAGAAACAATGTTTTACACTGTAAATACTGTTTGGGGGAGAAGAAATAATTTTGCAGTGTACTTTATTTTGAAGGCACTTAGAATTATAGTCACCCTTTGCAGTACAAGGATATGCGTATTCTATGACATACCTACGGATTTATTTGCTGTCATAGATTAACTGATTTGCTTATATTGTTGAGCAGGGGGGTGGCAGAGAAAAAAAGCAAAATGGATGCAGATATGGGAGACGGACTGAAAACACTAGCACTCGTATTGAGTGCTTGACCACAAAAAAAAGTAACTTCAAAAACGGGAGCCTTGGAAGGCCACAAGAACTTGGTCCATGCTCCTGGGGAGGACCAAACACATGAAGACATGGTGCAGGCATGCCAAGACAAACGGAATGAAGGATATGCAAGCGATGCTGAAGCTGAATGTAAGAAATTGGGTTGACCCCCATGGGAACAGTCCAGCCCAAACTGTTAGTCCAGGTCCTCCCTGGACCAGAAACAAGAATCCTGGGGCCGGTTTCGGGTTATCACCTCTCATCAGCCAGGCTAGCTTGAATCCAGTGGCATAGCGAGCACAGGACCTACGTCTGGGCACACTCTTCCCACTTAGGGCACATAGCAGTCCTACTGGCAATGTGCAGGTCTAGAGCCAGCGATGTCTGGTTACAATTCTAAAAGTGTCTTATTTTAGGGGGACAGAGCCCCGGTACTTATACCGAAAAGTGCCTTTGATGTAGAGGATGACTTTAAAGGAGTTCATTGAAGTGCACAAGGGTCCCTTTCAGTTGGGGTTATCAGTACCTTGTGTGGGGGCAGGACATTACGTATTCAAGTAGAGTGGGAGCCCCTTCCACCCCTATCAACCCAAGAAGACCCTTCAGAATGCAGATGAATGCAAATGCAGTTCCGTAACCTGTGTTGTGGCTGTCTAGAGTAAGTGCAAAAATGTAGCTGTCACCCAGCCCAACCCAGAAGTGTATTGGAGACAGGTTATCAGGCACACAGAGAAATAAGTGCAGAGAAATGCCCACTTTCTAAAAGTGGCATTTCTAAAATAGTTAAGTTAAATCCAACCTCACCAGTAAGTAGGATTTATCAATATCATTCCAAACATATGAAACATCAAAAAGCTACTCCTCTCTGATCAGGGATTACCACTTAAAAAGGTATAAGGCAATTCCCAATGTTAACCTATGAGAGGGATAGGCCTCACAGTAGTGAAAAACAAAATAGGCTGTTTCTCACTACCAGGACATGCAAACCACAACAGAACATTTCCTACCTTTTACTTACAGAGCACCCTGCCCTTAGGGCTACCTAGGGCCTACCTAAGGGGTGTCTTATATGTAATAGAATGGGAGTTTAAGGCTTGGCTAATAGTAGTTTTAAATGCCAAGTCAAAGTGGCAGTAAACTGCACACCCAGGTACTGCAGTGGTAGGCCTGAGACAGGTTTGAAAGGCTACTTCTAGGGTTGGCACACTCAGTTCTGCAGCCCACTAGTAGCATTTAACGTACATGCCCTAGGTATATGGTATATAAATTTATCAATCAAGTATACACCAATTACACACATGTTTAGGGAAGGAGCACGTGCACTTTAGCACTGGTAAAGTGCTCAGAGTCCTAAGGCCAACAAAAAGATACAGGAAAACGTGGAGGTAAAAAAGCAAAAGGATTGGGGGAAGAGCACCCTATGGATGCCAGGTCTAACACGTGTCCCCCCAGCTGCCCAGTCTCTAGGGAGTTCTCTTCACCAAGGTGGAAAAACCTAGATAGACCATCAGCAATGGAATGGTCTACCCCTGGTCTGTGTTCAACCCTAAAGTCTAAACCCTGTAGGGAAATGGACCACCTCACCAGGTTTGGGTTTTCGCTTCTCATTTTCCTGAACCACCTGAGTGGCATGTGGTCAGTCTGAGCTAGAAAGTGAGTGGCAAACAGGTATGGCCTCAGCTTCTTCAGTGCCCAAACCGCAGCAAAAGCTTATCGCTCAATAGCACTCCACCTGTGTTCCCTGGGGAGTAACCTCCTGGAGATGAAGGCTACAGGTTGGTCTAGGCCCTCCGCATCAAGTTGAGAAAGTACTGCCCCAATGCCATACTCTGAGTCATCTGTTTGAATGATACCTCCTTGGAGAAGTCAGGACCCCTGAACACAGGAGCTGTTCACATGGCTTGCTTCAGGGACTCAACTGCAGTTTGGCATGCCTCTATCCAAATCACATTCCTGGGCTGCTTCTTTGAGGTCATCTGAGTCAAGGGGCAACAATGGTGCCATATCCCTTGACAAATTTCCAATAGTATCCAGTGAGGCCTAAGAATGCTCTGACATCAGTCTGGGTTTTGGGGGCAGCCAGGCCATGATGGTTTCTATCTTGGCCTAAAGGGGTTACACCTTACCCCTACCCACTAGTTGTCCCACGTACACCACAGATCCCTGCCCTATCTGTCACTTACTTGCCTTTATAGTAAGGCCTGCCTGTTGCAGAGCCTGAAGCTCTTCCTGCAGGTGAAAAAGGTGGTCCTTCCAGCTGCTACTGAAGACAGCTATGTCATTAAGATAAGTAGCAGAGAAGGCCTCAATACCAGCAAGGAGTCAGTTCACCAGCCTCTGGAAGGTGACAGGAGCATTCCTTAATCCAAAGGACATCATTCTAAACTGGTAGTGCCCCCCTAGAGTAGAGAAGGCTGACCTCTGCTTTGCTCCCTTTGTTAGGGTGATCTGCCAGTACCCTGATGTAAGATCAAAGGTGCTTAAGTACTGGGTAGCCCCTAACTTGTCAACGATCTCATCCACCCTGGGGATGGGATGAGCATCAGTCTTGGCTACAGAATTTAGCCCTCTATAATCCACACAGAACCTCAGTTCAGGTGTGGTGCCTGCTGGGGCAGCTTTTGGTACCAGAACCACCTGAATGGAACAAGGGCTTCTGGAGGGTTTTATCACCCCCCAACTCCAACATTTTGGCCATTTTGGTCTTAATGCTGGATCTCACCTTATCTGACAACCTGTAAGATTTATTCGTAACAGGAAGGTTGTCCCCTGTGTCCACATCATAGGTACGCAGGTGGGTATTCCCAGGGATAAGGGAGAACAGAGAGGAATACTGTCCCAACACTGGTGGCAGTCTCTTTATTGTTCAGGGGTTAGAGTGGGGGAAAAGATTACTCCTTCCACCGACCCATCTTTCTCCTCACAGGCTAAGAGGTCAGGGAGAGGTTCACTCTCTTCTACCTGTCACCAGCAGCATGGTGACCTCTGACCGGTCAAAGTGGGGTTTGAGGAGATTGACATGTAGCAACTGTGGGGTTGCCTAGCGGTCTTCAGATCCACAAGGTAGGTGGTCTCCCCCTTCTTCACAGTCACATCATATGGGCCAGTCCAGCAGACCTGGAGAGCACTGGGCTCCATTGTCTCCATTACCCACACTTTCTGACAAGGCTGCCAATCCACAGTGATAAAACCTTTGTCATACCACTCCTTCATGATGTCCTGGCTGGCTTCTAGGTTACTGGAAGCTTGCTTCCATAACTTAGTCATTTGGCTCCTGAAGCCCAGCATGTAGCTCACGACATTCTGGGGAGTTTTCCTAGAAGATTGCTCCCAGCCTTTCTTGACGAAACTCAGGGATCCTCTAACAGGGTTCTCAAACAGACGTTCAAATGGGCTAAAGCTCACTCCCTTCTGTGGAACCTCCCTGTAGGCAAACAACAGGCATGGTAAGAGGATATCTTACTTTTTCCTCAGAACCTCCGGCAGGCCTCTGATCATGCCCTTCAGGGTCTTGTTGAGCCACTCAACAAGCCCATTGGTTTGTGGGTGGTAAGGGGTGGAGAACTTATAACTTACCCTACACTCCTTTCACATTGATTGTATATATGCAAACATAAAGTTTGTGCCCCTGTCAGACACAACTTACTTGGAGAAACACACGCGGGAAAAAATCCCCATCACGGCCTATGCCACTGCGGGTGGAGTCGTGGTCCTCAGAGGGATTGCCTCTGAGTACCTAGTTTCATGATCCACCAAGACCAGGATGAACCTGTTGCCTGAAGCAGTTTGGGGATCCAAAGGCTCTACAATGTCGATGCCCACCCTCTCAAAGGGTGCGCAAGTGACTGGCAGTGGGTGCAGGCAGGCCTTAGGCCTCTTTCTTGCCTTGCCACTAGCTTGGCAGGTCATGCAAGTCCTTCAAAAAGTATCTCAGGAAGTCTAGAACCTGGGCCAATAAAAGTGGGGAACAAGCTTTGCAGAGGTCTTGTTTTGGCACAGGTGTACTGCCAGGGGTTTCTTGTGAACCAGCTGCAGTAGGAAGACCCCGTAGCATTTGGGGACCAATAAGTCCCTTGTTGTTACATGCACAAGAACCTTAGGCTCACTGTAAAGGAGGCTGTCCTCCTAGTAAATGTGCTGAATAGCTGAGGCCTCACCTGCTGCTTGGGCTTCAGCCTGCCCCTCAGTTCCTCATGGGTTGGACACTTTCTCTGTACCCTACAAATCTCTCTTCCTTGTTGCGTCCTCGTTCTACATGCCATCAAGCAATGACAGGCAGGTCACCAAGGGGAGCAATGCCCTCTTCTGTAGATTCTAGGGTGGCCACTACAGGTGCACCATCCATCTCACTAAAAGTACATTAAGGGGCGGGTTTTCCTCACCCCCTGTCTTTCTCTTTGTTAGTGGCTGGCTGGGCCATTGTTCCAGGCTCCAGCTGTTTTTTAATCCCACCCTGGGCAGTCATGGACCTTGTTGTAACAGATCCAATCAGGTAATCCTAACATCTCCACATGAGCCTTGAGCTCCACTTCCTTCCAGGTAGTGTGCTCAAGGTCATTACCCAACAAAAGGTACACATGCATGACAGGGCTTTCAGCAACTTTCAGAATACCCGAACCCCCACCCCCCACTCAAATAGAACCAGGGCCACAGAGTAGTGACCCTTTCTGTTACCAGCCATCACAACCTGGTGGAATGCATGGGGAATTACCTGCTCTGGAGAAACCAGTTGACCCCTTTCCATAGTCATACTGGCTCCTGTATCCCTCAGAGCCTCCACACTTTGCCCATTGCTGTGAACTCATTGCCTATACTTTTCAGTATTTGAGGGCACATGAATCTTAGGAACCATCTCACTGTCACCCAGGGACATCCCACTAAACTCCCCTCCATTAACTTGGATAAACTCCTCCCCTAGTACTACACTAGCCACCCCAGGAACCTTTCCTCCAGTGGGAGGTGGTGCTCTTTTTGGACACTTGGGGGCATATTATCAAGCCCTTTATTGCCGCGTTAGCGGCACTTTTCTGCCGCTAATGCGGCGATATTTTTATCACACTATTAACAAGCTGCAGCTAACGGGCCTTAGCGTGAGTTTTTTGGCGATAGCGGCCGTTTTTTATCTCTAAGCATGTCAGCGATATATATCGCTAATGACATGCAAAGTAGGCGTTCCTGACTTAAACTCCATTGAACCAGTCGCAAACACAACTTCCCTCTGTTATCAATGCCCGCGAAGCGATAAGAAAAGTCGCGTTAACCGCGCTTATCGCTGGAATTTAACGCCTGAAAAAAACTTGCCTTAACCATCTTGTCAATGGGGGGTGGATTGTTAGGTTAAGTACACACTTGCCTATTAGCAAGCTTTTCATTAGCGCAGTTAATTTAGCGCTGGAATTTGCACGCTATTGCTGGTTTTACTCGCTATCGCTGGATTTCCTATCGCCTTTGCGATACGCGTTGATAATACAGTGCTATCACGGCGAGGAAATCCAGCGATGGCCGGCGATAAAAAAAACATCGCAGATCCTTGATAATATGCCCCTTGGAATCCTCCTTGTAGTGTCCATACTCAAAGCACTCATAGCACTTAACGGACTTGAGCTGCTGATCTTTGTTAGGGTAGTTTTTCTTCTGGTGGCCAGATTGGGAATGAGAACCAAACCATTTCCCCTGTGAGTTTTTCTGGGGGTCTTTAGAGAACTCAGGGGTATATTCACAAGAACGTGTGATAACTACCGCAAGAGTAGTGTAACGCAACTTTCAATATCGCAGCCTATCGCAGGAAAATAACCCTGTGTCAACGTGGAATTCACAACAAGGCGGTTGCATGCGATAGTCTGCCGAAACCGCGGACAATGTCCGCGATACAACCACCACGATGGAGATAAAAACACAAACCACAACACCAAAAAACACACGATAGGCCAAAGCGTGATGAGGAGATCAGCGACAAGCAGCGCCAGGCCTGCAACACACACCTGGCAGGCGTCAGAAACCACCATAAAAGTAGAAACAACACCCACACACAAACTGACCAACACCCAAGCACCATGGAGGCAGCCGGAGCAGGCGCAGAGGACGAGCGCAACCCCACAAGCACCCCGGACGACCAGCCTGGGACCTCGGGGACAGGGAAGGGCAATGACAAGAAGACGAGGAAGACCAAGTTCAGTCCGCAGGCGAACATGATCATAGTCACGGAGGTGATGGAACACCATCAACAACTCTTCGTCACCTCCAACGTGTCATTGGGCACCAAAACTGGAATATGGCGGGACATCGTCGACAAGGTGAATGCCGTCGGAGAGCACAAGCGGACAATGGACGAGGTCAAGAGGCGATGGAATGATATCAAGCGGAAGACCAAGGAGAAACTCACCGCCAACCAGAAGGCAGCAACGCAGACCGGAGGTGGGGGCCCAGCGCCACAGCTGGAGCTGGATGACATGGAGGAGCTGGTGTCGACAGTCATCAGTGTGGAGGCTGTGGCTGGAGTCGGGGGACCGGACACTGCTCGACAGGACACAACACAACCGCAACAGGGTGAGTGACCACCAGGTACTGGGGGGACGGGTGGAGATGGCCACAATGGCACACATGCACAAGCAAGCAGGGCACAGTGCACACCCACAATGACCCTGGGTCCTCGCCCAGACCCACAGACTGTCACACTGTACAATGCCATGCTGTCTGAATGTCAACCTGTACCATGCGGCTACATACATGTGGACACATTGTAATACACTGTTAGAAATGGGATTTCTGGTTGGCTAAGGCTTGCGCCAAAGCCAAGCAGAAACCACCACTCTAGTCAGGGCAAGGGAGTTACACGCCTAAGATAACCCCTGCTCACCCCCTTGGTAGCTTGGCACGAGCAGTCAGGCTTATCCCGGTGGCAATGTGTAAAGCGTTTGCGCAACACACACCCAGCAACAACATACTAGGCAGACCACAAAAGGAACTCCACACAAGGTTATATCAAAAATAGCCTTTGTATTATCATAAAACACATTAGAATAGTAATCACATAATATACACTGTGCCAACTGGCACTGGGCAATATTTACAGGGGAGTATATACCCATGACAGGGCCACGTGGGCCACTGTCAGAACCATCACTTAATAAAGATAGTAAATGTAGACCATGTAATAAACACAGAACACAACCAGTAATCACTGGTAACCACTATACTCCGCATCAGCCTGTAACATAAACCACATTATGCACAGTATCCCATTAGGCGCAAAATACATTATACGCCAACCTCACCAGCATAAATACATTATGCAATCATCTCATAAGTCTAAACCTATTAGACACTAACATCCTAAGCATAAATCACATTAGGCATAACCCACAGTAGAGAATAACTCACAACCTAAACGCATTAGGAAATAATAACCTCACAAGCATAAACGCATTAGGCAAAACCTCATAATCATAGAACTACCTTTAGAGGTATAAGACAGGGTGCGTAAATTAAAGTAAATACATCACATTTCCTAGCACCACATAACTCGCATTAGCACATAGCCTCCTAGTAAAAAGAACAATAGCAGAGGCATAAATCACATTAGGGCCTGGCGCCCTACAAACCTAACAGTCCCCCTGGCCAACTGGCCATCTCAAAAAGGGGCTCAAATGCCCTATGTCCAAAAGTCAGGGCGCGCTGCCTAGCAGCTGAATCCAAGTGCGCCATTGCGCAAACCTAAACGTTGCAGCTGGCACTAGGTGCTGCGCAGCTGTGAAAGTACTGGGGCAGAGGAGTGCATCTCACTCCTATCTCATAAGGCATGCCCCCAAAGAAAGAATGGCCTAAACGGCGCAGCTGGCACTAATTGCTGCGCAGCTGTGGAAACCAAATGGCGGCCTAAATGATGCAGCTGTCCACTACTTGCTGGGCAGCTAGGAATATTAAAATAAGGCCTGGACACTCCTGGTGCCCTTAGACAAATGTGCGAAAGTGTTGCAGCTGCCCGCGCTGGTGCGGCGCAGCTGATAATACAGTAAATGGGCCCTGGCACATCTGTGCCCTGCAAAACAAATATGCCCAAACTGGCAGGAACACGAGCACCGACAATGTGCTCCGCTCTGGGGACCAACCTGCCCCACAGACGTTGCAGCTGCCCTCTAGCAAACCGGGGCAGCTGTGAAAGGAAATGTGGCCACCCAAAGGGGAGGAAGCGTGGGCCCTTCTGGGCCCTTTTAAAAATAACTAGGCCATTGTTGGAGCCACCTAGGCTCTAAAAACAATTATGCCACGTTGTTGGAGCCATACTGGGCTCTAAAACAATTATCCATGTTGGAGCGGCCCGCTACAGCGGGTCCGCTCTGGGAGACAGACACGGTGCCCTCACTGGCACCACACGGGGCTTTTTTAAAATACTTAGCCCCATCGTTGGAGCGGCCCGCTGCCAGACGGGGCCGCTCAGGCACTGGCACATCTCGCTCCCGCCATCCCCACTCACCGGGCTCTTCATTCTGTGCTGCTCCGGTCTCGTCTTGGCTTTGCTGGGACCGGCCGCACTTCTCTCCTTCACCCGGGCCCCCTCCTGGGACCCGGGACTCTGCACGGCTTCACCTGGGCCCCCTCCGGGGCTCCGGACTTCTCTGTGGAGCCTGCGAGGCTCCGGGCGGCTTCTCCGGCGGGTGGGATTTCCTCTCCCGGCCCCGCCGGACGTCTGTGAATCCCCGCCCCTGTCCCAGCCAGGAATGCCTGACTTCCGGTTTTCGCTGCGAATCGAGCCGTGGCGGTGATTTCTCTCGGTCAAGTGCGGGGTGGGCACCTGCTTTTAGATAACAGCACCGGCAGACCATGAGGGGTAGGCTCCCTCCAAAATTAAAATATAGAGCGGGGTGGGCTCCCGCTCCATCAATAAAGGCAAAGACGCGGGGTGGGCACCCGCGCACTAATTATAAAAATGAGCGGGGTGGGCACCCGCATATGAAGTATCAGAACAAGCGGGGTGGGCTCCCGCTCCAGGTAAACAATTGAAAACGCGGGGTGGGCACCCGCAAGTCCGGCATCACGGGGGAATCCCTTCGATGGGGATTCCCTCTTAAAGGGGCTGCAGCTCAGCGCTGCACAGCCCCCAGGCTCTCTATCAGCTGGGCAGTTTAGACAGCGCTCCCAGGCGCTGGAAGCAGGCAGAAGGTCCTGAAATAAGATCAAAGCAGAGGGGTCCCAAACAGGTCTTCCAGGTCCAGGGGCAAGGCAGGGCCCAGGGAGGCAAGCCCTCATGGCAGCCCCCCCTGGGCCCCAGCAGCAGCACGGCCCTGGCAGATTCGAGTCCAAAAACAAGAACATCTTCATGGGGTCACAGCCCCTTCTTTTATACACAAAATCCCTTTGTGCAAAGGTGCAGGGTTTGGGGAAACCAGTCAGAACTGGTATAGGGGGGATCTGGAGCACTTTGTTTACGATGCAGCATCCTGCCTTTGAGGAAGAGGGGTCTGCTACTAGACGCACCGTGGGAGGTGGAGCCATCACTCACTTTGCCAGGCACAGCCCTGCTCAGATCAAAGGGTCCCCTCCCCATACTCCAACTGCAGATCTCTCTATTCAACCCACGTCTGGCTCAGCCTGCCCTGTCCCTTCAAAACCAGACATGCAATCCACATCAGGCAGGCACATAGCACACAGAAATGCCAACTTCTAAAAGTGGCATTTCTCACATAGTCATAATAAATCTGCGCACACCATTGCGCAGCATTTATTCTCACAATTTCATACATACCAGACTTGGCCATGCTGCTACTCTTATAACAGGAATTACCACTGACACACTCATCCTCAATGCATTCCTATGGGAGGGCAGGCCAGTCTCACCACACATGCACACAGCGCACAGGCACTTTACACTGGACCACAGTGCTAAAGTGCCCAGAGACTTAAAACTACTAACACCAAGTTACATATAAGGCAAAAAGTGTAGGGGTGAACCTGCCAAAAAGGGCCAAGTCCAACATACACCATCTCCCCTTCACATCGCAGGGGTATCGTCAACACCTCCTGCAGAGCAGTCACAGCCACTCTTCACTGATGACGAGGAGGAGAACAACACCAGCATCGACACCCAAACCATCCAAGACATCATTGACCTCATCTGCCAGCCACCTCCAGGATCAGGGCAGCCCAGCTACATCGATGAAACCCCACCCACCACCCAAACCACCCAGCAGGAGGCACCCACAAACCCGGCACCCTCCCAAGTCCCCCAGGAACAACAAATGGCCTTCCAACGCCGTGTGCTGGAGGGCCAGAGGGAGACGGCCGAGCAGGTGCGGGTGGGGTTCGACCTCATGGCTACCAAACTGGACGCCATCCTTGGGTGTCTATGTCCACCCCATGGTCTCCAACGAGCCCTGACTGACATCGCTGGAGTCATGACGCGGAGGGAGGAATACCTGTCCGCTCAGAGTGGCCCCAGCGATGCCAGCCGTGAGCTGGCACACATGCGGAGGCTCATGGAGGACATGGTGCGGGTGGAGGCAGAAGGGATGGCAGCCACCGCTGCAAATCAGCGAAATGTAGCTGGGATATACCAGGCCCTGCATGTCCTCATCATGGCATTGCTACCTCAAGGCGTGGCAATGATGAATGCTGCTGCCCCCACACCATCCACATCTCCGCCCCCTGGTGTGTCAGTGCCTCCCAGTGCGGCAGGCGTATCCACTCCGGCACCTGATGTGTCACTGCCACACAGTACCGCAGCCGGTACTGCAACACCCACAGGTGGGGCAGAGCACACATCCGAGGACGAGGACGTGGATGGGTTGGCTCTCAGAAGGAGCCACTAGCATACATTTCCGCCACCTGGCATGTTTCTGCTTGGTCCCGCACATGGCCTCATGACCTTCTACTGACCCCCGATACACTCCGATGCACTCACCTTGGACAGCGACATGGACTGCCACATCATGTTCGACGACCAATGACACAGCGACCAGACTGCGGACTGTACCCTTCCTCTTCCGCAGTACATGTCATCCTCGGATGGACTCTGGCTGTCCCTCCATGTGCCCATATTGTGTAGTGTGCTCGGCATTGCCCTGTACCGCTCCAGCTTGATAACTGCACTGGATGTGCAATAAACATCCAGTGACGCACTGCTGTGTCATGTCTTTCATCATTCATGTGTGAATGTGTGGATGAATGTAGGGACAGTGATTTCCCTTGCGTCAATGATGTTCATCCTGTGGGATGCCAGTCAGAGGGTGCTACATTGCATTTTGTGTACCGGGTCCCGTAAACACTACAACAGGGACACACGCATCAGTCACTTCCTTGTCCGGACATGGACTGAACCACGCCCAGCGCCCACGAGTCATTGTTGCAAGCCCTGCGCTGGTCCGGCGTTCGGCAGGCCAGACCACTCCGCTAACGCTCCAAAGGGGGGCCCTCATTGCTACCCGTCGCAGGCGTATTCGCTGGTGGTGTGCAGGTCACTGGTCTAGTTGTCAGCATGTCACAGCCACTCCCTGAGGGCAGGTTTGCACGCACACCACACCCATCCGGCACAGGCGTCACAGGCCATGTGACTCCGCCAACATAAGGGGCCGACGATGTCACATTCCCCTCTGCCAGTGGTGACTGGATGACGGACGCTCCACGGTTCTCAATCATTAAGGGCCCATGAGTATTTGCGCACAGGGTTAGTGGCACGAGAGGCCTTGTGGATGGCACGGTCCTACCACCACGTGGTGCAGACTGGGGTTGCACAGGGTTAGTGGCACACAGGGCCTTGCGGACGGCACAGGCACCCCGCCATGGGACGGTGACTTTGGGTGCACTGAGTCAGTGGCACCTTAAGCTGCTGAGCGGGTTTGCAGCCTGCGATGATGCCCCGACCCGGTGGTCCGGACAGCTCAGGTTTTGTGTGCCCTGCTCGCCCGCAGTGTAGGCCAGAGCCAGCGGACAGCGCGGGCCTACCGCCACGTGGCGTCGCTTCCGGGATCCCAGAGTTGGTGGCACCCATTGGGCTGAGCGGGTGTGCAGCCTGCGATGGTGCCGGGTGCACTGGTATGTACTATGCCATGGAGTAATCAAGACCCAGCACCAAACGTGAGACCTGGTGGCCTGCGGAGCAGGGCTGCATGATGTGGAGGGTGCCATGTCCGCGGGCCCCGGGCTTGTGGCTTGCAGCGGCACGTGGTGGGACCTCATGTCTACGCGCCGGTGGCGGAAGGTGAGCATTGAGGCCTGGGTGTGCATGGGCGGGCATGCTCCGATGGGCGACGGGAGGGGTTGGGGTGCCTCTGCCTGGGTGTGCATGGGCGGGCAGGCGATGTTGTCTTGTGCAAGTGTGCGTACTGTGTCAGTCATGTATGTGGACTCTGTTTCAACTGACGGCTCTGACTCAGATGTGTGACCTGGTGTCCTGCTATACATACCGGCACGTGGTTGGAGACACACCGGTGGCAGCAGGTGAGCAGTGTGGCCTCGGTGCGCAGGGGCGGCACTCTCTCTCTCTCTCCCTCTCTTCCTCTCTCTCTCCTCTTCTCTCTCTCTCTCTCCCTCTCTTCCTCTCTCTCTCCCTCCCTCTCTTCCTCTCTCTCTCCTTCGCTCTCTCTCTGTCCTCTGATGTGCGCAGGACACACCTTCTCATCATGTTTTTTGTCTTACAGGCTGTGACCTACGTATTGTCCCGAGGGGAGCGGCCATGTGTCTTCATTTCATTTCGGTGTTCATTTTAATAAAGTTTCATTTGTTGCTTCGTAAGTGAATGTGTGCTGCTAATTTCTGTGACGACACATGCATGTCACCAGTTGTGATTGTGCGACATCAAGCGGAATGTTTTGTACATGTTTAGGTGTGGCTGATGTGGCATGTCTTTGGTCGGGGGTGCCAGGGAGGGGTGGTCCTGGGGGTGGTGGCCGTGGGTGTTGTGGCCCTCTTGGGTGTCCGGGCCGCATGATGGGTGGCTCCATGGCATCTGTTGCCCTTCCGATGTAGCCCTGGGCTGTGCTACCTTTTGTGGTGCTGGCTGCCGTCTGACTTTACACCAGGTCAGAGCAGGTGTAAATTTCCTGGTGCTAACGCGCCTTATCGCCTGTTTTGTGTTCTTATTGCCGATGTGGCTGGTCGTTGTGAATGTTGAGGTGTGATGTTGTCTCGACTTTTGGCACGGAAACGCCCTCTCTGCATCTCATTAGCGGTAGTTGCGGGGGTCCTCTGTGGCGATGTTTTTTGCGGCTGCTATTGCGGGTAAACTGGTGCTGTGGGCTGTTAACACCGGCTTGTGAATGGGGAGGTAAATTTATCACGACTTTGGCTGCGATAAAGTGCCGTTAATTCGGCAATAGCTCCTTGTGAATATGCCCCTCAGTCTTTTTATCTTCCCGCTTCTTCTTCTGGTTGGAACCCTGACCACCCTTTTGGGAGTCCCCCCCTCCAGATTCTTTCTTGGACCCATATGTCCACCTCATCAGCAAGCTTCCTAGGGTCAGAAAACTTACTATCCACTGGGTGTTGGCGCAGCTCTGTAGAAACAAATATCAAGCATGTGCTCTTTCAAAAATAAGTTATACAGCACTTCATAATCATTTGCTTTGCTGCCCCTCACCGAGCCCTTCAGTGGCTTACTAGCATAGTCTAAGCAATAAACCCAGCTGAGTGTGAATAGCTTGTGACTAGCCCTGAACCGTTGTCTGTACTTCTCACCTGTGAGCCCAAACTTACTGGTCAAAATGGTCTTCATTGCAGTGTAGCATGTCTGGTCCCCCACCTCTAGTTTAAGAAGATTGTCCTTCCCCACTGTGGGCTTGTACCTCCATAAATTACCACCCCAGAACTCCTCTGGGATCTTGTGCACTCTTAAAGCCACCTCATAGGCTGCAAAGCACTTGTCCACGTCATCCCCCACCACATAACTAGGCACCAAATCCTTGGGTACTCTATATTTTGACTCATGTGAGGACACTGCAGGAATGTTGCCTCCATTACTGTTGCTGGAACCCACCTGTAGGGCTTCTATGTCCAATTCTCTGAAACTTAGCTCACAGGACATCTTTCTTTACTCCATGGCTTATCTCTTCTCTTCTAGGGACTGCTTTTTTTCAGCCAGAGCCAGTTTCTGCTGTTGCTCCAATGTAGCAAGATCTAGTCTCAGTTTCCTTTCTTCCCTCCTGTCCACCAGGTCCTCTGGGGACAGGTCTCTGGAGGAGACACTGCTCCTGGCTGGGGGAAACACTATTGCTCCCTGGAAGCCGTTGGCCCCCTCCCCAAGAAGTGGTAAACTCACATTGGAATCTACACTCTGGTTATCCTCCTCCTCTATGATTTCCTGCTCCTCCTCCCCTGGGTTGGCAGAACCTGCAACCCCAGTCTCCGCCCAGGCTCTCAATGCTTTTTGGAACTCTACCTTCTTGGTGAGTCCCTTAATAGAAATCTGAAATCCCTTATAGAACCCCTTTAGCTGGGTCCCATTGTGTGACTCAAACTTATCCAGCTCAAAATCAGTTGCTGCAGGTGCAGGTACTACTTTTCCAGTTTGGGACATGGTCTAGCAGGAAAAATCACAAAGGCTAAACAGGGAAAATTGAAAAAAAATCAAAATGGTCTCAGCGCAGATTTGTAGTGAACAATGAGTTACTGTATGCACAAACACAAGTCCTATTCTCACCGCTGATCCCCAATGTTAGAAATGGGGTTTCTGGTTGGCCCAGATGTACACCCAAGCCAGGCGAACCTACCACTCTAGTCAGGGTAAACTAGCTACACAATTGAGATAACCTGTCTTCATCCACTGGTAGCTTGGCACAGACCAGGCCGACTGATCTAAAGAGGCAATATTTAAAGTATTTGTGCAACACACTCAGTAACACAATGAATACACGACAAAATGACTCCACACAAGTTTAAGAAAAATAGCTTTTGTACTATCAGTAAATCAAGACCAAAACGATAAAAATCTGTGAAGTACTTTTCAAGTTATACTGTTCAATGTACCACATTAAATGCACGATTTCCAATCAGTCAGGTCAATACTGTGCTAGCACTAGTTACTATCAAGAGGTGACTTATGTGTACTTTTTCCTCGCCATTGCGGGAAATGCAGTGCTCAACGCGGCACTCAGGATATGGTTTTGAAAGGATCCCTTGCGACCGGGGGAGTCCAACAAAGACTGTGAGGGCCCGGGTCAGGTTCTGGGATCTCGGGGGCCCAACTCCCAATTACACTTCCTTTCTGGCCAGAGTCGCGGGGGACAGGCAGGCCGTACTGGACTGTGCTTGCTTGTTTGAGGGAGTCACGATGGTTCTCGCAGCGGTGGCGGCCCAAGTAGTAAGCAAAGTGTGTAGAGGGTCGACGATCTTTGCGCCTCTGGCCATGCCCCTCATCACCAGGGCAACACTTCACCATTAAGCCAAGCTGGAAGTTGCTTTGGCCGCAGCTGAGGTTTGAAATCGACACGCACAGCAACTGGAAGTTACGGCGCGAGTCGAACTGGCTGGAGCTCTGGTTCTGGGCAAAATAAAAGCCATCTTTTCCACACCCAAGCAGGGCGCTAGTTGATGAATACAGTAAATGAGTGACCCAGCACACTCCGCTTCTTCTCAGAGATCTGCCACCGGACTCACTGCGGCACTGAATTCTATGATGAACCTTGGACTTGAATGAACAGGGGGCAAGCCAACAATCCCTTGGAGAACACTGGAAGTTAGTCACAAGGCAAAGGTAGCAAGCAGCAGGCCAGCACAACAAGGCAGGTTTCAAAGTGTCACTCCCTTCTGCAGCTCAACAAGCTGCAGGCAAACACAGCAAAGCAGTTAGCAAAGTGGCAGTCCCTCCTGGCAACACAGCAGTCCTTCTGGCAATGTGCAGGTGTAGAGCCAGCGATGTCGGGTTACAAGTCCAAAAGTGTCTGATTTTAGGGGGTTAAAGCCCCAGTACTTATACCCAAAAGTGCCTATGATGTAGGGGGTGACTTCAAAGGAGCTGCCAGGCTATCATTGGGGGTTATCAGTACCTTGTGTGGGGGTACGACACTACCTTTTCAAGTGGAGAGTGAGCCCCTCCCACCACTCTCAGCCCAGGAAGACCCAGCAGAATGCAGATGAATGCAGATACAGTTGAGTGACCTGTGTTGTGGCTTTCTAGAAAGAATGCACAAACGTAGCTGTCATCCAACCCAACCCAGACTTGCATTGGAGACAGGCACACAGAGCAATATGTGCAGAGAAATGCCCACTTTCTAAAAGTGGCATTTCTAAAATAGTAAAGTTAAATCCAACCTCACCAGTAAGTAAGATTTATCAATACCATTCCAAACATATGAAACATTAAAAAGCTACTCCTCTCTGATCAGGGCTTACCACTTGAAAAGATATAAAGGAATTCTCAATGCTAACCCATGAGAGGGGTAGACCTCACAGTAGTGAAAAATGAAATAGGCTCTCTGTCACTACCATGACATGGAAACCACAACAGTACATGCCCTACCTTTCACTTAAAAAGCACCCTGCCCTTAGAGCTACCTAAGGCCTACCTTAGGGGTAACTTACATGTAATAAAATGGGAGTGCTAGTGGCAAGTCGAAGTGGCAGTAGACTGCAGACCCAGGCACTGCAGTGGCAGGCCTGAGAAAGGTTTGAAAAGCTACTTCTGGGGGTGGCACACTCAGTGCTGCAGCCCACTAGTACCATTTAACTTACAGGCCCTAGGTATACCACTTTACAAGGGACGTACAAGTAAATTAAATTTATAATTATTATTATTACCATTTATAGAGCGCGCGGCTACCTCCGACGGGGGTGTCCCGGCGCTAGTAATGGCAACAGTAGAGAGGATTAAGGCCGGATGAAGGGATTCAGGGTAGGCTAAACAGCCACGTTTTCAGTGTTTTCCTAAATAGTCTTTCTGTCTTGGCCTTCCTGATATGTACAGGCATAGCGTTCCATAAGGCAGCCGTTTTTACTGAAAACGAGCGCCCACCAATTCTGGATTTTTTGAATCGTGGGGTTACCAGTAGTTCCTGATGGTTGGATCTTAGGACCCTGGTCTGGGAATATTTCTGTATTCTCTTTTTCAGGTACTTTGGACCATTTCCCCCCAATGCTCTGTAGGCTAAGGTCAGAGCCTTAAATTCTATTCTTTTCCTTACTGGTAGCCAATGCAGGCTTCGTAGATGGGGGGAGATGTGATGACGAAGTGGCACATTTCTAATCAGCCTCGCAGCTGCATTTTGGATAATCTGCAGTTTCCTGATCAGGTATGCAGGGAGGCCTAAGTACAGACTGTTAGCATAATCTAATTGTGATGTGAACAGTGCATGTACCACCGTTTTCCTACAATCCATTGGGAGAAAGTGGAGGAATCTACGCAGAGCTTTTAGTTTCCAAAAGCACTGGGAGGAGACATGACTGATCTGAGCTTTACCTGTGTAAAAACACAACAAGTTCATTTGGAAAAAGAAAGATCTGTATTGACATTGAGAACTACCTATACCAACATGTATTGGAACATCACTCCTAAAAAAGAAACACCGGCAACATTTAAATGTTTTATGTAATTTCCCTGAACCCAAAAAAGATAAAAGTGTGGTGAATGATTCCAGCCTAGGCATATTTGAGTTTGAATACTAAAAGTGGTGTAGCTTGAGGCTGATGTATAGGCCCAAGAACCTAAAGTTAAAACACAACTTTCTAAATGTGGTATTTTCAGAATTGTGATAAAAAATCAGACTTTACCATTGAAGAAGGTTTTTGATTACAATTCTTAGGACACCAAATTCGATCTGTCCACCTCCTCCCAATTGGAAGTTACAGCTTATTAAATGTAATAAGATGTGCTATCCTATGGGGGAGTAGGCTTGGCGGTAGTCAATAACAACTTCATGATTTTTTCACTACCAGTACATGTAAAACTTAAAAGTAAATATTCTACTTTTTAAATATACTGCACCTTTCCCTGGGCTGTTCAGGTCCTACCCTTGGGGTGAATTATATGTCTTAAAAGGGAAGGTTTTAGGCCTGGCAAAAGGTTTATTTTGAAACACACAAAAGGTAATGTGAGGCTTCTTGCAATAAATCTAACCACTGGCAATCGCTCGGGGAGCACTCCAACCCATTGTTCTTTTGCTCACCATGCCACCTCACTTTGAAGCCAGCCATATGCAAATCAGTCTTGACCCTGCTCCTCGTGGGAACAGTCCAGCCGGAACTGCCAAGTCAGGGTCCTCCTGGTGTACTGCTCTGCAAAAAGTCAGGGGCGTGCTTTATAGTACTACAAAACAGAGCGGATTCTTTTTTAAAGTCAGGGACTAAAATGCATTTAAAACAGCTTTTTCTAGCTCTCACAACTTGAATCAGCGCTCCTAGCTGAAGACCACCGAGTTGGACTTGCCAACGAGGCAGGAAGCCTAATTATCAATTATAGCTGAAGACTCCTCCCCATCCACCCCCACCACAAAGAGTTTACAGCGCATTTCCAGTCAGGAATGACACAGCTGCAAGGGGAAAGGGAATGGTTAAGGATGCCCTGCACAGCTCTCAGCCTGGCATGGCTCGAACGCAGCTCAAAAAGTGCTGATCACTCTGAATGGTTCAGAGGGTCACAGCAGAAAAGCGGTCTTCATTTGACTATAAAAAGCAGTGAAATATTGGCCTGATCCTTCTAAGGTGTTGCGTTGAGAGAAATCCCTAGGTTGATGTCAAAGGGAAAGGGCACGTCCCATCAAAGAGACTTTCTGGAGCCCTGTTCCACCTGCAAGCCAGAGGAAACTTATAAGAAACGACCCATCAGGAGACACTCATAGATGCCCTCCCAGTGGTTGTGCTCTCTCAGAAGATGTGCCCCATTGAGGAACCCTGCCAGGCAAGGTGTCCCACCAAGAGAGGCTTGTATGAGATGAGAGGCTTTGTTGGGGGCCATTCAAGAATCTAACTGGTTTTCAGGCAGCAATTTTCAAGCATAACTATCTTTATTTTCTATGAAACAAAAGAAACCAAGGGTTCTACCTAAATATAAGTAGAGTGGGGGAAGGATATGGAGTAACGGCCAGAGATGCGGACTTTGGAACTGGGGAAAAAGGATAAGAGTTTTGGTGCAGTTCAGCATCCTGTTACTCTGGCCAAATTACTTAGGGGTTTTTCTTTACAAGCCCCTTGAGCCACCGGTGCATCACTTTTTATCACATAAATAGTGACGCACCAGCAGCGGAAGGGGCTTGTAAATAGGCCCCATAATCTCCTCAGTGACTATATAAAATGAATGTGTTTTCGTTGTGTGACTGGTACTTATGTTACGTGCTCCAGTACCTTCTAGTTGAGTTCACGCTATAAAACTGCCACAAAAAATGTAACAGAGTGGGCTGAAATTCCACGCATGATGTAAATTAAATGTGTGGGTAACCAAGTGCAAACGTTTTTCAAATTACATTTTTTGCTTCTTAAAAGCTACACATACAATTGCCTCCTTGGTTCAGCCTGTTACTTTCAGACCCATTGTAAGGAAGGAGTGGGCATTGTAAGGAAGGAGTGGGTAGGCCATCAACTAACAAGTGTAGTAGAGTAGGGGGCAGGCATTGTTTTCCAATGAAGGGGCTTATTTACAAGCTCTGTGTGGCATGGAAAGTCACTTTTTGTGATGCTCTGGTGAAGCACAGGGCTTAGCCATATTTACCAGGCCACGTATAGCCACCCTTTGTGGCTTTTCATGGCCTTGTAGATATGGATGAGGCAACACAGCGCAAGTCACTGCGTTGCCTCACATTACAATGGGGAGGCGTGCCATGGGCGTTACAGTAGGTGTTCCACCCACCATGGCATTTGACACATTCCCAGATTTACAACAAGCTGTGAACTTCGGAATGTGTCAAAAGCCTATGGAGGCACAACGAAGAGTTATAATACTTTTTCTCCTCGATTTTTACGCTTTCTATGTATGCTGCATTCAGCAGCACATATAGAAAGAGGAAATCGCCTCCATTGATTGTTTTTGTGCAGGAAGGTGTCCTTTCCTGCAAAAAACAATCATCCCTACAACACAGACACCCTGGTACCATGGCGCAAGGGTGCCTGCGTTAGTGCAACACAGCCCTTTGAGCTACAGCGCTGGGAGAAAGGACAAGAATGCGCCGTAACTTATAAATATGGCAAATTCCTGCCCTTTTCTTTTGACATAGGGCAGTGCAGCAGGAAGGCTTTGGGGGCAGCCGTGCGCCCAAAAATTGTAAATGAGGCCTGAAGTGTTTTACGAATAATCGAGTAGCCTTAACATGATGGCAGGAATTTAATGGCATCATGAACCACCTTTAACTTCTACAGCCTCCTCTGCCTGCAGGTCTGCAAACAATAGCTCATCATTCTCACGCTGTAATGAAGTAACGGTTGTAGGCAAATGGCTGCCAGAGGAGCCTAGTACAGTGTAGGAGAGTAGCAGAAAGAAAAATTGTGAACATGGGACAGTGAACACGGAGCGGGAGAATGGCAGAGGGAGGTTTAGGTGAAAACGGCCAGCAGTAGGTAACATGGGAGAGGGTGACTCCGCAGAGAGTAGTAGTGAAGGGTGGGTGTGAAGGTGAGGGACTACAGACACATGCACTGTAAGAGTGCATGCAGGGCAGAAAATTTAGAGTATCTGCAGGAGCCTGCTGGCCTGCAGGAGCGGCTGGTGCAGGTATGCGCGGCAGTGTGGGTGGCGGGGTGGGGGGTAGTTGACAGATGACGACAAGGAAAAATAACATTCAAAAAAAGAAAAACACTTTCCTTGCGTTACCCGGCGATGCGGCGAGCGCGAGGTAAGTTTTACATTTTTTTACTGCTATTTTCCTTCGCTGTCATCTGTCGACTCCCCCCACCCCACTGCGCTTACCTGCACCACCCGCTTATGCTGGCCAGTGCAAGGTCACTGGCCACAGGACGCAGTACTTGACCCATGCTCCACATCAGGGTCAAAGACTCCGAAGCCCAGGTGTAAGCCGGAGGACAGGATTAGCAGATAACAAATAAGAAGCAAGAAACGAGAGTGGCATGGGAGCCAACCAATGGTAAGTAAAGGTAAGTAATGGGTGGGCTCTCAGCCCCTTTTAGCATTTTTTTTATTTACAAGAGATTTCATAAGCACAGCCAAACGATGTGCAGGCGAAACTTAAAAAATTCCCTCTACATACAATTAACCAAATTGTCTGTACATCCCAGCCTTCCTGGGGGAGACATCTAGGTATAACACGAGTGAGGAAACACCAAGGCCCTCATCGTGAGTTGCCTGGAGTGGCATCCCCAGGGGTCTACAGTTTCAGGCAATTATGCGATTCCTGAAGTTAAGATTCTGGGCTGAATTTACAATGATCATTAACTCAGGACATGATAATTTTGGATCTGGAGATACCTGGTGTGGAATTGCTTGAGCAGCTGTAGGGGCTACATGTAGCTGCGGTGCCTGACCCCCCACTCACCCACATACTGCAGCATGGGGGAGTAGACAAAGCTCCCCACAGCTAGAACTTAAACCACTGTTCTCTCAGCCACCCCAACCCATACACCCTACACCACGGCCAAGAAAAAAAACCCCACAAACATCTACCACCTGCTCAAAGAGAGTTTGGGTCCATTATTTTTCTCGGAGAGAAAAGCATATGGAATTGGACTGTTATTCACAGGTCCAAGTGTAATTCCTCATTCGGGGTGAAAAAAATTATGCTCACTGGCTATAGATATGGGGATGCCAGCTGGAATCTGAATTTCCAACCCTCCGCATACCCGTACTTCTATCCCTGTAACTCGAAATGAGGACCAACATGTTCTTGTACCGCCCTGGCTTGCCAGAAATAGAAACGTAATTGTCACTTCCCAATGAAGAAAAAGGTCAGGCTGCAACTCCACTACTTTGGTGGTTAGACATCAAGGCACCCCTGACAAACTATATAGAGCCTATGCGTGGGAAGCACTGGTCTAAAAATACTTCTGTACTACGTCTATACATACACCAAAGCAGTGGTATGCTGGAGGTGGGGTAAACACCAGCACCACCCTGTCCTTGCCCCAGCACATGGACAGAACCAGATCTGAAATATATATGAATGTGTGTACCTCTATACACACAGACACCAGACAGAACCAGCCCTAAAATGAATGTCTGGATCTGCCTTCATCCCTACCATGCTGCCAGACTTCAGACACCAGTCTGTGCCCCGAGCAGCAGAGACTTCACAGCGGCATGATGCGCCTCGACAGAGGAAGATGCCAGTGGTCTGAGGAAGGAAATGGAAACTGACGAGTACATTAGCGTCAGCCCATGGCGACATCGTCCTTAAATTTGTTGTTTTGCTTTTCTTTAAAAAGATACGGACTGTACAGAAAACAGCCATTGCCTGTCTGGGCATCCTGACATGTTTAAGGAGCACACAAGCTTTTCTACGACATGCTAGCCAAAAACCGTTTATATAGTGTTTTGTATTCATTTGCATTGTGTTTCATGAGAAAATGCATCGTTACTCACAACTTGCGGGTCCATATATAAAGTGTTCTAAGCACAAGAAATGGCATTGATAACGAAGCTTCATATTGTCCATTGACATAAAAGTGTACGCGTCCTCCGTGGCATTCGTACATGGCTTTCTGGCAATAGCATCTTGAATCACAACAATACAGTGGCGGCTGGTGACATTTGAAAGTGGTGGGCATTAAATTATTGTCGTGCTGCACTGTGGCGCGTCTGAACAACCTACGGAGGGTTCGGGGAAGTTCTCCACCCGAGAAATTTTTGAAAAAAGAGTGAACAAATGGTGCATTTTCAAGCAAATTTTTGAAAGCAGGAAGGTTAATAAAGCAATTGTGAAAGTGCAGTTATTACATTAATAAAGAGATGTTATATAACAACATAGGTAGCTGCTTATTCAGTACAACCAAGGTCATGCCGCCCGCTGCTCCGAGCAGACGTGCTCGTGTTTCTAAAACTAAAATGCTGTAAAATATGTGTGTGACGTGCAAAAAAAAACGTGTGCGTCACCATATTCCTTTCACATCCTCCAAGTTTATCTTTCAAGCCCAATGCCACTGCACACTGCTCACTCACTGTCAACAAATTACGATGCAAAATGGTTTCCTATTGGAGTAAACATTAGCTCACGTTGCATGGGCTTATTTGTACAGCGATTAAACCTTTCGGGGCATATTTACAAGCCCTTTGCGCCACTTTTGCGCCGCCGTTGCGTCACGCATGCGACGCAAACCATGCGCCGCGTTGCGCTATATTTACAACGTGACACATCTAGGGAGATGCGTCACGTAGTAAACCCCTGCGCCACATGAAACCTGCGTCAGGTTTCATGTGGGCGTACCGGCGCAGGGGGCGTTCGGCGCAGGAACGCCTCGGAGAGTGACGTAGTGAAATCTACAAGATTTCACTACGTCACTTTTTCCGACGCTAGTGCGTCAAATCCTTACGCCTGCTTCAAGCAGGCGTAAGGATTGACGCACCATGTTAGGGATAGGAAGGTTGGAACAGTGCTGGAGTTGCGTCGCGCTTGCGACACAACTTCAGCACTGCGCCAACCTTCCGCCGGCAGATGCGTCACGCATCCGCTTATCCTTGCGCCACGATGCGCCGCATTGTAAATGCGGCGCATCGGACGTGGCGCAAGGGTAAACTTGCGTGACACATTTTCCCTGGCGCATCCCTGCTGATATGCAGGGATGCGCCAGGGAACGTAAATATGCCCCACAGTTTCTTGGTTTCCCTATGTGCCCCGTGACATCTACATGCCTGAGCAGACTCAATTAGCTGCTAAAGCTGATGCCTGGGTATGGCTGTGTTAACATGACTGGGCCTGGCCTCATATTCTGTAACAGAAGAGCGTGCGGTACTGCTGATGCATTTGTGGGGTACAAACATTCGTCATGCACTGCAGTAAGCTCATTTCAGGAATTTCAAAACATAATCTGTTTTTTTTTTCCAGCAAGGCACGCATTACAAGATGGACATAAATGTGTTTCTGATCTAAATATAATCAACCTGTTTAATTTGGCAGCACCAAAACTGTTATGCATGAATGACACAAGCCACCACTGGGATTAAATCTGCAATACACGTGGATGCACTCAAGACGGCCTGGTGTATGTATTTAGTTGCCGATATAGCTAGGGGAAGGTAAGCTTAAAGGTCGCCCAGCAGCAGAGTTCGACTTCAGGAGTACCGTTTGCTTCTATTTTCCCTTTGCTTGGAGATCATAAGTTAGGACAGAGTAACGCAGCTGTTATATATGTGAGATGTGGCAGTGGCACGAGGGAGCCAAGGACAGCAGACTTCCTGCTATCAGTACCGTACGCCTCGCCAAAAGCTGTGTTCTCCTAAGGGTTTAAGAACCAGTGTTCGGGGGAGCAGTCAGGGCCAAAGGCTGCACGTTTTGAGCGCTGCATTTTCTAATTAAAAAATCAAACGTCAGAAATAAACATATGCAAAAAAATAAGTAAATGTTATACCATTTTTTAATTGGTAGTCACGTTATGACCAACTAAAACTAGTTGTTCTATGTGAAAAACAGTTTTATGCCCCTAAAAACGATCTGAAATATGGTGTATAGAGTAGATGTCATCAATGCAATAACAACCAATGTTTCTGAACCATATTCAAGTCACACTAAGGGTGGGCAAAGCACTACGCTACGCTCGCGTAGTTTGCGTAGTTTGCGCTACTTCGCACTACGCGAATTGCACGTAGCACAGTGCAAACACGCGTAGCGTAGTGTAGCGTAGTGCAGCAATCATTTTTTTCTTGCTCGAGGTCCTCAACATCAAGTTGGCGAGCAAAATGACATCCCAGCGAGACTTTTTCCTCGTTCGCGATCAGCAAAATCAAGTTGCCGATCGCGAGCGTGGAAAATAAACCTCCCGGCGAGATTCTCAACACGGGGAGGTCAGGTTTCTCATTGAGAGTGGTCGCGTATGCTCGCGACCGCTCGCGATGAGAAACTACCAGTCCGCGTTGAGAAAGCTGCTGCTCGAGTAAAAATCTACTCGAGCGGCAGTAAAAGACAGCTCGCACTGTGCAAGATGCCGTTTCAATGATTGCACAGTGCGGACAAGCATCCGGCACTGTGCAATCATCGCGAACAGCGCACTCACGCAGTTCGCGTAGTGCTACGCGTAGCTCGCGTAGTGCGAAGTGCACTTCGCGTAGCTTCGCGTAGCGCGGCTTCGCGAACTACGCCCAGGGTTAAGTCACACGTACTTGCTGTAGGAACTGTGTGCAAAATTGTTTATTCCCAACTTCACCTGTTTGTCACAAACACTATAAAAAAAACTATGTGAAGGTCAAGAAGTTATATGCAAATGTGTAAGTATTTTGTACTCAGGTGTAGTTTGATGTACCTTTCGTCATCAATGTAGAGCCACCCACGAGAAAAAGCTAAGTTATGCACTTGTGTACAAAATGATTGAGTGTTGCCAGCACAACAGGGCTTCAGAGTACTAGCCAGGAAAAGACTAACAAGGTATGTATTTCGCACCCAACATGCTCACGAGTTACAACACTGTTTCACAGCACTGGCAAGAATAAACTATGCAATCTAGGGTTTATGGTATAAAATGCTCGCAAATTCCACGCACTACTTAATACTTTAAAAAGAAAAAAAACACGAATTGTGGACATTGGAGAATGGCAATCCGGAATCTCGCTGAACTACATTAAAGCCAATTACGGAACAACGTGAAACTTCGTTTTAAAATTACGAACTTCGCACACACCTATGATATCTTTTAGTAACATATTAACAGCAAAAGAACAAACGGCTGACCAGGGTCAAGCACATCCAATCCTTATGTACAATCTATTAGTAAATGGTGCAATCACTTCCTGCACCCGCCGTCCGGAGGTGCAAATAGTGGCCAAATGTTCAAGAGAAATGGAAGGTGCACTCGTTGCGGAGTCAATCAAGCAAGCCAAATTCGTTCCAAAATGACTTCTTTTATTTGATTAATCTTTAAAACTGGCACACAGCCAACGCGTTTCGTTCTCAATTGCCAGAGGGAACTTTGTCAGGGCTGTAACAATTATAAACAAAACATGACATCAATAACACATTAACATTACATCCAAAAGACATTGATAATTGAAGACGACCCACAAAATCATATAACAAGACCTCACATAAACATTACATACATAAAGCAACCATGATTGAAAAACGAACAAGACCCACATATTCAAAGCAAATATGTTACATAACACTAAAATTAAAAAATACACAGTTTCACATCGAAAATACATATATATAAATTACAGAGACAAGGACGACATTTTCTTGTAAAAGGGAGAGAACATTCGTATCAAAAAGTGTTAAACAACCCAACCTATAAAATACAGTAACTCTATCAATAAATAAGTAATATGGAAAGGGCCCTCACCCAGTTTGAGCAGTAAGGAAAACCCAAAATTAGTGGAACTCACTAGTTGCAGATTTCAGGTAAAGGAAACCTTTGGGTGAGGTTAAATATTAGTGTATGCTATTTCTCACCTCTTAAATATCCAACTGATTGGTCGATAGGATTTCTATGATAGGTAGGTATGTACCTCGGAAGACACAGTCAGCCTCAAATAAAAGAACGGCATATATAGCGGGATCTATAACAAAAAAAGGGGGAAATAAGCTGGTAAGGAAAGTATTTAACCTGAAGACCGCAAAGCTAGTGGCCTGGTGGTAGCAACATAGTACCGATGCTAAAGAGTACTGACATAAGATCAGCCTCATAGCTATGCATACTAGGCAACCATAATACCCATCAGACAATTATGGCTCCCCAAGACAGGGTATTCCTAAAGTAGTACCTAATGCTTATTGCAACAGTAGTAAGACTCACCTCACACCCAAGAAATGGAGGGTTCCAAATATCCAAAATTAATTAGAAATAAAACAAGGTCCAAGTAACCGCTTTCACTTCAAGGGACTTATTGATTAGAAATTCCTGATGTGCGGCCTGTCAATAAAGATGACGGATATCAGTAACTTCACAAAGTATTCCAATACGTCCCGAGTGGGGAACCAGAGACAATTGATATGATTGTAATAAATTTACTAGCAGCCAACGCAATATTCAGAGAGGGTCACCCTTAGTAATTGTCAGCCAAGTCTAAGACCAGAAAAAAACGTAGTAGCAACAGAACAGAGAAGGAACTACTATAGAGAAAGCACCATGACAAACAAGTGGAACTCCCGAAAATGGTGAGATGCATTATAAAAGAAAAGTGCAATCAAAAATGAAAAATCCACACTAACAATGCAAGCGCTTATCTATAACAGGCGCTCAAAAGATGTCGTAAAGATGCAATGGGATACTAATGCCGACAAGGCTCCGTATGTGAAAAAGATACCTGCATAACGTAGTAAGTTACCACATATATGACGCCGCTATGGAATAAACGTGCGCTCATTACCAAGTGAGTTAAACAATAATATAGGCATGTCCTAAGGCGCAATCATAATAGCGAAGCCGCATTTTAATTAACTTGCGCTCTATTTCAAATCAAAACCAAAAATATTATATTACATGTCATACGGATCAACCATAGTCATGGTGCCGCAACGACATTGAAACGTGCTCGTTGCACAGAAGAGCTCGTGCAAACGACAAATTAATATACCCAGTACCGACCCCCACAATCTCTGTTTTGATGTATATTACAGAGTGTAAATAGCGATCAAAATAAAATCTAGACCTTCATCTCGTGGAGAACCTATTCAAATATTCAATAACCGCTTAAGTTCACGGTAATCGGGCGCAAATCTTACCTGTAAACCATCGTAATCTCACGTGACGGCATGATAACCGGCAGGGATGACCCGGGCAAAGTGGCGCCATTATTTAAAGCCCATAACACCCGCTATGTCACTCCCAGAATTCCGGTCACCTGGTCGGATGGTGGATGTAGAGATAAAGGTAGGAAAACGTCTCAAAGGTAAAAAGGTTAAAGTTTAAAACGGAGGCGGCCATCTTGGAGTGGCTTCCTGGTGCTAAAGCGCAAAAGGGTTGTCAAGCTCGATTGAGTGAGAAGACGCGCTAAGGTAACCCAAGGTTCGGACAATAAAGCCATATTACCTAATCTATAAGTATCAACTAAGTATAAAACGGGCACAGTAGCGCATAGAAGCAGCAAAACCAGTACTCAAGACCTGATCTTATCTACATCAGGGTCCAAAACGGAGGCGGCCATCTTGGAGTGACTTCCTAGTGCCAAAGCGCAAGGGGGTTATAAAACTGGATTGTGTAAAAACGCGCCAAAGTAAACCAAAATTCGGACAGTAAAGCCATAATATCTGATATATAAATATCAACTAAGTATAACACGAGCATAATAGTGCATAGAAGCAGCAAAACCAGTACTCAAGACCTGATATTATCTACATGAGGGTCAATCATGATACAAGAGGCCCCTCTTATTGTCAGCGATGGGCCGAGTAAAAAGTACGAACAAAATATAACTAGACATAATGATGGCAGTATACGGGGGGGCGCTCAACAGAAACCCAACCAGATTTCAAAAGAGAGGACTATTTTACCCAGTTTGAGTATCAACTGTGTATGAAGAGAGCACAATAGAAAGTTGACTAAGCAACATCATTTTTGATTGCACTTTTCTTTTATAATGCATCTCACCATTTTCGGGAGTTCCACTTGTTTGTCATGGTGCTTTTTTTATAGTAGTTCCTTCTCTGTTCTGTTGCTACTACGTTTTTTTCTGGTCTTAGACTTGGCTGACAATTACTAAGGGTGACCCTCTCTGAATATTGCGTTGGATGCTAGTAAATTTATTACAATCATATCAATTGTCTCTGGTTCCCCACTCGGGACGTATTGGAATACTTTGTGAAGTTACTGATATCCGTCATCTTTATTGACAGGCCGCACATCAGGAACTTCTACTCAATAAGTCCCTTGAAGTGAAAGCGGTTACTTGGACCTTGTTTTATTTCTAATTAATTTTGGATATTTGGAACCCTCCATTTCTTGGGTGTGAGGTGAGTCTTACTACTGTTGCAATAAGCATTAGGTACTACTTTAGGAATACCCTGTCTTGGGGAGCCATAATTGTCTGATGGGTATTATAGTTGCCTAGTGTGCATAGCTATAAGGCTGATCTTATGTCAGTACTCTTTAGCATTGGTACTATGTTGCTACCACCAGGCCACTAGCTTTGCGGTCTTCAGGTTAAATACTTTCCTTACCAGCTAATTTCCCCCTTTTTTTGTTATAGATCCCGCTATATATGCCGTTCTCTTACTTGAGGCTGACTGTGTCTTCGGAGGTTCATACCTACCTATCATAGAAATCATATCGACCAATCAGTTAAGAGGTGAGAAATAGCATACACTAATATTTAACCTCACCCAAAGGTTTCCTTTACCTGAAATCTGCAACTAGTGAGTTCCACTAATTTTGGGTTTTCCTTACTGCTCAAACTGGGTGAGGGCCCTTTCCATATTACTTAATTATTGATATGGTTACTGTATTTTATAGGTTGGGTTGTTTAACACTTTTTGATACGAATGTTCTCTCCCTTTTACAAGAAAATGTCGTCCTTGTCTCTGTAATTTATATATATGTAATTTCGATGTGAAACTGTGTATTTTTTAATTTTAGTGTTATGTAACATATTTGCTTTGAATATGTGGGTCTTGTTCGTGTTTCAATCATGGTTGCTTTATGTATGTAATGTTTATGTGAGGTCTTGTTATATGATTTTGTTGGTCGTCTTCAATTATCAATGTCTTTTGGATGTAATGTTAATGTGTTATTGATGTCACGTTTTGTTTATAATTGTTGCAGCCCTGACGAAGTTCCCTCTGGCAATTGGGAATGAAACGCATTGGCTGTGTGCCAGTTTTAAAGATTAATCAAATAAAAGAAGTAATTTTGGAACGAATTTGGCTTGCTTGATTGACTCCGCAACGAGTGCACCTTCCATTTCTCTTGAACATCTTTTAGTAACATGTTTGTTAAAAGCACTACTTTTTTTTCTCTTTTGACTACGCACGTTAAGGCCGCTCCAGAGTGCTATGCGAGTGAAATATACTAATACATATAAATATAGATGACCAGGCAGAATCCAAATTCTTCAAATAATGCTGTTTCACCTGAAAAGCACTGACAAAGGGTAGGGGTCGTGCAGGGTCTAAATTAAGTACAAAATATGTATTGCATGATCATGTCACAAACCGTAACGTAGAATGGACATCTAGTATTAAAGCCCGTTCAGAAATGATAAACGTGTGCTGCAAGATAAAATTTCTCGGCACAAATGCGCCTCAAGCCATGTAAAAATAGGCTCTTTGGGAAGACTATGATGATTCGGTGACAGACCTAGAGAAGCAATCTAATCAGTCGCAGCCAGCATGACGGGCGGGTGGGGGAGGGGGTCGCGCGGGTTCACGGGGGGGAAGACGGGAATGTGTTTAATTACATTTTTTTTAAACTTACCTTCCCCCGGGTCCCGCGCCGCCTCAGCTCCTGGCCAGGTCTCGCGTTTTCCTGCTGCTCTCCTGAACAGGAAGCAGCCACAGTCAGCCTCCCTCCCCTCCCCTAAGCCAATCATGATGGCAACGTTGTGATTGGTGGGGAAGGCGCCCAGCCGGGCGCCTACGGGGAGGCCATTTTCTCTATGTAGGCTGCATGCAGCCTACAAAGAGAACAGGGAGAGTACGCCGACCGAACAGTCAGGGCCCACAGCATTGGGCTAGCCACGCCTCCCCTGCTTTCCAGCAGACCCGCCCGCCCCCAACCAGGCACTTCTGCTTTCTCGCAGTGCGAGGCGCAGAAACATTTTATGTTTCTGCTTCTCACACTGCGAGAAAGCAGAGGGGCGACGCTCCTCCGCCCTAATGGAGGAGCCGCCCCTGCAACAATACCAAGAGACACTTGTTGAAGAGGTGAGCCTGAACTCACACAGAAACTTTGGGGATGATTCACAAAGTTAAATTAAGTAGCAAAATCGAGAATATATTTGAATGTACCTGTTCTATGCATACCAGGAATCCTCAAAGGAATTAATGAAAGGTGTATATGCATTTACAAGTGCAAGATTCTCAGCTTCGAATGCACAGACATTTGCACTTCTAAATCTCATTCAAGAGATTGGGAAATAGGTATTTTAAGGAGTGGTTGCCTTGGAAGTGTGGGAATTGCCGCACACATGTATGTATGTGGACATTCCATAACTCCTCTCCATGTTCATTCCACCCTGGAAATAGTCAGAGATTTACTCGAGCAGATGTTGGAGTAACTCCCATTCCAGAATAGGAGGGCAAACAGATGCCTCTTCTATTGATGGGAGGTGTTGGGGAAGGTCTTTTTCCATGAGGAAAAATGTTTTCCCTGTGGAGAAAAAATGTGCGTTTGCACAGGAGGCTTCAATCCTAAATTGTGCACTTTTTCAAATATGAAAACGCCTATAGGAGGGGCTTGGGAGTCCTTGGAAGCAGTCACATGACGTTTCCAGAGGTATGACTTGAAAACCTGCCCAGGCAGACTTCTGGAAGTGTTTGTGAATCCCAAAAAGTAGAAACTCTGCACGTGCAGATAGATGTAAGTCCTTAGGTGCAGATTCACTACTTTTTTTGTGAGTCAGACACATTGTTTAATTTTTCAGGAAACCAGAGGACCAGCACTTATCAGCGATCCCGGCATGCAAGCTATTGACATGAAAGGGCACACATTTCAGAACCAAAGAGATTTCCTAAAGTCTATCAGGATACATTTTAAGGCGATTGTATAATGTTAGGTTATATTACTTTATGTTATTTGACATCACTTCAATGTAATTGAGCTATAAAGGCAGACAGCTGGCCACACATAAGCAAGGCACATAGGGCCAGATGTACGAAGGTTTTTAGCGTGCGCAAACGGGTTTTAGACCCGTTTGCGCACGCTAAAAACCTTGGGCCCATGTACAAAATAGGTTTTACGACTCGCTATTAGGAAGGGGCGTTCCCTTCCTAATAGCGACTCATGAGCCATGTATGAATGTTTTGAGACCGCAATTGCGGTCGCAAAACACTCGCAAATTACCACCTACTTCAAGTAGGTGGTGATGCAATCGCAAATGGAAAGGGGTCCCCAGGGGACCCCTTCCCCTTTGCAAATGCATGCGGAAATATTTTTAAGGGCAGGCAGTGGTCCCAGGGACCACTGCCTGCCATTAAAAAATGAAACGAAAACTTTTCATTTTAATTTTTTTAAATGCATCCCATTTATCTTTCAGGAAAACGGGCTGCATTTAAAAAAGAAAAAGCTGCTTTATTTAAAAGCAGTCCCAGACATTGTGGTCTGCTGAGCCCAGGAGGCATCCCTGGGAGGGCCAGCCATTCCCAATGGGGTCGCAAAATGCGAGTGCCTCATTAATATTAATGAGCCTCGCATTTTGCGACCCCATTGGGAATCGCAATCAGTGTCTCTGACACTGTTGTACATAGTAAATTGCGACTTACACTTTGCGACTCGCAATCGAGCGCAAATTGTGAGTCGCAATTTACTAGGGTCGTACATCTGGCCCATACACTTTATATCTAAACTAGAGATTCAGAGTTGAAGTTCAGCTCACAGTAACTTTGCATTGGTCATGTGGACGCCACTTTGATGCCATAAAAGTGACGTTTGGGCCCTCCTACCATATCCCAAAGATCCACCAGGCACTGGAGCAAATCTTGCCAGTTGTAGGGGCGATCTGCCGCTCTCTAAAGGTGTCCACCTAAGATGCCAAAAAGAACTGACTTGCCCAAAAAATTGCTCTTTAGAATTCTACTTCCTGACTAACTCATCCTGCAACAACAAAAATAACTCAAGTTGTACATGTCTTGGGTTGTGATTTTATTATGGATAGCATTGAATATTTTACGTCTAAGAAAAACATGTCCAAGGCATTCAGAGTCTGGCAAAGTTTATTGGTGGACACAGGGCCTTATTTATGAAGGCCTGCGTCACTTTTGCACCGCTGTTGCGCCACTTTTAGTGACGCAGCTGTGGCGTAAATAATGCGCCATATTTAGAAGTGACGCATCTAGGCAGATGCGTCACTTCGTAAACCCCTGCGCTACTTTATTCCTGCGACAGGTATAATGTATGCAGGGTCGTAGGAGTGGCGCAGTGAAATCTATGAGATTGCGCCACTTCTAGGACGCCAATGCGTCAAAAACTTACGCCTGCCTCATGGCAGGCCCTTTCACATGGGAGCTTGCCCCATGTGAAAGGAACATTGCTGGAGTTGCGTCACGCTTCCAACAGAACTCCAGCAATGCGCCGCTTTTGTGCCAACAGATACGTCAGTGATACTGACGTATCTGTCATTCCTTGCGACATGATGCATCATACAGTAAATATGACGCATCATTCGTGTCGCAAGGAGAGTGCACTGAGAAGTGTCGAATCGCTGCTTTCATGCAGCGATGTGATACTTCTCATAAATTAGGCCCACAATGCATATGGCTTGTAACACTGGTACAGAAACACTATCTGTACTAGGACTGACAGGTAAGTGCCATTGTCTGTGAAGCAGTACAGGATTTATGTATTTTCTCAGAGACACAGTAGTGAGTGAGGATCATAAACATGAAACATGAAACCCAGGTTGAGCTTTCTCTCACACGTGTCTGAATATCACACTTGATGAGAGTACTAGAACATGACCTCTGAAAACGTGATCATTAGTAGTGTTTGGAAATTTAGGAATCTTGCAGCGGCCCAAGTCTCTGCTTCACCTGGTGCTGCAACATTCCAGGTGTTGTGAATTTTAAGGCTTCCTGGTACTGATTCCACTTCCGGCCTCTTTCTTTCCCCACCTTCCACTCCATGCCTCTTTACTGCAATTTTGCAGGCTCTTTTTCATCTCTGCTTTCTCCCTTTGTCTCTATTTTCCTATCTTTCTCTAGCTCCTTCTTTCTCCCTTTTCTACCTTTCCCTCCTTTACTCTGAGTCAAAGTCTGATGATGATGCTTTGCAATGAACCACTGGCAGTGTTCAGGATAATCACCCGGGCAACATAATTATCCTTGTCTGAGCTTTGTACCAGCATGGAAGCGGTCTATGTCTTTTTCCAGTCTACAGTACATAAACTAACTCAAAAAATCTCCTATTTAGTATATTGTTTGCAGACATCGGAGTCTTGAGACCGGCCTTAATTTGACCCGATGGTTGCTGATAAATCAACTCGAAAAATCTCCTATTTAGTATATGGGTTGCAGACAGCAGAGTCTTGAAACCAGTCCTTAATTTGAGCTGGTGGTTGCCGGTGGGGGCCATGGCACTCATTTTCTGTACCAGCACTTTTCCAGCTAAAGTAGTGGAGAAGGCCATTAACTCCAAACTGACCAACTTAATTAATAAGAACTCAGGGGCATATTATCAAGGGCTTTATCGCCGCTTTAGCGGCACTTTTGCCGTTAAAGCGGCGATAATTTTATCGCCCTATTAGCAAGCTGTCGCTAACAGGCGTTAGCGACAGCTTTCAGGCGTTAGAGGCCGCTTACCATCGCCTTGCATGTCAGTGATAATTATCGCTAATGACATGCAAGGAAGGCCTTCCCTACTAAAAGCGACTGAAAACAGTCGCTAATCCCACTACCCCCTATTAGCAAGGCAGGCGAAGCGATATAATAATTTGCGCTAAGCGCGTTTATCGCTAGATTCTAACACCTGCTAGTGAGGACGACTTACCTGTTTAAAGTATAGGAGGTGGATTCTAATGCTGAATCCACCTTAGAGTTAATGCGAGAATATCGCTGGTTTTCCAGCGATATTCTCGCTTTTTGCCGCTATCGCTGGAAATATTATCGCTATGGAGATAAACCTTACTAATAGGGTGTTATCTCAGCGGTAATTTCCAGCGATAGGCGGCGTTAACAAAAAACGCGCTAAGCGCGGTTAGCGATAAATATCGCTAATCCTTGATAATATGCCCCTCAATTCTAGATCCATCTCAATTTCGGTTCTGTGTGTATCATAGCACAGAACTAGCTCTTATTACAGCTACAGAAGAACTCAGACAAACCTTGGACAGTGGTGGAAATGCAGCCTTGATCCTATTGGATCTCTCGGCTGCGTTTGACATGGTCAATCATATTCTTTTGGTTGACCATCTCGCCTCTGTCGGGATTGAAGGCAGAGCACTGGCCCTCTTAACCTCCTTTCTCATGGACCAAATTCAATCCGTAGCCTAGGGCCACTTTGTCTCACCTTCATTTTTCTTTTCCAGCGGGGTGCCACAGGGTTCGTCTCTAAGCCCCACCCCTTTCAATCTATATGTTACCCCTCTGACTGGTTTGGTTAAGTCCTACGGATTCTCTCTGGCGTCATATGCTGACCCCATTCAAATCTTTGTGTCAGTCGTTGGCAAGCCAGAGACAACAGCTGCTAAGTTTCATGATTGTATGCTCCACACAGGCAATTGGATGAGGGACAATTGTCTGAAAGTAAATTCTTCAAAAACAGAGGCTTTGTTATTTGGCAACAATCTCTCTGTTTGGTCTGCCAACTGGTTGCCCCATCAACTGGGCTCTCTCCCAACCCCAAGTGTAAAAGCCAAAAACTTAGGAGTGATTTTTGATACTACGCTAACATTCGAGGGACAGAACAACCATATCACCTCTTCTTGTTTTCACATTCTGAAAATTCTCAGGAAGGTTCTCCCCTTCATTTCCTCAGCTCTGAAGAAAACAGTAGTCAAGGCGTTCTTCATCAGCTCACAAAAACGTTGTCTAAATAAGCAGCAAACCCTCCAAAACTAGGAAGCCCGATTACTTCTGGGCATCCCTAGACATAAGTCAGCATTCCAAGCTCTGGTTCATCTACACTTGTTACCTGTTGCAAAACGTATTAAGTTTAAAGCTCTGTGTATAGCTTTTATGTCCCTTCACGGCCAGGGCCCTAGTCAACTGACTCACTACTTCAAACCTTACAATTCCCAAAGATCAATCCGTGCTGCCACTACCAGAAATCATGTCGTCCCCAAATTTTAAAAAGTCAGAAGGGCCGAAAGAGCTTTGTCACAAGTACAGTAAAGCTGTGGAACTCTCTTCCCCTAACCCTCAAGAATGAATCAAATTTGCTTGATTTTAGGAAAGGCTTGAAAACCTGGCTATTCAATCAGTAATTCTTAGGAAACTTTCCTAGATTTCTTATGCTGCACCTCAGAAGCTAGCGCCTAGGCACCTCAGAGTATTAGCTGTGCTTTATAAATCTTTTTTTCATTTCATCAACATTACCTCATACATAGTCCTTGAACTTCCTGGGAGCATCCCTTTGATGCTCCTACGTACAGGTTCTTTATCATAAGTCTTCAAATTCAACCTTGATGAAATACAATTGTTTATATTTTCATTTACATGTTTCGGTTTTACATATTTCACCTTTGATGAAACAATTTCTCTATCTTTTTACCCCAGGCCTTTATGTTTCAAACAAGCATAGAGATGAGCCACTTCTACCTCACCACACTTTACCACATTCCTTATATTCCATCTTTTCCCATCATCCATTATGACTGAACATTTCAATACCTCTTGCACCTTCTAGGTTCTGACCATTTAGATTCTCCTTTGCTGTTTTCTATGCACACCTTCCTTCATTGTTTCTTCATTTACTTTTGCCATCTTGCCTTTCTTCATCCATGTTGGAACAGCTACTGTACTTGCTTTCATACCCTTCAATAACATGAATGCTGTTTCCTCTGTAATAGAATGTAGAGTTGTTCTAAAATTCCACACCATTTTTTTTATTTACTCTTTCCAATCAAGGTCACTTTGTAGAGACAAGTGTATGTTTTCTCCTTCCTATCTATTAAATCTTTCAACAACACCATTTTCATGTGGGTGATATTAAGCGGTTTTCTTGTGAATAATTCCACTTTGAGCCAAAAACTCTTCAAACTCCTTTGCTACAAATTGTGGCTCATTATCTGATATCAACTCTTCAGGATATCCTTCTCTTATGAATACTTTTTTTCAGAATTCAATCACCACTTTAGCTTTCACCTCCCTAATAAAAGCAATCTCCAGCCATTTGGAATAATAATCCATTAATACTATGGCAAATCTCTCAACTGTCCCCAAAATTTCAAAAGGTCCACTTACATCTATACCTACATTTTGCCATGCATGTTCCAGTAGCTCCATAGCTATTACAGGTGTTCCTTTCGCGGTATGTGACTTGTCACTACATGCACAAGCAACACATCCTCGCACAAATCTTTCCACCTCCCGATCTACCTCTGGCCACCAAAAGTCCAATCGTACCTTGCGTTTCATAGCTGACATACCTCCATGTCCTTCATGCAGAGCAGCAGGCAATTTGGCATGTACATTTCTAGGTACAATAAATTTGTCACCCCTTCTTAAAATACCATTGATACATGATAATTCTGTCCAAAGTCACTGTAGTCTTAGTTCAATTGGAAGAAGTCATGCAATTTTCCTTGTAGTAACATTATTAGGGCAACCCAATGTATAAAACGTTATGACTCCATATCCCAGCCTGTAAAGGCAACCATTTGTAAAACTTCCTGCCTGTGTCCAGCCCTTAGAATATTAGTCCTTTTTCTATTTCCATTGTATGCACTCCTCTTGCTGCTCCCAAACGTCGACACAAATTACTCAGCTTCCTAGTTGCCAGAAAGTAGGACACAGCTGCTTTACTTATAATAATGGCTAACAACGTAACCCTGTCATGTATAAATCTGCTGTGCTGCGTGAAATTTCAAATTGGTCTCACTAGATCTAAGCCCACTGACGCCGACAGTCAGCCGCCTCACCTACGATATTTCCACACCTCCTCAGACCCATGCGCTCCTCCTTCACTCGGGATGGCAAGAGCAAGCTACACCCTATCACTGGCACCTTACAGCGCATACATGCACTGTGCGCTCCTCCTTCACAAGGGCAGCCGGGAACATGGGTGTATACTAACGACATCATGTGAGGTGTACTCGAAGCCTGGCTACGCTTGCAGCTTAGCGATAAGAACGCTTGTGGCAATATACACTCACGGACTCACACCGCCACTGAAGCTACAAAATAAATCAATATAAGTAAAGCCAACCTGATGACAGCGCCCTGTACTAACAGTATCCTAAATCACATCTCCTGCGGAACGCGCTTCCCTTCACAGTGCGACAACGAGACTCCCAAAGCATTTACACAACCTGACACTGCCACCAGATGAAAATCCACCGGCCATTAACACCAACTGCCATAGTCTCCTACTGTGACTGCCCCTTCATATGGCAGTATGCCAATCACTAGTTCCTGCTCACGCCTGTACTCTCCTTGCTCCCAGCTGTGCTGGTCAACAGTTGCGCAGCCCCACTCCTCGCTGTGTTGGCGCTGGACACTTCGGGGCAGATTTACAAGCCCCTTGCGCCACTTTTGCGTCACTTTTCCCATGTTAAAAATGACGCAAAAGTGGCGCAAGGGCCTTGTAAATAAGCCCCTTTATCTGGCACATCTGGGTCCTCGATGAAACACCGGCAGAAAGGTCGCCTTAAACTTTGTATTGGGCTGGTCCTGTCATCAATTGCAACACACTCTCGTCGCCACTAAAACGTCCACTTTCTATAGACAAAATCCTCATAGACTCATTGGCAAACATATGCTTTTATTTAAGCCGTGAAGACAGCGCCCAGCCCGTGAACAAGGCGGGCCGCAAATGTCAGTTTACATGTAAACAAGATCCCACATTCCAAACCCCTCTTTATTACATCACTGCCTTGACAACCTCTTGCCCAGGCAACCACTCTCAATATACAACAGAGACAGCACACTCTCCAACAAATAAGCAAAGTATAGTAAATGATAAAATTCAAGGTTATTTTGAGGAAAGAAAGTATTCAATGAAAGGTTTAGTTGTAGCATATTTGAGAGTAAGGGCTTGAGTTTTCTATCAGATGGTGAAAAACAACTTTTTAACAGCTGTCTTGGGGTGCTTTGAAACAGAGTAAAAGCTTAGAACTGCATACGTTAGCAGGACTGAAAATACACATATGATGAGTGTCTCTAAAATAACGAACGAGCAGAGCTGTACTTTGTCACACTAGCAGCAACTAACAATGTTCTTCACACATGCACATTTGATTACTGTCTGTCACCTGAAATTTGGTTCCCTGCTGAATTGTATCCTTGGTTTCGAACACTAGTTCCCTCTGGCTACTCCGTGCTTCTTGTTAATCATGCTAAAGCCAGAGTCTCAGTAAACTGTAACTTTGTAAAAAGTCTTTGAAATATTTGAATAATGCCTGAATTTTCTTTTCTTTTTCTCTGGTTCAGTCTCTTCCTCTAATCCTGACCACCATTCACCCTACCCCTGACCAGCTCCAATCCTGTCCTCCTGTTCACTCACCCTTCCTTCTCTCAATTCCAGTTCATTCCACACCTATCCCCATGTCTATCACCCTCACCTCCACCTATACCCTATACAACACTTTCCCTCAACTACACCCATCGATTATCCTGTACTTCTACACACAGATGACTATGACCCTCACTTCTATGCATACACCATGCCTCTCTATACTCTAGAACCTCCTGTCCTTCTACAACACCACATCTCACCTTTCTATCCATGCTCCTACACCTCACGTTCCCACATGCCACTTTCTTCAGTATATAGCAGCACTACACTCTAATGATTAGGGTCGTAATCTCCATGCCCCCTTGTTACCTTACCACCCTCCTCCCTCCTCTCCAATCTCTCCCACACCACAATTTACCTCACTACCATCACTCCACTACCCAGTTAACCTACCCATAACACCAGTCTCAACATCCCTACCGCATTGCTGTAACTCAGACTAGCCATACCTTACTTCCACTATGTTGCTCTTTCAGTACCATGCCACTGACTCTTATGATGCTCGCCCACACATCAACCCCATCCCCACACAACTTTCTCTTTCCCATCCACACCCAACTTCCTTCATCCAATCCTCACCCAACTTTTCATGACCCTTTCATCCTACCTGTTACCACCTCAAAGCTCTCCATATTTTCCTTCAGAATTTCACACCATCCACTACTTCTACACATTAGATACACCCAAACCATTTACCTAATAGCCACTCTCCCATCACTAAATGTACTCTTACTACAAGATGTGGCAGCTAGTCACTATCTCATCTCTACTCCTTTCTCATCTAACACTCATATTCATAACTTACGACGTTCTGCTCCAGTGGAATTTGAGAATCTCAGCTGTAGTATTCCTCGAAACTTATAGTAGGGAAGGTGGATGCAAATGTGAGAGCATGAGATTTTTGATCAGAATTGAGCATAACCTTGTATCAGATAATATTTAGTTTCTATTCAACTATACAATATGTAGGAAAGACAGAGATGAAACTATAGGAGGGGGCTGGCCATCATTTTTTGTGACTCCTTACAATGCACGAATTTTGACCTCTACGCCTTGAAGGGAGCAGAAAGCCTAGGCTTCTGCTTCAAACTCAATGCCTCCCTCTCTTTCACAGGAGGCCTAATCTATCGTCCGCCTGGCCCCAGTTCTGAGTTCTTAGAATCACTGGGTGACACCCTAAGCCACTTTTCGCTCAGGTACGCCAATTTCACCATCCTAGGAGACTTTAATCTCCACTTAGAATGCAGAAACAAGCCAGGAGTGGACAATTTTCTCGAAATCACAGAATCGCTTGGAATGCACCAACTGGTTGTAACTGCTACACATCAGGCAGGCCATACGCTAGATGGAGTTTGTTCTAACTTCACCTTACTAATGGTCGACACCCCCATTTCTCAAATATGGTCTGTTGGACTTGGCCCTTTTGCCCTGAATTTTTTTGCTTTTGTAAGAATAAAACATGGTGTGTCTGAACAGAAAATAATAAATGCTGTGCAATGTTGTACACACCGTTATTTCCGCCATCTTAGAAAAGCACTGTGGAAAAAGGTTACTGTTAAAATGGACGCCATGCCTGCCTGCCCATGTGACGCCTGACTGAGGTGGGTTGGCAGTCTAGTGGTTTGTTTCCCAGCGCCCCCTGCTTTTGGAGGGAAACTTCGCACTGAGGGTGCTCTACTCCTCCCCCTAGACCAGTTGGGACCGGTTTCCCAGGGAACCTTCCAGAAGCTTCCAGCCTTCTCTGGTAGGTGGGGTGAGGGGCGGATATATAGGAGGGGCTGGGCTGCCATGTGCTCAGAGTGACAGAGCAGGAGAAGTGACCGAGGGGGAACTCTGCCAGGAGGTACCGCCACATTGGGCCTGTGTGCTGGCCCCTGTGCCCAACTGTACCCCTCTGCTGTCCACAGGGCTAGTGAGAGCCCCCTTACTGGAGTGAAGACTGCTGACCCAGGAGGAGTGCCACTGAATAGGGGATGACTGTTCCTAGGAACTGCGGTCCTGTCTTGATGAAGTCCCGCCTGCCTGCTGATCTTGCCCAGTAGGGCCTGATGCTCTCCTACCTAGCGCCTCGTGAGCACTATAACCGTGCCCTGCCTGCTGGCTAGCGCCTAGAGAAGAGGAGCGCTTAACTTACTGCCCAGGAGGTGAGGAGCTGACCCCTGCAGCGCAGTGCTGCGAGAGCACTATAATTCCATTGACGGGGCCTTTCTGCCTGCTTTACAGCGCCCTGTGAGCGCTTTGTCTGCCCAGGAATGAGGAGCTGACGCCTGCAGCGCTGTGCTGCCTAGGCGCTACTTTAATGTGTGGAACCCTGAACGGTTGCCAGCTCCCTAGCGCCTCGTGAGCGCTGCCTCTAGCCCCTGCACAAGGAGAGCGCTGTCCGTGTACTGCCCAGAAGAAGGGTGTGGGACCTGCAGTGTGGGCTGCCAGGGAGAGCGGTTTAACTTAAAAGCACGCCAGGAGCCTACCCCGTATTGGCGTTTTATTTAAAAACGGGAGCCTACCCCGTATTGCCCCCGCAAGAAGAAAATTGCCCAAGATCACCGCTGCGGCCCGAGCCGCCGAGCGCACCAGGAGCGGGTGCCTACCCCGCCTTATGCTTTAAATTGAGCGGGTGCCCACCCCGCATATTGCCGCCAAGAAAAGAATCACCGCCGCCACCCGGGCGCAGAGAAAATCCCGGGCCGCTGCGCTGCTCACAGCGACCCGGAAGCCAGGCCGGAGCGCGCCTGGTTGGGGGCGTGGCCTGCCAGCCCGAAGGAGGAAGCCGGAAGCAAGCGGTGGTGTGGCGGGGCTCCCGTGGTGACGAGGGAGCCCCGTGTGTGGATAGAAGCCAGGCGGGAGCCTACCCCGCGCTGGCCCCGCACCGAAAGACGTCCGGAGCCTCACGGGCTCCCCAGCGGAAGTCCCGGGTCCCAGGAGGGGGCCCGGGTGAAGTCTTAGGAGGTGCCGGTGATCGGGGCTCCCCAGGAGCTGAGGAGAGCCCCGAGTGCAGCCGCAGGACAGTCGGTGAGTGGGGGCCGGGCGAGTCGGGGCACATTGCCGGTGCCCGCCCCCGGTGCCCGTGCTACTCCTTACAGCTGCCCTGTCTGACAGTGGGCAGCTGCGACGTAGGAGGCCTTTTGTATTTAGGGATCCCAGAGGGGGGGCCCCAGAGGCACCGTAAGTGCCAGTGACCCTTGGGGACTCCAACGGACCGGGGCTCACCTTGGGCACCGTGGTGCCAGTACTCTGTTGGGGGGGTTTTACAGCGGTGCCCCGAGAGTCTGAGCAGCTGCAACGGGACCATATAGTTGTTGAGTCCAGAAGAGGGGCTCCCGAGGCGCAGTGACGCCAGAGACTGATCTACAGGGTTGTGGACAATGATTTTGGGGGTGCCACAATGGGTGCACTACCGGGCTGATGGTACGCATAATGTTTTCTGCTTACTTAGGTTCGATGCCCATAGGATTATGCCTACTGCAGGATGTGGTTCACGCTCATGAAAATGCCTCACGTCAGGCTGAGGTTCTAGGTGTCACCAGTTTTGCCCTATTGATTTGATGGTTATGCCCAGGGTCATGCTATGAGGCAAATGGGATCCGGGCCCCATGAGTATTGCGTAATGTGTTGTATACTGATGAGCTTTGGGGCCTGATATGATTTATACCTAGTGTGATTTATGCGTTTATGCCTAAGGTTTCGCACAAGGTTATGTTCATGCCCAATGTGACCAACGCCTAATGATATTGCGTTTCTATGCCTAACCTGATGCTTCCATTCCAGGCTTCCGGCAAAGGTGATTATGGTCTACTGGGATGCCCCATGCTATGCCTGCTACCTCTATCTGGGCATGCCTAGGGCAGTGATGGAGGGTACATGGGGTTACCGCGCTATTCATGAATGTCATGCTATGTCGCATGCATATGTTTAGGCCGACTCCGATTTATGCAAATGCGATTCATGCTCATGGTGTAGGCCTCCTCTGAATAGAGTTATGCCTAATGTCTTTTTCGGCCTAATGGGTGACTCATGCTCTCAGGCTACAGCAATGATGCTTTATTCTTGCGTCTATTATTACTAGTGGACTTTCATTCCCCCTGTGCTTGTGATGATTCTGGCAGGGGCCCGATTGGCCCTGCCTTGTACATAGTCACCACTGTTTATGTCTACCGGGTGCCGGTTGGCGCCGTGTTACCACTGTGGTTACATTCTGCTAATGCTGATTGCATAATACATATGCTGTTTTTCTTACTCCAACTGGTGTGGTCTCCTTTTTGTAGTGTGCCTGGTGGGTCGCCTGTGTGTGCTGCGCGGATGCTTTACACAATGCTCCTGGTTTAGCCTTCCCGCTCCGCACCACGCTACCCCGTTTCCAACATGGTCAGATCATAAATGTATTCCGCTCAGCATTAAGATGCCAGTTGTTAAAAACCCCCCCTAAGCAAATACCCCCCCCTCACCTCCAAGGCGCAAATGGGCTAAACTGGTTTCCAATCCAAAGCTGCCTACTCTTGCCTATGCATCCGTACCCATCCTAACTGGAGACACTCTGGATGATACACAACTCTTCCATAAGTGGATGACATCAATAAGCAACGAACTAGCCCCACTTGAACAACCTAACAAGAAGCGCAAACCCAAAATCCACCAAGCCCCTTGGTACACGCCCACCTTAGCTCAACTACATCTCCAGTATAAACAACTGGAACGTAAATGGAGAAGAGCCTATGATTCAGCAGAACAAAATGCCTTTAAATTAAGCAGGAAAAAATACCCCTCACACATTAAATTAGCAAAAAAAGAGTACTATACTCGAACAAACTTTCTGAGGCACACCACGATCAGAAAACTATTTTTTCAATGATAAAGTCCTTCACCGACCCTAAAACACTGAGTAGGGAAATTCCCCCATCGCAGACTTTATGCGACCAGATCTCTATCTTCTTTGAAGAAAAAATCCATAATTTACAAAAGGATTTTACTACTACCCCTACGCAGAATTTAGGTCCTGACCCTGCTCACATTGGTCCTTCATTTCAGGCCTTTGGAACTTTTTCACTCGAGCAAACTCGCAGAGCAATAACTGCCTGCAAATCAGGCTCTCCTGTTGATGCTTGCCCACCCACGGTCCTTCACCAAACTGTAGACATCGTTAATCCTGTGATTAACCAGATAGTCAACTCCTCGTTAGCTACAGGCACAGTCCCAGATGAATGGAAACTGGCCATAGTTAAACCATTGAAAAAAAACAGAATATTGATTCATCAATTCTCTCAAACCTTAGACCAATATCGCTACTACCTGTTTTGGGTAAAATCACAGAAAGACTGGTCAACAGAGAACTATCCAACTTTCTTGAAGCAACTAAGATCCTACATCCCCGTCAATCAGGTTTCCGTCCCAAACACTCAACGGAATCTGCGCTACTAGAAATAGTTGAAACATTAAAATCTACTTTAGATAAAGGCAGGAAGGCGGTTCTGATTTTTCTCGATCTGTCAGCCGCATTTGACACCATCTCCACACAATATCCTCCTCACACGGTTAAAGATTAGCGGCATTTCAAACAAAGCACTAGCCTGGATTAGATCCTTAGCATATACAAAAGAAAAAGGTATGGAGGGATCAATCACTCATTTATTTTCGTCCAAGGTACCATCAATTACCCTGACGTGTTCAATATTTTATGAATATAAATATCAACGATTTTGTTAGCTACACATATCATTTGGCGTGATTCTGATACAAAAATTAATTACACACTAAACATCAAACAAATTATATATAACAAACAAAATACATAAAAATCAGACATAAATCATTGTCACAACAACAATACATATATACAATATATACAACATATACAAAAACCCTACTTCTAACATGTATTAATGTACACTCCTCAATCTGAGTGGTACATTCCGAGGTAATCCTCTTCGCACAAGAGGTACCACTCCTCTCTCTTATTTACTTATGTGCGCCTAAAGTCTAAAGCCAGATTCACAAGTAATTGGACTCCTCATATATCTGTCGACGCGGTCGCGTTTCAGCCCCCAATTTCTTTCGGCTTCCTCAGGACAAGGGTATACAATATCTACAAAAGTAATCAAGGTTTAAAAATACATAACTATACATATATTCTACCGATCTAGTACTATCCCTTATTTGCCCATACAGTGCTCAATGAAATTAGTCAAAAGACTAACACGTGAAAATATTCTCTCCCATCAATGGTATAAAGTGTGTATTAGTTCCAGCGAATTCTTGTAGTAACACCCTTTCTAAGTGTATATTTAGTCCATGTCATTGTGTCTGTGCTTGCACCTGCTCTCATAAACTACCTGGAATCTATTCCTAACTATCAGGATCCAGGCAATTCCTTATCTTCGGGGTAACATGCCCCCCACATAACACGGTTCCATGCTTCGTCTGGACACCTATCAAGATAACAAGGAGGTCAATGTACATAAAATTGCTATTCATCTACTGCAAAGCCTCCTTCTATCCAGGTACAAAAATGCATACTAAAAAATTACCTTCAATTTTTTATGCCACTTTAAGCAACCAATGAAGCCCTACGGTCAATGGCCGTTCCTTCGCCACGATTCCTAAATCAAAACATATACCGCAATTATACTCGCGTCATAAACAATGACGATATTCCTACTCCAAACAATTCAAAAAACAGTAGTTCCCAACTATAGTTACTTGCCGTTAGGGTCCACCATCAAAAGGTGCAATCCTCGCTATTCACGCCACATCATTACGAAGCAAACACTCTCCGGCTGTAAATGAATCAGTACGCGCGTAATCGCGTCATACGCCGCGGCTAGCAACATAGGAAAAAGACTATCAGGAAACGTATGTGTAGTTTCTCGACGTTCCTGATGACCCTTACACGAAAAAAGAGATTACTCTATAACAATGCCATCCGCATAAAGTTATTTAGTGCTCCCAGTGGTTTAACGATAAATGTAAGACACCCCCTCGGTCTTTTAATTAGAGGCTTCTATCATCTAATTCAATGTCTGTCTAAAAGTCACCAAACATAATTTGCATCACCGCCCTTCCTATAATATCTGTATCAAATACAGCTTAAGTATTCTATCTCTCAACACTCACCTTTGTGTAAACACAAGGACATTCCCACACTTTTATTAATAAACTCGTGTGGTACATCTATCTCCTGAAATAAGTAGTATCAAGTCCTCACAAGTGTAACGGGACTACTCACTATCAAGGGAATCAACTTCGTCACCTTGAACCTTTATCATTAAATATCTCTAGCCTCCATAATGCAAGTAATTTCTAATATCCATATATTCAGGCTAAACTCAGATGTGTTTGTTATATATAATTTGTTTGATGTTTAGTGTGTAATTAATTTTTGTATCAGAATCACGCCAAATGATATGTGTAGCTAACAAAATCGTTGATATTTATATTCATAAAATATTGAACATGTCAGGGTAATTGATGGTACCTTGGACGAAAATAAATGAGTGATTGATCCCTCCATACCTTTTTCTTTTTTTTTTTTTGTATATGCTGTAGATTTTTTGCCCAGGTATAGGGAGGGTTATTTGGGCACACCCCCCTGGTTATATATATATTTTTTTTTTTGGGGGGGGGATTAGATCCTTACTCACTAACCGTAGACAATCAGTGGCCCTAGGAACGTTCCTTTCCTCTGAACGTCCCATTACATCAGGTGTGCCACAAGGCTCCTCCCTCAGCCCTCTGTTGTTTAATATATATATGGCCCCTCTCATCTCCTTGATATCTTCTTTTGATATCGAAGTAACATAATACGCAGATGATACGCAATTGATCTTATCCCTGGACAAAGATTCCATTAAGGCAGAACTTAATTTTAAATTATGCCTAACAGAGGTCATCCAATGGATGAAGCTTAACCACCTGAAATGTAATACAGACAAAACTGAGATCCTACTAATAGGAAAGGACAACCCCTTCAAGCTGAGTGTGTGGTGGCCGGAAGTCGCACCAGCACCCCCAAGCACAGTGGAAGTAGCAAAAAACCTGGGAGTGAAATTCGACACATCACTCTCCTTTCGACCACATGCCCTAACGGTGGCAGGGACATGTTTCAACATAATCAAAACACTTAAAAAATTCTTTGACTTTATTCCACTTCCCACAAGGAAGACAGTCGCGGTGGCACTTATTCTATCACGACTAGACTACTGCAACAGCCTACTCGCAGGAGCTAATAAACAGGTGCTCAAGAGATTACAAGTGGTACAGCATGCTGCTGCTCGTTTAGTGCTAAAACTACCACGTAGATCTTCCGCCTCAGCAGCCCTCAAAACCCTTCACTGGCTACCCTTGCACAAGAGAATCCTCTTTAAGGTACTTCTAATCACCTTTAGAGCATCCAAGAATCTAGGACCTACATATCTCTCGGCCAAATTCACCCCCTATACTACTGCCAGGACACTCAGATCCTCATCTGCAAATCTGCTCAAGCCCCTCTGCTTCAGGAGCAAAACCAAAGGAGGAAAATCCGTAGCAGTTTCGGGCACCAGAGCCTGGAACCTTATGCCCACACACTTAAGGCTGCTTAAAACTGAAACCCAGTTCAGAAAAGCTTTGAAGACCTGGATCTTTGGATCCTCAGATGAACTTTTCTCATCACTCATATAGTGGCTGCCTGTGTCTACCTTGACTATCTCCCGCTTAGCGCCATGATGCTCCTTTCGGAGTGACAGTCGCGCTTTACAGATGCACATTCAAATTCAAATTTCTCAGCTACTTTGTTGCACCTCAACACACAATTCATCTTTTTGAAATAAGCACAGCAAGCCTTGCTTAAATTGTTCTTCCTTCACATACCACTGCACCACCAACACAACACACTAAAACATGCATAAAATGCCTAAAAAACCACAAACTAACATCATAACCCACAACACACAATGCAGTACACAACATAACACCAGAAGACAAAACAGCTCTAAGGCACACCTCTACATCTAGCACAACACCATTGAAAACCTCACTACTGCTTCCATGTTCACTCAGAATTCCACATTGAAAATGCCACACCCATATCCCATAGTGTTCCTCTCACAAATGCAAGCACACTGTTGGTCCTGGTCCTTTTTGCAGTTTTATCCTCAAACTGTTTGCTTACTTCCTCCTATTTTTTCTGACCTGTTTTTGTTGGCTTTAGGACTCTGAGCACTTTACCACTGCTGATCAGTGCTAACATGCATATGCTCTCTGTGTAAATTGTGATTCTGATTGGTTATCCATGATTGGCATATTTGGTTTACTGGTAAGTCCCTAGTAAAGCGCACTGTGTGTGCCCAGGGCGTGTAGATCAAATGCTACTAGTGGGCCTGCAGCACTGATTGTGCCACCCACACAAGTAGCCTTTCAAATGTGTCTCAGACCTGCCACTGCAGTGTCAGCGTGTACAGTTTCTAACTGCCATGTTGACCTGGCAAGTGTACCCATTTCCCAAGCCCAAACCTTCCCATTTCTTATATGTAAGTCACCCTGAGGTAGTCCCAATGTACCCCCATGGGCAGGGTGCAGTGTATGTTAAAGGTAGGAAATGTACTGGTGTGTTTTACATGTCCTGAATGTGAAACACTGTGTATTTCATCTTTCACTATTGCAAGGACTAGCTCTCCCATAGGCTATCATTGGAGCTGCCTTGTAACATTTTACAAGTGTAACTTTCAATTGGGAAAAGCTAGAGATTTGGAATTTGAGCTCTCTGAACTCAGCATTTAATAACACACCTTTTAGTAAAGGCGGATTTTAAATTGTGTGTTTGAAAATGCCACTTTTAGAAAGAGGGAATTTTCTTGTTTAACCATCCTGTGTGTATCTGCCTGTTTGTGGATTCACCGTCTGGTTTTAGACTGACAGGGGCTGTTTGTGCATTCACTCCAGACGCTCACCCAAAGGGAGCTGAGGTGTGCCCTGCATATGCTGATGAGCCATCCTGGGCAAGAGTGGTGGGAGGAGTTGTCACAAGCACCTGAATTGGCTGTGGCTGCCCTGCATAATGCTGTCTCCACCCCCTGCAGTGTGGCTGGACCAGGGAGGACAGAACTGGTTTCGCTGAGGAAGAAAGTTTCCGAACAAAGAATTCAAAGGGAAAAAGGGATATAAGTATTAAACCTAAATCCTCAGAACTTTAGAACACCCTGCCAAAAAGAAGAGCTGAAGAGCTGTCAGGGGGAGTACGGCCCCTTTGCTGTGTGTTGCTTTGCTGGGTTGGCCTGCAGTTGCTGCTTCTGTCCGTGGGCAGTGGAAAGGACCAGACTTTGATTTTGCTTCTTGGAATCAACACCGGATGATGCAAAGCCTCGCTGAGTCCTGGCACACAGCTGACAGCTCCTCAGAACCCATGCCTGAAGACACGAAGTCCTGCGAAGCCTCGCCGTGCAGCCCCCAGCACTGATACTGGATGACGCAAAGCCTAGCAAAGTGACGCATCACCTCCGGTGAGCAACACATCATACCTGTGCGCCAACTTTTCCGACACAGCACCCACAGACCATAACTGTCTTGGAATCGACACATCACGTCCCCCTACAGTCCGGGTTTGATGCATCACTTCTCCTGCATGCACCACTGTTAGGGTGGGAGAGGAGTGGCTCAGACACCATCACGCAGGCTCAGGATTGAGCCTGATTGCTTAAGGTATGGTGGGGGATGGAGGGGGGAAGTGGGGGCGGGGGAGCGATCTAAGACAGAGTGTAGAAATAGGGGGTGCAATAGAGTCTTGTGATATAGGTGACATTAAGTGACAGAGAGCTGCTTGGCTGGCTTGTTGGCCAATGAAGGAATATATGAATCAGGGAACAGATATGAACCAATATGGCTAGACTGAGAATTCTTACCATCAACATATGTGGTCTCAATTATATAAAGAAAAGGCAAAGGGTTGCTGTGGGATTTCATATGTCTGGAGCAAATATTATCTGTATCCAAGAGACTCATATTGAGGGGTCACAACTTCATTTACTTAATACACTGGGGTATAGACTGGTCACCGCCACAACACAGGGAGCCAGGGTAAGGGGGGTTGCCATATTGGCTAAAAGTGGTGGGATACAATTTTTACGGTCATCTTCTGACAAATTCGGGCGATGGGCAATCACGGAATGCCAATACGGCATAGGTCAGAAAATGACATTATGTACTATATATGGGAGCACAAGCGACGACCCCAATGTATTTGATAACATCTCCAATGAACTTGCCCACTGGCCCCTCCCATTGATTGTATGTGGGGATTATAATATTAACTTACCCCGCGATTGGTCACTGGAAGCCGGGTATAGATATCAGGTGAGGAAACCGAAAGTGTTTCAGGCCTTAAAAAAATTATGTCAGACCCATGGCTTGATAGACTGCTGGCAAATGATGCAACCATGTGACCCTGGGTATACCTTTTTCTCCAATCCTCATTTGACTCACGCGAGATTAGATTATATGTTTGTTTCTAACATCATGAGTTCAAAATGTATAATTGAAAAGCTACCACGGGTCTTATCAGATCATAACCCCTTAGCCTTGAATATAGAAATGGGAGCAGTTAACCCAAATGTGAGAACCTGGACCTTTGAGAGGGCAATGCTGCTTAATAAGGAGTACTGCAGGCATATGAGACAATGGATACCAGGGTTGTGGAGGATAATCTGTGGAGCGCAGCAATTAAGGTGATCCAGGATGCCCTGAAGCCAGGGATTAGGGGGGAAACGTTACGGTTCTCTCTAAATCTCAACAAAGAGGCTAAACAAAAAAATTTGGGGGCAGCCGAGGAGGGATTGAAAGGGGCTGTGCATGAGGGACGGGAAGTTGAACCAGAACAAAGACGCGTGGCGATTGCTAAAACCGCCATTACGGATATATTAACGGAGAAAGCAATAGTTAAGGCGACAATACATAGAGAAACTGTATACGAACTAAGTGAACAGATTGGTCATCACTTGGCAGTCCGTACTAGACAGCAAATTACATCTAATCTGATACGGGAAATTAATGATCCAGAATATTGACGGAAGACCGAACCAGAAGCAGTCAGATCGGCATTTCAGCGGTATTATCAAAAGTTATATGAGGCTAGTACGGGTGAAGAGCAGAGTAAGATCGAATATATCTAGACCAAATCCCATTTTCAAGGCTGGAGGAAGAAGATCAGGATAGTTTGGATTGCCCACCACAATGGGAGGAGATTTTACTCTCCATGAATAGCTTAGCTAAAGGGAAAGCGGCTGGCACAGATGGTATACCAACCGAATTTTATTTGATCTTTTCCCAGCAGTTGAAGGGAATAATCAATGACTTATTTACACATATTTTTCATGGTGGGCGACCTCCGGGTTCATGGTCCCTAGCAAAGATTGTGTTTTTAAAAAAAACAAAAAAACAAGCCGCCTACACAACTGGGGTCTTATCATCCTATCACCCTGATTAATGGTGATTCTAAAATCTATTCTAAACTATTGGCCAGCCGACTTTCATCGGTAATTCACAAAGTTGTATCAAATCACCAGCATGGGTTTATCCCAGGCAGGTCTACTATTGATCATGTCCAAAGAGTGATTCCTCTATTTGATATCACTGATGTTGCAGGAGACCCTATCGCACTTATTTTTCTGGATGATGAGAAAGCCTTCGATAGGGTCTCCTGGCAATATCTGTGGACGGCTATGTCAAGAAATGGTATTAGGGAGGATTTTATTAAGGTAGTTCAAATGTTATATACTGAACCGTCAGCCACAGTGATGGTGAATGGGATATATTGGAGAAAATTGTAATCACCAGAGGGAGCAGACAGGGGTGCCCGTGCTCTCCTCTTCTATTTGCGGTGTTTATCGACCCCTTTATCCGTAAGCTAGAGAGTAATGCACTAACACTGGCAATATGGTCTCGGAATTGGCCTACCAAAACCCTTGCCTATGCTGATGATATCGCGCTGGTCACATCTGATCCAAACACGGCTATAAAAATAATAGAAGACGAGGCCAAGCGCTTTGGGTGTGTATCCGGCTATGCGCTGAATCAAGATAAAACACAGATAGTACTCAACCAAAAAATCACGACGGGAGACAATCGGGTAGTGGAAAGAGCCACATATCTGGGTGTTAGTATAACATCAAAACTGGTTAACTTAGTCAAGAATAACATGGAACCCTTAATGGAACATACAAAAAAAGAACTTGGAAGGCTAAATAATTTACATTTGTCCATAGGGGGCAGATGTAATGTAGTAAAAATATTATTCCTCCCAAAAGTTTTATACTTTTTTAGGGCAATATGTTTGGAATTTACGCCTCAATGGTTTAAAGCAATAGAGAGCATGTTTTCCAGGTTTATATGGGGATCCACAAGACCACGCAGAGCACTTAGATTCATTACCTTGCCAAAAGATAGAGGGGGTTTGGCCTTCCCCAACCTGAAACTTTATTATTGGGCCACCACGTTAATTTACAGCCGGGAGCTACTGCTGACAAACGTAGATAATAGGTCCAATGGTAGGATCCCCTCACCACAGGAACTTATGTTGGGCGAGGAAACAAGAGGGTGCCTATGGCGGCAACTACATGATAGTTATTACAAGAAAGTTCGTTTTAAAACTCTTTTTAGTATCTATAAAGTATGGAGTGCCGTACGTAAAATGTTAGGAATTGGCAGACTATCTTTTTATACGCCGATATTTAATAATCTTAATCTCCCAGAGATCTTTGGAGATCCTTGCATGGACAGATGGGTGCGGGCTGGGATCACTCAGATTGGCTGTTTTTTTCATCCTCAGGCATCAAGTCTTTTGATGAATTGAAAAACGATTATATTTTAGACCGTAGAGATTTTTTTTAATTCCTCCAGGTCAGGGATTATCTGTGGCGAAAGGGAGGAGGAAGAGCCAAATTTCAGAGAGTCAAAACCATTGAAAGTCTAATCAGAAATAGAACTGGATCTATTGGGGAAGTTTATGAATTTATCAATGCCACTATGCCCGATGATATGGATAAATGCTCTTTAAAATGGCAGCCTAAATTGGGGGTTTCAGCGGAAACATTTTTTCTATTCCTATGAACTATCACAGTCTCTTTTAATGTCCACCAGGCTACAAGCACAATTTTATAAGACTTGCTTCTCGTTGTACTATAAACCTTATAAGGTAGCCAAGTGGGGGTCAGGAAAAGGAACTGTATGTCGACAGTGTGCACTTTATGAAGCTGACATAGTTCATATGTTCGCATCCTGTAATGTTTTGCAAGAGTTAATTACTGATATATCGGATTTTGTATCAGAAGTGTTGAGAACAGGAATAGAAATATCAGTTGAAGAAATAATGTTAGGCACGGCAGGAACAAGTCGAGCAGGGAATGTGCAGGGACTGATTTTTGTGGCTATGGCTGTCTTAAGGATTTGCATCGCTTCGGCTTGGCTAGATCCAAGCCCACCTGCTTTTCAACAATGGCGTGCCAGATTGTTGGCAACTTGTAGCCTGGATGTAGCCATATATAAAAGAAAAGGGCGTCGTATGCGCAAAAGGAGTTTGAAAATCTGGGATCCTCTGATAAAATGGATGCAAAGGCATAACGGGACTGGGTAGGGACTATGCTTGTTTTCTTATAGTACTGAAACCCAAAGGATGATAGCCCGAAATAATACCTGTGGGTAAACCACTGTTATATTTTTTTATTGGCTGCTATTTGTTATTACTGCACCAGATGAATTATGCACTGTCATTTTTTTTTACAGTCTGAGAGGGTTGGGGGAGCGGGGGAAGGGGGGTGGTATTGTATGGTAAATAAAATAATAAAGATTATAAAAAAAAAAAAAAAAAGAACTGTTGCAACGCCTCCACAAGCACTCAGGAACAGATGCATTGTTGTGTTTTCTGACACTTCCCTCCTCTGCAGCTGTTTTGCCTTGTGGAGTTTGACACATTTTAGGTACTTTGTGTAAAAGTCACTCATCCATCAAGTTCTATGGACAGAGTTGCTTGAAACTTTTAAAAGTTATATTTTAAGTTGTGTAGGTTGGATATTTGTTGTTTTGGTCTTGTTTGGTTCAGATAAAGAATCTTTATTTCTCTCAACTGGTGTGGTGTCCATTTGTAGTGTTTTCACTGTGTTACTGTGTGTGTTATGTACAACTGCTTTACACATTGCCTGTGAGATCGGCCTGACTGCTCATGCCAAGCAACCAAAGGGGTGAGCAGGGGTTATCTTAGGTGTGTAATCCCCTTACCCTGACTAGAAGGAAGGGTTCCTACTTGGACACGGTGCATGCCACTGTCAACTAGAGACCCCCATTTCTAACATTGGTGGTCAGATGGGAGGATCAGGACTTGTGTTTGTACTTTGACATACAGTGATCAGTATGCACTACTACTGAGTGCAGAGCATTACGTAAACACATGCTGTTTTTCCCTTTTATGTTCTCTGGTTTCTTTCTGGATTTATTTTTTGATAGGTGGAACTCTGGTTAGTTGTTGTACCTGTGAGGCCTTGTCAAAAATGGAAATCAACTTTTGGCACTTGTACATCTATGTGATGAAGGAGCTAAAAGTATTTTGCAAGGAGAGGGGGCTGGCTGTGAGGAGGAGATCCACAAGGCAGGATCTTGAGGCAGCCCTGTATTGCTATGAGGTACCAAGCTGGGAAGCAACGCTATCAGATGATTCTGAGGAGGAGGACTCCTCTGAAAGTGAAGGCAGTGGCCCTAAGAGGGAACCAAAGGGGGGGGGGATGGCTTCTAGCTTGTGAGTGGAGACTGAGAGAACTGGGCCTGGAGCTCAAGAGGGCTACTGCCAACGAAAAGCAATGTGTGTAGCTCATGAATTGAGCTTGGGAGAACTGGAGTTGGAAGTCATGAGGGCTGAATCCAGTTCAAATGGTGGCAGCAACAGTGTTATGTCCAGTACTGAGGAAGAAGTGCATGCACCCAGAGACTTGGTGCCTGACTTGAAGGAGGAAGTTGACAGTTTGTCAGTGGCCCAGATAGGTCCCAATGTAGTGGGATGGGTGGGGGTGGGCCGAGGCCCAGGTTGTCCAACGCCCAGTCCCAGGGCCTGGTTAAGTGAGCACCAGGAGGGAGGCCTAGTCTGTACCTGGAGGCCATCCCCTGAGGGGGATCACAGGATGTCAGTGGAGCTAGTGGGGGGGGCTGTCACAAGCGTTCTACCAGTTCTGGTGTCTGGCAGCACCACTCAAGTGGGAGGATGCATGAGCCCAGAGAACGGGCTGAGGGGGGAGACAGTCTTCATTGGGTCAGGAGTCGCCAGCTTTGAAGTCAGAGCACCCCCAAGACTGACCACGGTGAGGCCACTTCTGGTTTGGGAGGTCTTCATGCACTGTCAGGTAGACAGGGAGCTAAAGACTTGTGACCAGCAGACTCTCACACAACACATGAGGAATGTGTTCGCCTTGGGGGGGAGGTGTTCTACCCCGGAAGTCCTGGTGTGCCAGGCACATGCCCGACCTAAGGGTACAGATCCTGGGTTGGAGGGCCAGGTTCAGGGTGTCCCTACCATTTTGTCTTCTGAGAGTACCCCTCCAGATGGGAGGATGTGGACCCTCAGAGGGAGAGGTAGGGGGAGGGAAGACTTGCATCTGCCCACCCTGAGGGTACAGACCCTGGGATGGGAGGCCAATTGCTGGATAGCACCCCTGAACTGGTGGGAGAATTGTGCTGGATGCTTGCCACGGGCACCCTGAGAATTCTGGCTTTTGGCTTAGCCACTCCTGGAGAGTGGGGGCGGGACCCCAGAATGGGGAGCAGGGGGAAGGAAGCCTCGCCCCTGGCTACTGTCCAGCCTCAGGGTACAGACCCTGGGCTGGAGCACCGGGGTCAGGATTCCATCCCTGACCTGATGGGAGGCAGAGTGGACAAAGGGTGTCAGGCACCTGGGGCTACTGCCCCCAACTCTGATAAACCACAGAGGTTAGAGAGCCCTGAAAGGCATGAGGCCTGGCTCTCATCACTGGCAGCTATATGTTGCACTGTGGGTTGCTGTCCTTGTTGACATAGATGCCCATGGGGGGGTCAGGAGTCACACCCCGGGGGTGGGTGGGGCAACACCAATGTGTTGACCAAGGTGGTACTATCTGCCCACTGGCATACATCTGTGAACAAAGTAAAGTTATGTGCTGCACAGGTGGGATTCACAGGTGAAGAGAAGGTTCCCCATGGGTTAACTTAGTGGGCCCTGAGAGAATGGATAGAGGGATCCAACTGGGTTCAGAGAGGCGTAGAACTGGAATATTGTGGGCCTAGGTCCATGTTCTATCATTCCAATCAGGGAACTCCATCAAGGTATTGATTTGTCTACCCTGACTTTAGGCTGGAAGGGGATTGTGTTGGACTTGTCCCTTTTTGCAGGGTTATCCCCAAACTGTTTGCTTCCTTCTTCCTATTTTTTCTGACCTGTTTTTGTTGGCTTTAGGACTCTGGGCACTTTACCACTGCAGATCAATGCTGAAGTGCATATCCTCTCTGTGTAAATTATGATTCTGATTGGTTATCCATGATTGGCATATTTGATTTACTAGTAAGTCCCTAGTAAAGTGCACTGTGTGTGCCCAGGGCCTGTAGATCAAATTCTGCTAGTGGGCCTGCATCACTGATTGCGCCACCCACACAAGTAGCCTTTCAAATGTGTCTCAGACCTGCCAATGCAGTGCCTGCATGCATAGGTTATAATTGCATTGTCAACCTGGCAAGTGCACCCACTTGCCATGCCCTAACCTTTCCTTTCCTTACATGTAGGTCACCCCTAAGGTAGGCCCTATAATGATTTACTTAAAACGCGAAGACTCTTATGAGTTGCTTTATTAACATGCACAGTTCAGCTTCTTGTCTTATCCAGCCTCCCACCACAAACTGAACTTGTACTTCCTTTTAAAAACCCCTTTACATTCCATCCTAGAATGCCTTCCTCTTACAATTCTATCCTGAATCATAATTAGAGCTCCCGGTTTTATGGTATTTATTTTTTGGCCATTTCCGTCTGTATTTATCCATATTTATTTTTTGGCCATTTTATCTATATTCATCCACATTTATTTTTGCCCCAAGCAAAAGACGACGCTACAGCTAGTATTTTTCCACATTTATTTAAATTGACAATGCACACATGCGCTCGGTTGCTATTGGTCAACACAAGACATTCATCTGAAAACTTTGCCATTGTAGTACAAGCACATGTGCATTTCTAGAGACTTTGAGGACATTGAAGCTCTTTCTGGTTTGTTAATGAAATGAAGACCACTGAAAACCCATTCAATATTCGCTGACGATACTGGAATGGACAAAAGATTCAAAGAAAGAAACAGCGCTTCGAAGCCTCGTCAGGGGTAGTAAGCGCTATATAAATGCAATTACAATACAATACAATGCAAGAAAAAAGCATAGTGGGGAAAGAACAGAATAAACAGTCAGAGATATTGGTCACAGCAGAGGCTCATCTTGTCTAAAGTTCCTTAGATGAACATTTAGCTTTCAGCAGGTTTATGTAACAGACATGAATCATTCACGTCAAGAAACGTTCGTTTAAATCAAGGAGGCAGCAGGCACGCCGTCCAGCTTTACTGCCCTCAGCTGTTGTGCTTTCAATTAGTGGCTTGAATCAAAGAGATTAAAATATCGCATGTCGCCATGTTTACCGCTAAAACATTTATATTCGCATCACCATTTAACCTCTGGCGTTCACGTTGTTTCCCGTAATGGAATACTCCGTGCAGTTGCTCCAGAGAGGGACAGGCCCCTAATGTACTTGACAAAAACGAAAACATCTTTGTACAACATAATCGGGTCCATATGTGGGAGAGATACACAAATTATTTTGAGGACTGATTGTTATCTGAACACGTAGTTCTGTGTGGTTAGATTTCTTAGTAGGTCAGCCCCGCTTTTGTGGGTGTTACAGTGGTAGCAACCCTCGTGCTAATCAAAAGAGTAAGACAGCACGTTATTCAGGAGACTCCAGATGAAAGAAGCATGTCCACAACATGAAATCACTTGCCAACTCCGGAGCGGTTTAAGAAAGTAAACGGAGCAGGAACAGTTCTATACAAATGTGAATAGTACACATGCATTGGTGCAAGGTCTTGCATAGGTAGATGTGAATATTTACAGTGAAAACAGTGAATGAATGCAGAAGCACACAGGGACTAGATCCAGTTGCGGCCAGTGCTGTGTAGGAGTGGCGGGCGTGGAGGGGTGGAGTGTTGGGGGGGTACGGGGTCACGGGACAACATTTAATTAAAAAAAAAAACGTACCTGCAGCTGGCAACGCAATTCCCCCCCTGGACCAGCGGTTTTGCAGACCTGCAGCCCAATAAAGTTACGGTGCCAAGCAGACACACCGATCACCAAAACGACACCAAAACGACACCACAAGACAGGGAATACGAACACCGGTGGCTGCCGCTTTATAGGTGCGGTGGGGGAGGGAGGGCAGGAACCCGAGGCTGCGGAGGGACAGAGATAGGCAGGAGCGGCTTGGAATACACGTACCTTGGAAGTACAAATGTCGGCAGGCTGGCGCAGGCTAACTCGGGCGGTGGGCTGGCGCAGAGGTAATTCGAGCAGCGGAGTCCTGGATCCCTGGAAATGCCAAACAGGAAGGCGTCCTCAAACGTGGTGGTCCGTAGTGCAGGCAACAAAAAGGAAAAACAGGCAGGTGAGCCCCCAAAATAAAGGCCAAAAGTTACCAGGACGGGGCTGGATGTGTTAAGCACGCCCACACAGTGACGACCAGGATTGGCTCAGGGTCACGACCGCCACTAAAAGACCCTGAGCCAATAGGTCCACAGTACGTCACTGAAAGCAATTCCCAGCATCGGAACAGGGGCGTGGCACGGCAACTCTAAACCATGGCAGCGTGGCAAAATTTACTCGTATTTTGCCGTTTTTACATATAAATACAGACAAAAGAAAAATACTTTTCCGTCTGTATTTATATGTAAAAATCCGTTTAAACGGAAAACCGGGAGCCCTAATCATAATGTATATTTCACATCATTACAGGCCCAAGGTACTCCCATGGACAGGGTGCAGTGTATGTTAAAGTAGGACGTGTGCTGGTGTGTTTTACATGTCTTGATAGTGAAATACTGTGTATTTTGTTTTTCACTATTGCAAGGACTAGCCCTCCCATAGGCTATCTCTGGAGCTGGCTTGTAACATTTTACAAGTGTAACTTTCAATTGGGAACAGCTAGAGATTTGCAGTTTGGGCTCTAAGAACACTTTTAGTAAAGGTGGTTTGCAAATTGTGTGAAAATGCCGCTTTTAGAACGTGGGCGTTTTCTTGTTTACTGTGAGAAGTTGGCCTGGTATATGCTGTTCACTAATTAAAGTGGACACCTTGCACCAGGGCAAATCGACTCTTATGGTAGATAGGTTTAAGACAACCTTTTAAAGAAAGCTATCCTAGTGGTAGCTGTGGAGAGCAGCCTTCAGGCTAAGTCTCGGAGGAATGTAAAGCAGCTTGTTTTACCATATAATCTCTTGAATCACCAAATGAAAAGACACCACACAGGTATATATATCAAATATATATGTATTTATTTCTAAATAACTCTCTACTAATCTCTTTATGAGATTAGAAGACAAACATATGCACAAATCAACGTTTCACAATAAGTTAAGCACAAAATATGGCTGGGGCCCTAGGGGCGTACCAGACCATATACTAAGTAAGAGACTTAGGGACAACGACTTGCAGGGAGACAAGGCCTAGGGCCTTCAGAAGTGCTGGGGCCTCACGAAACCACCCAAGGCAGGTAAGTAAAGGACCCACGGGGGACGCGTGCAGTGTAGATACACAGGCGCGGATCGCCGTTGACTTCAATGGGGCAAGTCGCGGTTGGAAATAAAGAGTTTTAGGATACTTCTATAGAACCTACAAGCAAGTCACTTACAGGGTAAGTCGTTCTAGGGCCCACACCCACAGGAGCACCGTAGTGCTGGAGTTACCTCACCCAGGGAAGCCGGGTGCACAGGTGTCCTTTGGTGTCGGGTCGCGGCGTCGTTTTCAATGGCGAACAAAGAAGACTTGCTGCTTGCGGGAGCTGAAGAAGTGTCCGGTGGAATCCAAGCCTGGATTCTGAAGAAGGATGACCTGAAAGCAGAGGGGACAGTGTTCAAAGTCACTTGGCAGTGACTCGGGGCAAGGAAGATGGATGCCCACCGTCGTCGAGTGATTCAGGTCGGTTGCGGGTGCCTTGACTCTTCAGCCACGTGGTCCAGGAGGCGTCGACGATGACCAGGAGCTGGATTCGGTGTGTCCCTCGACGTCTGCAGCTGACTGCGGTGTCGGCAACTCGATCGGAGCCAACAAGCCTTGGCAGCCGCAAGTCTCGGGGAGATGAAGAAAAGTCGATGGCGCAGACCAGCAAGGTCTGTGGAACTCACCCAGCGAGGGTAAGTCAGGGCAGGCCTGGAGCAACCAGGGGAGCCCTTTGGTTTCTTTAAGAAGTCTTCTGGGGACCCACAAGCCAGCGGGCAAGGGATCGCAAAGACACCTCGGGCGGAATCACTCAACAGGGGCCCACGGTCACTCGGGACGGTGTAGGCCTCTGATCTTCGGAGGGATTCCTGTTGGAGGTCGGGACCACACGTGGTCCAAAGCACAGGTTCGTAGAACGTTGTGAAAGGGTTGCACTCGACAATAGTGCACGGTACCCAGGGGTCGCGGTTCCTCGTTACTCGTGGGGTCCACTTGCCTCAGCTTCGCTGGGGACTCACGATGGCCTGGGAGAGGTCAGGAAATCCACTTCCTGGGCTGCAGGGACTTCGGACTCCGGCGGGAGCGGCGTAGTTTGCGACCGTCGTTGTCGTTTTTGGTGCCTGCCAAGCAGGGGAGTCACTCCTTGACTCCAAGGGAGATTCTTCTGTCTTCCAAAGGTAGTGGAACGTCGAAGGGCCAGGATTCTTCTGTAGAGCGTCGTCCAGGGGTTATCTGCTTTGCAATGGCAAGGTTCCCCCTCTTATACTAAAAAGAGGGGATGGACTAGCTCTATGACCCCACCTATGGGAGGGTCAAGGGAGGGGGTGGCTACACCCACTTCCCTTTGTCCAGTTTCGCGCCAGAGCAGGGGCAGGTAGCCCCTGAGCTGGTTTGAACTGGCATATGCACAGAGGAGCCTTTTGCTCCCCCAGTGATGGACTTCAAAGCACTCTAAGAGTGCACCCACCCAGCCCCAATACACATTATCCTGTCTGGGGAGGTGGTCACACCTCCCTGCAACAGGAAACCTATTGTCCAGGCCTCCCCTGCCGGAGTTTCGTCCAGCAGCAGGAGGCCAGACTTGTGTCTGTGGCAGCAGCATCCATTTTGTGATGCCAGGGCTTCAGAAAGAAGTTACCGGGTAAGCCAGAGTTAACATGTCTTTCCCTCTAGAAGGGTGGAATGCTACCCCCGCCGCCAGGATTGGCGGGGGGTAGTATTCCAAGATGTTTGACACCAAACACGACATGTTTAGGTGCAGCCATTCCAAAGTTAGCATTTTACCGCGAGGATATAATGCGCTTAAGAGTATATGGTCAGGCTGCACTACAAACAGCATCAGAGATGGTCTCCGAACGCTGCAGAGGGGCCCTGCTCATGCAGGGGCACCCTCTCACATAGGAACCATGCACTCTGCCTTTAGGATTGATAAGGCCTGCCTTAGGAGTGACTTATAGGTTTATATGTGTGTATGTATTTAGTGATATAGGTAACCTATATCACAGTAAGGGGTGCATGCACCACCCTACCCAGGCTGCAGTAGCAGACCTGTGGTGTCAGTTTGGATGGCCTTCCAGGGGTGGCATAATACATGCTGCAGCCCCTGGTAGGCCTCTGAGGTACCTATGCCCTTGGTACATAGTATACCATATACTAGGGACTTATAAGGGCACTCCAGATTCCAATCAGAGATGTGCCTAAGGCACATGGAAACCTTTTACAGAGAAAGCAGATAGACTGGGGCCCTGAATAGCAGGATCCCAGTCCAACTAAGTCATAAACCAGCAAAACACCATAAAAAAAGTGGGGGCAACCATATAGTCAGATTCCACCTTCCTACATAACCCCCCCAAACGAAAGGAGATAAGGCTAACCTTGGCCAGTTGAGCCTTCATTGACTAAGTGGTCATATAAGGAAGCACCTGCACTAGCATGGTTGCCCCCTGTCTTATGGTCCACTAAGCAATCCCTCACCCTAAGGGTATGAGAGGGTCTCCACCATGGGGAATCACTACCTGTGGTGTGCTTAGGTAAAGTACAAGGCTGGTGAGGTGTCTGAGTAGGGAAGTGAGGCCCTAGGAATGTTGGCCTCAGCTTCCTCAGATCACTGGTCACCATGTATGCCTGTCTTTCCATGACTGAGTTGCACTTTGCTCTAAGGGTCAACCTTTGGCTGCCTACAGCTGTGGGTTGGGTCCCTTTGGATGGACTACTGGAGGGACATGGCAGGTTTGGAACCTTCTGGTCCCAGGTTTGCCCTTGCCTACCAGAGTCCTTCTGGGGGAGGTCCCTACATAAAGGTATGGGGGATCCCTCAGTGTGTAGAGGAATTTTCACCTGGCTAGGGCTACTAGACTGGGTGCCCCTAATCTGCTGATGGGGGCTTCCTCTGGACAGGGGGCCCTGGGGGTCCACTGACCTCCCTGACCTCTGCAGCCCTGGGCTGACTGAGGCAGGGTAGAGAGGGGCAGGTTACCTGCTCCAGACGGGGTACCACCTTGGAAGGGTCCTCTGCCATCAGGGGTGTGGCCAGGCCAGGCCTGACTACCTCTGTGGCAGTTCCTTCACTAGGGGTAGGGTCAGTTCCCTGAGGAGGCTGACCCTTACCTACTGTCTGGGGGGAAGAAGACTTTTCTTCAACCCTTGTGCTCTCTTTTGGGGGAGAGTGGGCCATTCTTTCAGGCTCCATCTCTCCAAATTCTTGGGCTGGGGCTGTGGCCATCACAGCCCCACTAACCTTTACAGGGACGCCCAACATCCTAAGATGGGTTTGGTGTTCCACTTCAGCCCAGGCTGAAATTTCCAGATCATTGCCCATCAGGCAATCTACAGGTAGGGTTGGGGACACTGCCACTCTTTTGGGCCTGTGACCCCCTCCCAGCTGAGATTGACTATGGCCATGGGGTGATCTGTTCTGACACCATCAATGTTGGTCACCTGGTATTTAAACTCAGGTAAAAGCTGGTGAGGGGGGACTAGTTTCCCTGCCACCATGGTGACACTAGCCCCTGTGTCCCTAAATGCCACAGCTTTCTGACCATTAATTATTGGCTCCAATCTGTACCTGCCCAATGCTATGGGACCCATGGTAAAGGTGGCAAATCCTATACCACCATCAGAGTCAGAGGAGTCTGTTGAGGGGTCCCTGTCTAAACTAGGGCCCACCTCTGTTCCTCTTGCAAAAGCACCTAACTTTTTGGGTGCACTACTCCCAACTGGAGGATTACTACTGGTAGTACCAGGAGGGGTGGTAGTAGTTGTGGGAGGAACATTTTCTTTATTGCCAATCCTGGGGCAACTGGGATCAGTTTTCCAGTGCCCAGGCTTTTTACAGACATGGCAATAGGGTTTCTTTTCAGGAGAGGAAGGAGTTTGGGACCCACCCCCAGAAGAGGAATTTTGGGGCCCTGTAGGGGACTTATCCTTAGATTTATCCCCACCTTTCTCTTGGGACTTAGTAGAATCTTTCTTCTGGTCACCACCCTGATTTCTAGTTTTTACTCTGGTTCTGACCCACTTGTCTGCCTTCTTTCCCAATTCTTGGGGAGAGGTCAGATCAGAGTCCACCAGATACTGGTGCAAAAGCTGGTTTTGACAATTATTAAGGATCTGCTCCCTCATAATCAAATTGTACAATCCTAAAAAGTCCTGCACTTTGTTGCCATGTATCCAACCTTCCAGAGCCTTTGTAGCACAATCTACAAAATCAACCCAGTCTTGAGTCTGAGCTTTTTGGGTGTCTCTGAACTTCAACCTATACTGTTCAGTGGTTAGGCCAAACCCATCTATCAGAGCACTCTTCAAGACTGTGTAATTGTCAGCATCCTCTTCTCTTACAGTGAGGAGCTTGTCTCTACCTTTGTCTGCAAAGGAGAGCCACAAGATTGCTGCCCACTGCCTCTGGGGGACCTTCTGAACTTTACAGGCCCTCTCCAGTGCAGTTATCCATTTGTGGATGTCATCCCCACTCTGGTAGGGAGGGACAATCTTGTTTAGGTTTCTATGGTCATAAGACCTGTCCCTATCTCTAGGGATATTGTTGCCACCATGGGACTCTAGTCCCAACTTTCTTCTCTCCCTGAGGAGATCTAGGGATTCCCTATCTAAAGCCAGTTGCTTTTTTCTGATTTCCAGCTGAGTTTCCTCATACCGGACCAGCCTGGCTCTCCTCTCATGAGAGGATTCCCTCCTGTGAGAGGAGACAGAGCTCCCTATAGAGGTGCCAGAGTGGTTAGACTCCTGAGAAGGAGATCTAGACTTCCTGGGCACACTCTTAATCCTTCCTGGGGGGACAAAGAGGGCATCATTTTGATCATCCTCATCATCATCCACAGGAGGGATTGGGTTTTCCAGGTCAGGGTCATTGTCACCCTCCTGGCCAGTTTCAGAGGGGGGCTGGGGGTATTGGTACCCCTGGCCTCCTCCTCTTCTTCTGCCCCACCCTCAGCTCCTACCCCTTCAGTCCCTACAGGCTTACTAAGGTCATAAGCCACCAACAACTCCTTGAGGTGTTGGGTGGTGGGGCTTTGGCCTGTCCTTATTTTTCTCAAGTTGCATAAAGCTCTCAATTCCAAGAATGGGAGTGTATCATACTTGGAGGGTGGAAGCTCAATGGCTTCCTGCAAGGATTCTTTGGATCCTCCCCTTAAAGACATTCTAGTGTTGTGCAGTGTTGTACTACCTACACTAGTTTGTGGCCTACTGATCCTAGCTTGAGCTGTGGAAAGGGTGTGCTATCCCTTGGCACCCAGCTCTAAGTTCAGTAGAACTTATTGATACTAAGCTTGACTTTATATGTACCTTGAGTACCTATAATGGTTTTCAGTTAGTAATTCAAATAGAGATTTTCTGGTAAAACAATGGCAAGCTGGAATCCCACACGCTGCCCACCAATGTGAGAAGTTGGCCTGGTATATGCTGTTCACTAATTAAAGTGGACACCTTGCACCAGGGCAAATCGACTCTTATGGTAGATAGGTTTAAGACAACCTTTAAAGAAAGCTATCCTAGTGGTAGCTGTGGAGAGCAGCCTTCAGGCTAAGTCTCGGAGGAATGTAAAGCAGCTTGTTTTACCATATAATCTCTTGAATCACCAAATGAAAAGACACCACACAGGTATATATATCAAATATATATGTATTTATTTCTAAATAACTCTCTACTAATCTCTTTATGAGATTAGAAGACAAACATATGCACAAATCAACGTTTCACAATAAGTTAAGCACAAAATATGGCTGGGGCCCTAGGGGCGTACTCAGACCATATACTAAGTAAGAGACTTAGGGACAACGACTTGCAGGGAGACAAGGCCTAGGGCCTTCAGAAGTGCTGGGGCCTCACGAAACCACCCAAGGCAGGTAAGTAAAGGACCCACGGGGGACGCGTGCAGTGTAGATACACAGGCGCGGATCGCCGTTGACTTCAATGGGGCAAGTCGCGGTTGGAAATAAAGAGTTTTAGGATACTTCTATAGAACCTACAAGCAAGTCACTTACAGGGTAAGTCGTTCTAGGGCCCACACCCACAGGAGCACCGTAGTGCTGGAGTTACCTCACCCAGGGAAGCCGGGTGCACAGGTGTCCTTTGGTGTCGGGTCGCGGCGTCGTTTTCAATGGCGAACAAAGAAGACTTGCTGCTTGCGGGAGCTGAAGAAGTGTCCGGTGGAATCCAAGCCTGGATTCTGAAGAAGGATGACCTGAAAGCAGAGGGGACAGTGTTCAAAGTCACTTGGCAGTGACTCGGGGCAAGGAAGATGGATGCCCACCGTCGTCGAGTGATTCAGGTCGGTTGCGGGTGCCTTGACTCTTCAGCCACGTGGTCCAGGAGGCGTCGACGACGACCAGGAGCTGGATTCGGTGTGTCCCTCGACGTCTGCAGCTGACTGCGGTGTCGGCAACTCGATCGGAGCCAACAAGCCTTGGCAGCCGCAAGTCTCGGGGAGATGAAGAAAAGTCGATGGCGCAGACCAGCAAGGTCTGTGGAACTCACCCAGCGAGGGTAAGTCAGGGCAGGCCTGGAGCAACCAGGGGAGCCCTTTGGTTTCTTTAAGAAGTCTTCTGGGGACCCACAAGCCAGCGGGCAAGGGATCGCAAAGACACCTCGGGCGGAATCACTCAACAGGGGCCCACGGTCACTCGGGACGGTGTAGGCCTCTGATCTTCGGAGGGATTCCTGTTGGAGGTCGGGACCACACGTGGTCCAAAGCACAGGTTCGTAGAACGTTGTGAAGGGGTTGCACTTGACAATAGTGCACGGTACCCAGGGGTCGCGGTTCCTCGTTACTCGTGGGGTCCACTTGCCTCAGCTTCGCTGGGGACTCACGATGGCCTGGGAGAGGTCAGGAAATCCACTTCCTGGGCTGCAGGGACTTCGGACTCCGGCGGGAGCGGCGTAGTTTGCGACCGTCGTTGTCGTTTTTGGTGCCTGCCAAGCAGGGGAGTCACTCCTTGACTCCAAGGGAGATTCTTCTGTCTTCCAAAGGTAGTGGAACGTCGAAGGGCCAGGATTCTTCTGTAGAGCGTCGTCCAGGGGTTATCTGCTTTGCAATGGCAAGGTTCCCCCTCTTATACTAAAAAGAGGGGATGGACTAGCTCTATGACCCCACCTATGGGAGGGTCAAGGGAGGGGTGGCTACACCCACTTCCCTTTGTCCAGTTTCGCGCCAGAGCAGGGGCAGGTAGCCCCTGAGCTGGTTTGAACTGGCATATGCACAGAGGAGCCTTTGCTCCCCCAGTGCAGGACTTCAAAGCACTCTAAGAGTGCACCCACCCAGCCCCAATACACATTATCCTGTCTGGGGAGGTGGTCACACCTCCCTGCAACAGGAAACCTATTGTCCAGGCCTCCCCTGCCGGAGTTTCGTCCAGCAGCAGGAGGCCAGACTTGTGTCTGTGGCAGCAGCATCCATTTTGTGATGCCAGGGCTTCAGAAAGAAGTTACCGGGTAAGCCAGAGTTAACATGTCTTTCCCTCTAGAAGGGTGGAATGCTACTCCCCGCCGCCAGGATTGGCGGGGGGTAGTATTCCAAGATGTTTGACACCAAACACGACATGTTTAGGTGCAGCCATTCCAAAGTTAGCATTTTACCGCGAGGATATAATGCGCTTAAGAGTATATGGTCAGGCTGCACTACAAACAGCATCAGAGATGGTCTCCGAACGCTGCAGAGGGGCCCTGCTCATGCAGGGGCACCCTCTCACATAGGAACCATGCACTCTGCCTTTAGGATTGATAAGGCCTGCCTTAGGAGTGACTTATAGGTTTATATGTGTGTATGTATTTAGTGATATAGGTAACCTATATCACAGTAAGGGGTGCATGCACCACCCTACCCAGGCTGCAGTAGCAGACCTGTGGTGTCAGTTTGGATGGCCTTCCAGGGGTGGCATAATACATGCTGCAGCCCCTGGTAGGCCTCTGAGGTACCTATGCCCTTGGTACATAGTATACCATATACTAGGGACTTATAAGGGCACTCCAGATTCCAATCAGAGATGTGCCTAAGGCACATGGAAACCTTTTTACAGAGAAAGCAGATAGACTGGGGCCCTGAATAGCAGGATCCCAGTCCACTAAGTCATAAACCAGCAAAACACCATAAAAAAAGTGGGGGCAACCATATAGTCAGATTCCACCTTCCTACATATACCTTTCCTGTGTCCCTCTGTCTGCTTGTGGATTCACCGTCTGGTTTTAGACTGACAGGGGCTGTTTGTGCATTACCTTCAGATTCTCACACAAAGGGAGCTGCGGTATGCCCTGCATATGGCGATGATCCTCATTGGCTATAGTGGTGGGAGGAGTTATCACTAGCACCTAAATAGGCTGTGGCTGCCCTGCACAATGTTGTCTCCACCCCCTGTAGTGTGGCTGGACCAGGGAGGACAGAACTGGTTTCACTGAGCAAGCAAGACGTTCTGAACAAAGACTTCAAAGGGAAAATGGGGTATTAGTATCAGACATAAAACCCAGGAACTTTAGAACCTTCTGGACTAACAGGACCCTGCCAAGAAGAAGAGCTGAAGAGCTGTCAGGAGGAGTACTGCCCCCTTGCTGTGTGTGCGTTGCTGGGTTGGCCTGCAGCTGCTGCTTTTGTCTGTGGGCAGTGGAAAGGACCAGACTTTGACTTTGCTGTATCCTGCTTAAGAAGATTCTCCTAGGGCTTGGTGTAGAGCTTCCCTCCTGTTAAGAAGATTCAGCGACACAAAAGACTTCCTGCAACTCTGCTGCTGATGCTGAACCCTACCATCTGTGAGTCCTACCCTTGCCTGAGGTGCCTCCCTCCAGTCACGGGGCCTCAAAAGTGGGATTTTCAGCTGATCTCTGTAAGAACCAGCGCCAAGCCTCGCAAAGCCTTCCGGAACTGACGCCAGATGACGCGAGCCTCGCAGAGTCCTGCCACACAGCTGACAGCTCCTCGGAACCGACCCTCCGGTGCGCAACACATCATATCTGTGCGGCAAGTTTTTCAGACGCAACACCCGCAGACCAGAACCGTCTTGGAATTAACACATCACTTCCCCCTACAGTCCTGATTTGACGCATCACTTCTCCTGCGTGTAGCAGACCTGTTCTATCGCCTCACCAAGGACTCAGGAACTGACACATCGCTTTGTTTTCTGATGCTTCTCTCCTCTGCGGCTGTTTTGCCTCGTGTAGTTTGACGCATTTGAGGTAGTTTATATAAAAGTTACACATCCATATAATTCTATGGACAGAATTGTTTAAAACCTTTTGAAAGTCATATTTTAAGTTGTGCATGTTGGGTTTTTGTAGTTTTGGTCATGTTTGGTTTAGATAAAGATACTTTATTTTTGTAAACTGGTCTTGTGTCCATTTGTAGTGTTTTCAGTGTGTTACTGTGCGTGCTATGTACAAATGCTTTACACATTGCCACTGAGATAGGCCTGACTGCTCGTGCCAAGCTACCAGAGGGGTGAGCAACGGTTATCTTAGGTGTGTAATCCCCTTACCCTGACTAGAAGGAACGGTCCCTACTTGGACAGGGTGCATACCACTGCCAACTAAAGACCCCCCATTTCTAAAAAACTCCAAATGCAGAGAGATCCAGCTCCCCATGCAATAAGCAGATCATCACAAACACAACAATCACGGTTGGAAAATACCATCTTTTGTGTGGTTTTCCCCCAAATGTTTCCCTTCTGTTGCTGAAGCCATTTTTGTTGGCCGTAGGACTGTGTGCACTTTATCCCTGGGCCTGTAAGTTAAATGCTACTTATGGGCAGCAGCGTTCACTGTTCTACCCACTACACTAGCACTGTGAAACTTGACTCCAGGCCTGCCACAGCAGCCTGGGTGTTCAGTTATAAACTTCAATTTTGACCTGGCAAAATGAACCTTTTGCCAGACTTAAACCTTCCTTTTTAATGCTTATACCTCACCCCTAAAGTAGGCCTTAAAATCCCATAGGGCAGGGTGAATGAGATTTGAAAAAGTAGGACATGTATATTAAATGTTTTATATGTCCTGCCAGTGAAAATCCTGCAAAGTCGTTTTTCACGTTGGCAAGGTTGGCTCACCCATAGGTTAACACTGGTTTACAATATTACATTTAGTAAAAGCTAAATTCAGTTTGGGAGTAGCTAGAAATTGGTCCAAGGACTCATTTTGATAGTAATTTAAAACCCAACCTAAAGGTCAAGTCAGATTTTATCTTGCTATTTTGGAAACAACACTTTTTAGAAATGTATAATTTTCTTGCCTAAAACCAAAAAGCTTTCCTCTAATTGCCCAGCTTTCACCTGATACCTGATGGTGCCCTGGTGGTTAAATGTTTATTGTTCACAGACAAGGGACTCTGGGTATGGGGAGGTGGTCTACTCTCTTGACAGAATGGCCTGTTGGCTGCGCCCAGCCCCTTCCTGAGCTTTAAAGGATGCCTACCTTGCCACTGGCAGATGAAACTCACACCTAGGTGTGCCCTCCTTTGTCTCCACTGAGGCTGGCTCTCACCCCATTGGGTGGAGAGGAAACTACCAGAACTGGTTTAGGGAGTGGACAACAGCTTGCCATCCACCCACAGGCTGGCTCTTGTCATAAAAGTGGACCCCACAGACCTCTCCCAGAACACCCCACAGACCTGTAAAGAATCAGAAGAAGGAATGTCCTGCTGTCTGAAGAACCTGAGGGAAGACTGTATCTGCTTGTCTTGAACCCAGGACCCTAGAAGTGATTCCAAGGGTCAGTTGGCTAACCTCCTGATTGAGCTAGAGGAACACAATAAGCTTCAAGAGGCCTCTCTCCCTCCAACTGCCCTGCTGACCAGTTTCAACTAGACTTGCCCAGGACCCTGCTGGTGGCCCATTTTGGAGTGAGTCCTAAGCCCCAAATGGTACCTCCTATGTTCTGGTCCCTAGGTTGGTATTAGATTGTACTCCGCCTGTTCTCAAACTGCAAGAAGAGGGATTTAGAAATGTTTTGTCAAATTTCTGCTTGAAAAACTGACGAAGGCCAGGATCATCATCAAAGCCACAGCCATCTACTTCATATTACCTGTCCACCTCAAATTACTGGGTTGCCCCGCTGAAGGAGATCCAACTTCCAGAAAAGTTTCTAGGTCAGAGCATAGAGGGCTTCAACGGGGTTCAACACTGAGCAGCATCCAATCGACATTGAGGCATTCCTGGCATGGGCTTTTCGCTCAGAGATTTCCCAACTTTGTCGATGACAGGACCGGTACCCAGCTCTTCAGCATCAAGCCTATTTTGATCCCCTCTTCGGATCCAGCTTGCAGCTTGTCCCGCTGAGGACTTGTCAACGACCATGTTTTTGTCATAAAAGTTTCTAAGTCAAAAGGTAAACTTTCCACTTTGATGATCCTGGCCCCTGCTTCCAACCTGTGCTCCTTCTCAGTCAGCCTTATCTTTTGACTTTGACACAGTCTAGCGCTACAGAAGTCTCATGGTTGGAGCTGTGTGCTTTTTTGTGCTAATTTGAATCCAAACTTTAAAAATTAATATCTCTGCTTCTACTTTTTTCTATTTTTGTTATTTTAGTGTCATTCTATTTATTTAAAAATCCTCTATTTTTCTCAATTTGTTGGTGATTTTTCTTTTGCTGTGTTGTCACTTTAATACTATTTGAGTGCTGCATAAATACTTTACACATTGCCTCTAAGTTAAGCTTGACCATTTCATGCCAAAGTACCAAAGGGTTAACTCCAGGTTTATTTCATTGCTTTAATGGTTCACACTGACAAGGATTGTGATTATTATTTGAAGCGCGTTCTCACTCCCCTCGATCAATACTCCAATTTCTTACCATCACCACGACACAACACAAACATGAACCTTTCACAACACGCCTCCATCTAAAACACAAACATAAGACACACGACACTAAGCATCACCCACATTATACACAACACAATTAAGAATCCTTAATGCCTCCAGCTAATAGTTGTGCATTCAAGTCCTCAGCACTCCAACCTAAGCAACAGCAATGCAGATCAGACTAGCACAACTCAACAGGAAACAGTACAACTACCCATTGACAACCTACAACTTTAAACAATTGCATAATTACCTACATCCATGCAAACCTCTCAAATGTACCACACTCAACTCCAGACAGTATGGGCCTGATTCACAGAACTAACTTACGTCAAAAACGTAAAGTTAGTACTTTTGGTATTCACAGAATACACTTACTCATTTCGGTATTCACAGAAGTTAGTAGTATTAACTTTAGGACTCCTAAATGCCTTCTGTGAATACCGAAAGTCTTAAAGTTAGGATTTTCTCAGTTTAGGAGCAGTAAAGTTAGGAAACTTTACTACTCTAAACTGAGAAAAATCCTAACTTTAAGACTTTCGGTATTCACAGAAGGCATTTAGGAGTCCTAAAGTTAGGGAGTCCTAACTTTACTACTCCTAAACTGAGAAAAATCCTAACTTTAAGACTTTCGGTATTCACAGAAGGCATTTAGGAGTCCTAAAGTTAGGACTACTAACTTCTGTGAATACCGAAATGAGTAAGTTCATTCTGTGAATACCAAAATGAGTAAGTGTATTCTGTGAATACCAAAAAGTACTAACTTTACGTTTTTGACGTAAGTTAGTTCTGTGAATCAGGCCCAATGTGAATGGTAGCACCCCCTTACCATGAATGGTATCTCAGTCATAGACAACATAATCACCATCACTCTACCTTCTAACAACAAAACAAAATCTTTCTGTAAGACAACATAAGACTGGCAAGTGCATACCCTAGACCATACTGATGAGCTCACAACTCAAACTACTAGAAGAGAATGAAAACAAATACAAAAATTAATTCGAAAATTTAAGAAAACAATATTTTAATGAGAACGGGACCCTGGACAATATGATAGGAATACAGGAAATGGAAGACAAAGAGACTCCGAGCACGGAAGGAGGTAGATTTAAAATATATTGCTGCTCTGTTCTAAAAGAACAACAGAAAAGAAATAATGAGCTAAAACAGACCTACACAAGTCAGTTTGGTCATGCATTGACTATACAATATCAATACCATTAATAATGCGATAAATATATGATCAGCTTAAACACATGTACCACACATACTTTCCACCCAGCCACTCAAATAATCACCGCACAAACACCTATCATGAATGTGCAGTAATACCCCATAAAGTGTGAGGTTCTACAAGGCGCTAAAGAAAAGGATTTCACCACTCATCAGTCACGGGTTAGGATTAGGGTCAGAAGAACCAAACTCACTCTGACTTGCACCCTGAAGAGATAACCCTGAAACACTTCACCCTCTAACAGGTGTGGCCATAAGGGCGCATGACCCATTCCTTCTTTGCAACACAACTTCAGGGAAAAATTAAAACCCAGTATTAAACAGAACACAGCAAGCACAACTCTAGCTTAGTTCTGTCTTACAACTGCCCAACCACAGGCACATTTATTACTTATACATCTAAAACTGCCACTTCCACAGTGAATGAGTATATATGTGTGTGCTATTTGAAACTGAGTAACTCATCACATATAGCAGGACACACTGGAGATGACAAGGCCATGACCCATGTTCTGCAATTTCAAAGGTACATTTTCTGTATTACATTATTGTTGTGTTCATGCTTCCCATCCCACTCTCTTTTCCATTCCAGACATAGACAAGGTGGAAACCGTGGCCTCTCAGCAATATGGAAAGAAGGATCCCTGTAGGCGCCTGGGCCTTCAGACCATCCCTTGTTTGGATGCAACATAACACACCTAAGAGAGAATTAAGCAGAAAAAGGTCCTGTGGGCCATAAGAAGCTAGAATGGCTCCTTTCCAAGGCTAATAAATGTTATCACATTACAGCACCCACACACAGTGGCAACAACAATATTTCATGGGTTTAGATTACCAGAAAATGAATGCTACATCTAAGCATTTCTAACACGACCTTCAGTCAATCACTGTCTCAACGTCCCAAGCCAATCAAAAGACAGGAACTCCATGAAAACAAGGACATGAAAGATAATGGCATGGACTCCAATGCATGGGTAAGACTTGCCTCCTTGTATCTGAAAATCTATCATCTATTGTTGGACGTTCCTAAACAAGCAATAAGAGAGAAAAATACAAGTGATGTTTGTTGGCAAATTCGCTGCTTGTATGCAGGTTAAACCCAATGATCACATACACAGGATTTGAGCAGAGTACTTGGGAGAACAACAGAGACCCTACCACTGGAGAAACCGTACTCTATACTAAGACTGAAACTCACTTCGCCAGCACTCAATGACTCACTTTCAGAAATGTTTGTTGTCTGCATTGTCTTTTCATGAAACAGAAGCATCATAACAGAACTTAGGGCCTCATTACGATGTCGATCAGAAAGTATTCCACCCGACTCCTTGTCGGAATCGTTTCTGACCGACTCGGATTCGGTGAGTCCGACTGTCCGATTTCGATGGTTCTGAACACCGTTCGGTCAGACTCCCATTGACTTCTATGGGAGCCTGTGTTCCGACCGACAACACAGTCTCACACTGAAGAAAGGATGGTTGCGGAAAACCTTGCACCCTGTGATGGGCACCACATGATGCCTGCCACACTGTGCATGGTTGCAAAGAGGGGTCCCATGGCTACCCCCATGGGCCCCAACCGGAGGCCCCCGGGTGAATGGGGGCCTGCTATGGGCCCCCAGTCAGTTTCCGACAGCCGTTCCATGTCGGACGAACCGAGTCGGAAAGGCTGTCCGAATCCGAATCCGACATCGTAATATGTCGGTCGGAAACGCGGGCCATAGAGCTGTACGATTTGGCTCCGACCGACTCGAAGTTTCCGAATGCCATTCGGAATCGAGTCAGACAGACCGAACTGTTACCAACCATTGTAATTGGTTGGTCGGAAATGTTTCTGAGTCGGTCGGAAACATGGGTTCCGACTCGGATTGGGAAAATCTGAATGCCGTTCTGAGCCTTTCTGACCAACATCGTAATGAGGCCCTTAATCTTCCCCTTCTTCCTGTTGGGGGCCCTGCAACCCTTCTTACCTGGGAAAGGATTGTAAGTCTCAACACTCTAGCAATCATTGGCTGCCTCTTGGAGAAAGTGCCCTTCAAGAACTATTCAGTGTGGGATATTAACAAAACAACATTGTCCACCCTGCCCATCTGCAGATATAGTAGGCGGACGAATGATGTTTTTCTGATGCGAGCCCGGATGTTTCATTGAAACCCATCACCAGGGTTGTGCTAGCTAGTGTGGCGATTGTATGCTATGCATATGCCTTTAAACCACTGACACATCGACATTCTATCCAAGTAAGGCTAAGAAGAGGGGTCACCCTTGGAGTTCCTGATTATCTAATTTGATTTTTGTGTGTGTTTATTATTAGTCAATAAAATCGAGTGCAATATTCATGAATTCTGAAAGGATGAAAGGTTGAGCTGACCAATTGGTATCTGCACCTGTGGACTGCAAGTCACGCAAAGATCTCACGAATGAGTGCTTATCTCACTAAACTTGTTTAAATATTTGGCAGTTTTTAATGCTAAGATTTAGCATGTAAGGGGCCACAGAAAAACAAATGGTATATCCTTGGATCGATAGAGAGCTCTATAGGTGAATATATGGAATGTTTTGTATGGATATATTGAATTTTGAAATTGAAGAACCATTCTAAATAAAGATAGGCCTAGGATAGTATTGTGATCCCCTTTCTACGACATCACCTCCACTGATTTCACTGCACATGGCATTGTAAGATAGCTCTTTAAAAGGCAGCTACACACAAAGCATTGCCCCTTCCTGTGAAACGTGACAAAGAGGAGTTATGACTTCTGACTACATTGCTGAAGGTATGACTGAGAACCTGGTGTTCAAATCCCTGTTTCCTCATTTGGCCAAACCATGTGATCCTGGATACACTGTGTTAGCTTATTGTGCCTAATCTGTAATTTGTTTGTATGGGTCTTGCTTTCTTTAAATTTTAAGATTGTGGTTCTGTCTTGCATTCCTCATCATTTCCTCGGAGATAAGCACTGAGCTGAGGAAAGAGGCATTGCCTCGCTTTTGACAGTGAATAGTCAAGTGTAGGTGTTGTTGGATCCCATCTACATAACATGCTAAGTACATGGAGCCTCATTTACGAGGCCCCTAGCAGCACTTTTGTGCCACTGTAGTGTCACTTTTTTGATGCTCCGGTGGCGCAATGTGCCTCAGCATATTTACAAGGCCACGCGACTCCACTTTACGTGGCTCTTCATGGCCTTGTAAATATGTTCCCCTTTCACGCAGAACAATGTGTGATAGGGACATTCCTTGGGTGTTGCTGTGGGTGTTCCCACTCAACAGCCATGGAATCTGAAGCATTCCCAGATTCGTGAGGAATCGTAAACCTGGGAATGCGTCAGATTCCTAAACCTCCCCCAGGTGAGGCATAGGAGTGGCACAATGAGGAGAAATACTTTTATTTCTCTTCATTTTTCCCTCTTTCTAAGTGTGCTGCAGAAAACAATCATTCCCACAATGCAGACACCCTTGCAACATGATGCAAGGGTGTCTGCGTTGGTGCACGGCTGCTGTTTGTGCGCCGCCGCAGGGGAGAAGGACAAGAATGTGCCGTATCTTGTAGATACGGCACATTCCTGCCCTTTTCTTTTGTGCCCGACTGCACAGCAGGAAGGCCTGCTGCGCTGCTGTGCGTCAAAACTTTGTAAATGAGGCCCTCCTTTTCGATCTGTCGAGTGGACTCTTCCGTGATACATATGACACAATATCACACTTCTGGTGAACGACCTTCTGGTGATTACACTTCCAGTGATGTCACCTTCCATAATTTCAAAGGTTGTGTCTTACAGCTAGGGCCACAGGAATCATGCGATTTTATGGCCGCAGTGTTTTCAGAATCATTATGGATTTTGGCAACTGCCATATACGCCAACCTATGCTGCAACTGATCAAACGTTACTAAAAATGCAACACCACGTGTTGGTGTGCAGTGAAAGACTCTTCACCAAGGTTGACTGGTCATCTTTCTGGTGCTTATTGCAGTATTTGGGTGTCAAAAGGGCACTAATGAGATGAAACCTTTCGCTGGATAGTGTTAGCATGTTTAAAAAATGCAAAATATTGAGGTAATACTATCACAAAATGTGCAGCATTACTCTGATTTATTTGGCTTTTCTTGCCGCATAATTTAGTAAACACTGACCCATACTTTGGTCCTCCCTTGGCGCATAATTTTAGAGACGCTGCTTACAGCTTAGCATCCAGCACTCTCCTCTTCTGAGAAATGTGGAAGCTGGCACATTCCTGAACCGGGACCAATGCCTGCACTACAAATTAAATTAAAATGATTAATGCATTTTGTTTCTGTTGAGTAAGAAAAATCTTTTCCAGGTGTGAACAGCTGCTGCTGTGCCAAACAATGTTGTGTTTGTAGTAAGAAAACATTCTGCACTATGTCCCAGAGTTTTTTTTTTTTAAATCTTTCCACACTTTGTCATCACCAAAGTCCATTTTTGGGTGTGAGGCTCTGGAATGTGAAAGTATTTGGTCAAAATCAATGCAATGCGGAAATTATATTATTATTAACTTCAAATGCTACAGTTTCACCCCTTTACCCATACGTTCCTCGCATATCCTGAAATGCTTTAAGTCCCGGAAAACTCTGCCTCAATGCACTATGACACACCTTAACAGGTGCACAAAGAATATGCCCATTTCATATTAATAAAACTTGTCTTTTTGCATAGCTTCCACATTTTGCCGTTTTTGATTGCCATAAATAACAATCTTTACTAGTACCCAACAGAAAGAATCTCACTTTATCAACCTTAGAAGGATGAAGCCTGAATACCATCAGAGGGCATTTGAATCTGTGACTTTCAGGTTATGCTTAGATGCCAGTAGAGAACACTAAACTTGTTGAAGTATTTTATTGATCTTTCTTGAGTCACTAGCTATGAGACATGGACAAATAACGTCTCCACTCTAACAGCTGAGCTGAGTGCCCTAGAGCATATTTTTACCAATTCTGAGCTAAGCCAATACTTTGGAGCACCAATTGTTGCATACATCTCAGCCCGCCAGCCTTTTCCCTGATCCGAGTTAAGTGCAATAGTAAACCTTCCGGATGTAATAACAGCTCTGCTTTGATTTCGTTCTATTGCAAACTCTGGGGCATATTCACTAATAGATCATGCAATGCAGTGCAGCAACCACAGTCGCTGTGCTACGTTGTGTGAGGCGGAGAGCAGGACAGTGTAATATCCACAAAGATATGGAGCTACTGCTCTCTTCACAAGTGCTGGCACACTTCCTAGCTGCCTATCGCCTTTCACACACCTTTGCACCACAGTGCAAAGGTGCATGCGAGAGTCTAGCCCAGGTGTGGTACTACAAGGATACCCTACTAGAATAAAACACTACGATGAAACTAACTTTAAAAACGTTCCCACTTTATATGGGTGCTGTAGAATGCAGCACACGTAAAGTTTGAAAGGTTAGAAGAAAATAATTTTCTTCTCCTTTGCACCTGCCTCGAGGAGGTGTAATTTTTTGGCATAAAGTACTATCTAAAAATGTTAATAAAAAGGACTTTGGGGCATATTTACTAGTAAAGTGGTGAAGCGTGTCGTTAAGCCAAGAAGGCTAACGCCACGCTCCGCCACTTCTGAAACGCAAGGCTGCACCATATTTACAACAATATGGTGCAGCCCTGCGTTTGCCCTGTGCTGGCGCTAAATTTAGCTGCCTAGGACCAACGCAGGCACCCTTGCACCATAGTGCACCATAGTGCAAGGGTGCCTGCGTTGCAAGGGAAGATTGTTTATGTGCAGGAAGGTCCAGCTTCCTGTACATAAGCAATCTCTGAAGGCATTTTGTAACTTCTATTCTGCTGCTTAATGCATCACACATGGAAGTTGCAAACCGTCATTTTTTAAAAAATGATTGTTTATGTGCAGGAAGGGACACCTTCCTGCAAATAAACAATCATTGGTATTTTGCTGTTTCCATGTGTGCTGCACAACCCAGCGCACATCAAAACAGCAAAAACGAGGAGAAATTAAACATTTCTCCGCGTTTCGTCAGGGTAAGACCAGGCTTTCCATGGTCTTAATTTTGGCACTGCCCTATATTTACGCCACACATGTAAATATGGGACAGCGTCAAAATCAATGGGTTTTGCGGGGGAACGCCCACAGCAACACCCATTGCCCTCCCCTTTCAAGCTAAGTATAGCATGAAAGGGTGCCTTATTTACAAGGCAGCGTTAAGCCACGTTAAGTGGCTTAACGCTGCCTTGTAAATAAGGCAAAGCCCCTATCTTAACCACAACGTCCTGAAAAGTGACGCTGTGGTGGTGATAGGAGGCTTGTAAATATGCCCCTTTGAGTCAAAAACCATAAGAGATTGCATTTGAACTCCCATGCACAAGCTATTGGACACCCCTTTCACACAAAGTAAAGAAAAAAATGCTTTGTCTTGCTTTTAGGCAACTATCCAGTGTAAAACAAGGTTTGCCCTACAAAGTACATAACAAAGTACATAACAACTAAACACTTTTGGTGACTTTGTACCTTAGCTAAGTGTTAATAAATCTGTCTGCCTGGTTGTAGGGCAGCAGGCAAAACAAATAGTTGAAAGTTACAATTCTACAGGCAATGAGATTTGTTTTGGGTATAATGAGCAGAGGCATTAAAAAAATCACTGTTTAATCACTAAACAGCGAAAGTGGTCCCACCTTCTTTCTATGTAGGAGTGTGATTGTGAGTGGGTCTAAATCACCCCGTTATCCCCCTCCCACCAGAGGTACCAATACTGGAGCGTCATTAACTCAGATAGGGGGCAATAATACTTCTCATTACCTATTTTTGAGAATAACATGGCTGAATCAGTGTTTTCTCAGTAATTCTCCTGGTATTTCACCTGGAAATGTTGGGTTCTTTCAGTTCCCAGTGTCTCTGGGTGAATCACCACATCATTTAATCCTAATGTGACTGTAACTCCAATTATTGCCCCACTGGAATTACCGGGGCGCTCGGAATTAGGTTATTTTAGAAGCTTTTGCTGTCTAAAGTCCGGCCATTTAGCAAAATGTTATCATGTTATCATTATGGCTGCAACTTGTCAGATGTCTTTAAAGCACTCTTTTTTTACAGTACTTCAAATTCTTTGTATATTCTATATGTTTTAAATTGTCTTATAACTGTTATGCAATAACGTGCCATTGTGTGCTTCTTTGATTTTTCAGAGGTTGGTCTAGTGCTTAATGTGTAAAAGAATAAAAGCTGATGTCTAAAGATTTGCACATGCGTTAGTGGCTGGTGCCATCAGATGCCGAGTATGCTGTATACCAAACTTGCATAGCATGGTTCAGGCAGGTCCAGTTGCAGATCGAGGCAGGTCCAGTTGCAACAGGTCAGCTGGGCAGTTGCAGGGAGGCCTCAGGAGCGGTTTGAGTCCTTGAACCTCAGAACAGGAGGTCACCCAACTGGCCCTTGTAGTCACTTAGGTAGCCTGGGATAAAGGGAGCAGCTCCAGTCCTCCTTTACAGACAGCAGGGTTGGTCTACATTTCTTTTTAATTTAAACTCAGCCTAACTCTCTCCTATACCGCTAAATCTTTGAACGTGTGTTGTGCTGTTTCCCAAAGTACATCATTTGTCCATTTTCTTTGTCCCTTGGCTGTATCCTCACAAACTTGCATGCTTCATTTTTAGTCATTTCTCTTTCTTATGATTAATCTTGCCCACTTTGAGATGCTATTGGTTGTGAGATATGTTTAATACACCTTACTTATTTCTTAAAGGGAAAGTTAAATGCATTGGGCCCTTTGAGGATTGCACAAAAATTACTGAGCGCATTTATTTATGATGTTTGCCTTTTTTCTTGAAATAATATCTGTTTGTTGACCGAGACTAAATTTCACTTTGCAGATTGCAATTGTGCAATCTTTGTTTAAATATTACTGACGGTACCAAATAATACAATAGAGCAAATCGGTGGTGGGTGCTATGAAGCACCAAATTTTCTAACAAAGACAAATTATTATACTGCTCCATTTAGGTATGTGATCCTGCTTTTGTCGTGTTACTAGTTTCGAGGCTAGCACAGTATTGTATAATACTCTGTTCAGGAAGAATGTTTGCTCCTCTAACAATCACTGAATGCAGAAAAACACTCAGCAAGAGAGCAGCAATTGTCATGCAAATTCGAAGGCAATCTGGTGCCTTTGTAGATGTTGGTATTCTTGCTGGACTCTTGCATTTGCAAGTCTAATGCAAAAGAGCCAGCTCTTAACTTCTGCTTGTAGTTGAGCGAGGTGTTCACTAGCACAGTTTTTTGGGAAAACAGACATATTTGTCATCAGAGAGACCCTTGACCCTGACTCGGGTAGGTCGCTCCCCCACGCCGCACAGCACCACCTGTGTGACCGTGTTCCCCTGCTCTGCTCTGCTCGGGCTCCTCAGCCTTAGTCGTGTGCCTCTGTTGTTCGCATTGCTGATTCTGTCGTTCTGTTTTTGTGCATTTTGTTTTCTTGATTCTGTCGTTCTGTTGTTGTGCATTTTGTTTTCTTGATTCTGTTGTTCTGTTCTTGTGCCCGCTCCCGCCTCCCAGCTGCTCCTCCCTCCCACCTCCCCTCATAATAGCGGCTGCAGCGCGGCTGCGCAGCAGGCGCGCCGAAGGCGTGCCTAAGGCAAGCCCGTCTGCGCCCGTCCGAGCCTGGACCGCGCCCAGCGCCAGACCCCCTGGTCCTTGCGAACGCCACACCGACCGCCGCCACTACACCGCCAGCACCCTCCACGCACTCAACACCGGACGACCGCACACCTGCTTCCTGGCCGCCCCGAAGCACACCAAAGGACCCTTCTCCTGCTGGAGCTGCAGCTTCACCAGCCTCCAAGCCGCCAAACCGCCCACCGCGACATAACGCAACCACCTCAGATGCATACTACTGAACACCCGCTCCGCACGCAAACACGCCATCGAACTCTGGGACATGCTCGACACATCCTCCCCGGACGTCGCCTTCCTGACAGAGACCTGGATGAACGCCTCCTCGGCACCCGCATCGCCATAGCCATCCCAGACGGCTAAAAGATCACCCGCAGGGACCGCACCAACGGAGGAGGAGGTGGAATCGCCATCGTCCACAAGAACACCCTCAGGGTCTCAACCAGCACCGACGACACCCTCAACACCGCCGAACACCTGCACTTCCAGATCCACACCGACCCCAACACCACCCTCAGAGGAACTCTCGTCTACAGACCCCCTGGACCCCGGCCTCAGTTCAGCGACTCCATCGCCGACTTCGTCAGCACGCACGCCCTTGTCTCCACAGACTACATCCTCCTCGGAGACCTGAACCTCCACCTCGAGAACAACAACACCAACTCCACCACCCTGATTGACAACCTCGCCAACCTCGGACTCAGACAGCTTGTCACAATGCCCACCCACTCCGCCGGCCACACGCTTGACCCCATCTTCTCCGCAAGCTCCCACGTCACCTTCAACCACACCACCGAACTCCACTGGACCGACCATCGCTGCTTCCACTTCACCTTCCGGAAACCCACCACGCACCACCGCACTCAACAATTGCCCCGCCGCAGCTGGAGCAAAGTCACCGAAGACCAGCTAAACACCACCCTCACCCGAAGCCCACCCGCCGACCCCACCGACTCCGACACCGCCACCCGCAACCTCAGGCGATGGATCAACGACTGCGCCAACACTCTCGCCCTGATCAAGAAACCCACCAACAGACGCACTAACAAGAAAGCCAGCTGGTTCACAGCAGACCTCCAGGCCTCCAAGCAAAACTGCCGAAAACTAGAGAAGAAATGGCACCGCGAACAGACACCGGACAACTACGCAGCCCACAAGAACGCCATCCGCAGACACCACCACCTCATCAGATCCGCCAAAAGGGCCTCCTCGACAACAATGCGCACAACAGCAAAGAGCTCTTCAACATCGTGAAGGAACTCTCCAATCCCAGCTCCAACACCAATGACATCCCACCATCGCAAGACCTGTGCGACTCCCTTGCCACCTTCTTCCATCGCAAGATCGCAGACATCCACGACAGCTTCAACAACTGGGCCGCCCCGACAGCCACCGACACCTCAGACCCCACGGCCACCACCCGCATCGATCCCCTGCTCACCTGGACCAACATAAACGACGACGACACCATCAAAATCATGAACACCATCCACTCCGGCTCTCCGTCAGATCCATGCCCACACCACATCTTCAACAAAGCTAGCGCCACCATCGCACCCCATCTCCGCAAGGCCATCAACATCTCCTTCGAGACTGCGACCTTCCCGGAGAGCTGGAAGCATGCCGAGATCAACGCCTTACTCAAGAAACCCAAGGCGGACCCGAAGGACCTCTCCCTGCTCCTGTTCCCGGCGAAGGTCATCGAGAAGACCGTCAACGGACAACTGACCCACTACCTCGAGGAGAACAACATCCTGGACCTGTCCCAGTCCGGGTTCCGCAGCAACCACACTACTGAAACTGCCCTCATCGCCGCCACCGATGACATCAGGGCCCTGCTGGACAATGGCGAAACCGCGGCCCTCATCCTCCTGGACCTATCAGCCGCCTTCAACACTGTCTGTCACCGCACCCTACGCACACGCCTCCACAACGCAGGGATCCGAGACAAGGCTCTGGAATGGACCACCTCCTTCCTCTCCGGCAGAACCCAGTGCGTCCGCCTCCCCCCTTTCCGGTCCGTAGCCTCCGAGATCATCTGCGGCGTACCCCAAGGATCATCCCTCAGCCCGACATTGTTCAACGTCTACATGGCACCGCTCGCCCACGTCGCCCGACTGCACGACCTCAACATCATCTCTTATGCCGACGACACCCAGCTGATCCTCTCTCTCACCAAGGACCCCCTCACCGCCAAAACCAACCTCCACGAAGGAATGAAGGCCGTCGCCCAGTGGATGAAGAACAGCCGTCTGAAGCTGAACTCGGACAAGACGGAGGTCCTCATCCTCGGCTCCACCCCCTCAGCCTGGGACGACTCCTGGGGCCGACCGCACTGGGAGCAGCACTGACACCCACCAACCACGCACGCAACCTGGGGTTCATCCTCGACTCAACACTCTCCATGACCAAGCAAGTCAACGCCATCTCATCCTCCTGCTTCAACACCCTCCGCATGCTCCGCAAGATCTACAGGTGGATTCCCACCGGAACAAGAAGAACGGTCACTCAGGCCCTCGTCAGCAGCAGGCTGGACTACGGAAACGCCCTCTACGCAGGAGCCTCGGCCAAACTCCTGAAACGACTTCAACGCATGCAGAACGCCTCTGCACGCCTGATCCTCGACATCCCTCGCCACAGGCACATCACACCCCACCTGAGAGACCTGCACTGGCTTCCCGTCAACAAAAGAATCACCTTCAAGCTCCTCACCCACGCCCACAAGGCACTCCACAACACCGGACCAGCATACCTCAACAAACGACTCACCTTCTACACCCCGAACCGCCAGCTCCACTCCGCCGACCTCACCACTGTCCCCCGCATCCGAAGTGTGACAACCGGCAGCAGATCGTTCTCCCACCTCGCCGCCAAGACCTGGAACACCCTCCCCATCCTCCTATGGCAGACCCAGGACCTACTAACCTTCAGGAGGCTACTCAAAACCTGGCTATTCGAGCAGTAGCAGCACCCCCCCCCCCAGCGCCTTGAGACCCTCACGGGTGAGTAGTGCGCTTTATAAATGTTCTGATTGATTGATTGATCATTAGACTTTAACCCTGGCCCAGACAGAAAAGTAGAAACTGGCGGAAGAATGATAGGAATAAAGTTAGGAAAGTGTGATGCGGTAATGAAAAAGACCCTGCAAGAGTGACATGAAAAGGCAGGAAGCATACAGCATGGTAGAAGAAAGAGGCATGAGGTAGGATCAAAACTATGCAGTCTTGGTATTGGGGAACCCTACTGTTCGGCATCAATGGACGCACATTCCTAAGAAAAACTTTATGCCGCTTACTTTTAAGTCTGGTTTGAGCCAAGACCTATTGATTTTACTTAAATCATATGCATAACATAATTATAGGGGTTTTCAGCCAGCCCTCTAAACTAATTGGTCTGATGTTGTGGCATTTCTACCCACCACAGCATACAGCATGGGGTAGTGGGTCTGCCCATTTGAGCCACTGGATAGATAGCTTGACTATGAGGAACAGTGTAAGAAATTGGGTTTTTGATTGAGTGGGGTGATAATCCTACTCAGGCCACAACCACAATCCTTCTCAGGGTGAAAAACAAAAGTGACTAAATCTGGTAGCTTGGTACAAAAGCAGTCAGGTTTAACTTAGAGGAAATGTGCAAAGTATTTATGCAACACACAGACAGCAATGAAGTGAAAACACAACACAAATTTAGAAAAACAGAGAACATTTTAATAAATAAAATGATACAAGGACAACAAAAATCCAATCAGTGGAACAGGAGATGTATAGCACCTAAACGTACAAAGCATCACTGGCAGTCATTTGATCATGCTAGACTGGGGGAAAGTCACAAGTACAGACTTACTGCAATGGAGCATGTGGTGGATACAGGGACCTGGTTAGTCCCGCTGAAAATGTTAGCTTCTTGAAGTCTGGCCAAAAGATTCCAGTTTGTGTTAGAGGAAGTCGCGAGGAACAAGGAGAGCTTTGTGGATAGTCGTTGCTGTAGACGAAGAGCTGATTGTCATCACTGTAGCACAAAAGTTTGTTCTGGCATCATGACGGTCGTTGTTGGTGCTTTGTGTTGCTGGTCACCCTGGTCTATCATTATGTTGGTGGTCACCATGGTCTATCATTGCTGTGACGCAAAATGCAGATCTCTTGCAAATTGTTGGGTACACCGGAGCCTCCCGTTGGCGGTGACCAAGGGTGACAGAGTCTTGGAGCGAACAGGCCCATTCGTGGTTGCAAAGAGCCCAAACCTTCAAGATTTTTCCTTTCGTCACAGAGATGTGCACTGTGATGCCAAACAAGAGTCAGGACCTGGGAAGGCACCACTTTTGAGATCAGGGCAGGCAGTTCCTGTTGCAGCAGGTCAGCTGGGCAGTTGCAGGGAGCAGTCTGGAGCTTGTTGTATCCCTGTAGCTCAGAGCAGGTCAGCCAACTGGCCCTTGGAGTCACTCAGGTAGCCTAGGATGAAGGGAGCAGGTCCAGTCTTCCTTTACAGAGAGCAGGGCAGGCCACACCCAGCAGGGCGGTCCTCTGGAGACCAAAGTAGGCCTCAAGCAACAGAGAAGTCCTCTGGTAGCAGCAGGGCAGTCCTCTGAAGAACAAGGCAGGCCTCAAGCAGCAGGGCAGTCCTCTAAGAAGCAAAACTGTCCTTCCTGTGTAGTCCACAGGTCCAGAAGTGTACTGAAGCGGTGGTTCAAGATGTCCAATATTAATACCTGGTGTCAGCCTTTGACGTGGAGGTTACGTCCTGTCTGCCTCCACATCTGTTTCCAGAAAGTTCCTTCCTTCCCCTTCCAAGGATCCAAGCAGTCTTGGCTGACAAAAGAATTGTAACGGTTGTGGCAGTGAATCCCATTCTCAGCCGTGCAGCGCAACCGACATGGCATTTGGAGCAGGATGAGCGACGCAGAAGATGGACTCTACTCTTCCTCAGCCCTCCGCATTGGCCCTCCCAGCAGAGGTGCACCGGAGATGATTCAGGCTCTCGGGCACTTCAATAAAGATTGCGTTTGAGGACCTGCGCCTTGCCTGCAATTATAAAAAAATAAATAAATAAAACAAAGCGTATCTTCAATGCTGTGATCATTTCTTGCCTGAATTTCTGCTCTGCCTTCTTGCCCTTCAATATTTGATTAAAGCTAAACTTTCTTCAGAGGTTGTTGCAGCAACTTGTGTTCCATCTGTCGTGACCTGGTCACTGTCTTCTACGAAAGGCAAGTAAAATAGGAACTTAAAACAGCAATCCATCCCTCCACAACCTTGTAAGATGCATGCTTCAATTATTATTGGAAGCCACTCACCATCCTATTCCTGGTCTCATATTGGAATTTTCACATTGCTCCTTAAGTTCTGGAGTATGTAAGACCAGTTCATGCCTTAAAAGATAAGGACAAAGTAAGGAAGATAATTTGCCTGTGTATAGAGACTCCATGATGATGAACTGGAATGAAGAGACTTTATTTGAGCATTGAACTCTTGTTTCTTTTTTTCTGATTTTCTCCTTTGAACTATTCATAGTATTGATATTTGCCTAAAAAAGGTTTTGTTGTACTCTATGTATAGGAATGGTGTAATTCCTGGTGTGAAGGACCAAAAAGGTATTATCTTTAGTGGAAGGGGCGAGTTGTAGAGAGGAGTACTGTACATGAATGTAAAATGAGACTATACTTAATTCTGTTCTTTTGGGAGCACAACTCCTAAGTGATGTGGAAAACACTGTTTTTGAATACTGGGTTTCAGTGGAGAAAGAGGGAAGTTTTGGGTAAGAATTTTTATGGTGGTTTAGTAAACATTTGGTAGCTGATATCAGAGAGAGATTGAGAAGAGTAACAGTGTTAATTTGTATTTTTTCAGACCCACTGATTCTTAGGAGGTTGCAGAGATGTTCAAGTCTTAAGCGAACATCCGGTGTGGACCCAGAGTCTTCCTTTGTGTATTTTCTTTCCTTCAATTCCCCTTTCCCCATAGAGTTGTTATGACTGGGAGAGTTTAATATTCCTCCAGCGATGGCAGGGCTTCGGAGACATGGGAAGTTGGCTTTTGGATACTCTTCTATCTCCTACAAGATTTAACTCAACCACTTGTAGTGGGTTGCGTATGATCCAGCAGTTTCAACGTGCACTTCTAGGCCCACTGAATATTGAGGATAGGCCTCCTTTACTGGATAATTTACTCACTCTTATTTACTTTCTCTCTTGGTCCTCCAATGGATCTTTCTTCATCCCACTGAGGGGAAAGAGAGTTAGCATATTGTATCCGATCAATAAAACCAACTGGCTACACAATGATGACCAGGAGTTATTAGCCATATTCAAGGGGTTTTATTACAAGTTAACAATCAGTTTGAGGTAAATCACTCTCAGGACCATGCTATACAGATAAAATATGGCAACAGGTAAACCTAGTCTTCGGAAGAAATTGAGGCAATCTAGAATTGCACAAACTAATAACTTTGTTGCCACAATACAGAATAGTAACATAAGTGTCTGATACTGAGAACTAAATCGGCAAGAGTTTTCCCTATACATTAGTAATCTAAATTGTCCAACTGCAAATAGGGCATGAGAACATTCCAGATTCATAATGTAGCAAGTCTCAGAAAACAATAGGAATGAGGCACAGAAGTACAGGTATTACCAGCAGAATCATAACTGAAGCTCAGTCAAGAGTCTTTAATAAGTCCAAGGGGAAAGACAGATCCAAACTCCCATTTAGGATAAGGGACAGGACCAAAGGGAAAGTGTCTCTAAAAGTTTATTTAAAAGGGAAATGGGATTTGGGAAAATGGTTCAGTCAGAGTTCAAGGAAGGTTCTGCATGAGAGGCAGAAAAGGGTTCAGCCCTGAAGTTCAGCAAAAAACGCCGGATCATCTACCCTCAGTGGTCTGAGAGATCTGTCTGTGTTGTCCAGGGCAAATGATAAGTTATAATCAGTAAAGTCCATTGGTAACTCCCCTTTGGTTTTGTTATCAATAGAAGTTCATTGTATTTGTTGCAAATATTGTATAAATCCATAAGGTACATCTTCAGCAACACTGACTAAAGATCTCATTCTGGGAACATCGGTTCAGTCTCACACCTATGACAGAATACAGTAGTCCATGGTTTATTCACGAGTTTCCCATGTACCCATCATTCACCATTCGGTTCTAGGCAATGCAACTAACACTGTTACAACAAAGTATCATTTCTAACAGTAGCGAGTGTGAGAACACCTGCAAAGACGAGCAGCAAATACTGAGCAAAGTTGATTCCCACGAGACAAAGAATCAGGCCCTTAGAGAGAAATCCTACTAATTTAAGGTATTAAGTCAATATTGCACAATCTTATATATGTGTGCATATCCAAATATACATTTGAGGATAAGGTTCTTAAGTACTTTAGCCCACTCAACATTATTTAGTGAATGCACATTTAATAATCGTGTTGCGCAATGCTAGGTATGGCTACATACTAAATTTTTGAAAATATATAAGTGTAACCTTAATGCATAAATTGAAGAAACATTATCATTCAACCTAAGTCAACATCCTATACATATAAGGATCATTTAAAGTTAGGAACGACATTTCTAGCATCTACACAGATGAATTAACACAATTATGGATCATGTATGAAGAGGTTGTCTTTTAGGATACACTCCATTCTGTCAGTGTTTCATCATTCAATATATCACGTGCTATAATGGCAAACCCTTTACTTATTACAAGCTTTCATACTTTATTAATAAATGTCTCTAATTCTAATTATCAACATCAGGTCACTGTTAAATGAATCAGTCAGTCAGTCAAGAGATACTTTATTCAGCCACTAAAAGCCATAAAAGCAAACATTTGATAAGAGATACAGTGATTAAAAGATCCCACATGTACAATTAAAAATCCAAGTCACGTAGGTAAATAGGCAAAAACCAACAATACAAACAAGTAAAATTAAAAACTCATTATTAAAAGCCAGCACTAAGCATTATAATAAACATAAAATATAACGGGTAGAGTGCAAGAGTAATAAAACGTTTAGCCAGTAGATAGACTAAGGAGTTGGCATAACGGGCAAATGAATCATAACAATTTCTTTTAATAGAGACAGGTTCTACGTTAAAACATCAGATGCCTTTCTGTGGCATTAGCAAACATTCTATGTGACATGTATAAATTATATAATAAGGATTCTCTGCATCCGCATGAAGTCAAGTGTAACATATATAAGAATCATAAAAACACCTAGGACTCATATGCAAAGAGAGCCTTCATTTTATGTGTCAGATCTATTCTTTCATTAGACTTTGTAATGTGTAGATCATTTTTATCAAGTTTTTTGTGATATGTAGAGAGTGGGTAACAGGTGCTGCACCACATATCTTGTGACAAGACTGTTGTCAAGTGCCTTTGTGAGTGTGCTGGAGGCAGCCCTTAGAAATGCAAGTGGGGCAGGTAACAGCTCCTCCCCAACGATCCTGGCAGGATGACCCAACACCTAATCCGCCTTTGACTTATAAGTAAATTAAGTGTGCCAATCAGGTGTAATCCAATTGTAACATGTTTTAGGGTAAGGGCACAAGCACTTTAGCATTGGTTAGTAGTAGTAAAGGGCACAGAGTTTTAATGCCAACAAAAACGAAATTTAGAAAACAGGATGGGTGAAGACAGAAAGTTGTGGGGTGACCCTGCAGAGAGGGCCAAGTCTAACAGACAGCATTTTGCCCGTCACATAGAACTCATTTACACACAAATTAGTTCTCTTATGTGGCAGGAGCTACCATAGAAGGTGTTTGAGACTAAAAACTAGTTTTGCTTTTAGTTAATGTTTTTATTTCTAGATTGACAAGGAACCGGCAGCTTTCTCAAAAATAAAGGTTTGAAAGAACCGTGACAAGTTTTGATAGACTGGCGAACATTTCCAGACCTATTGGCTTTGCCACCTATTGATTTTACAAGTTTGCACTGGTCAGGACCAGTACTAACTCACAGCCAACTATGCATATCAATCTAAAAAAAGCTGATTAGCCAGTCACCCACATCTCTGATGTGAGGTGCACTCTACCAGATTTTCCCAACATACAAATTTAAAAAGAGTGACTTGGTGTTGTCCATTGATATCAGTAAGATAGTCACTAAATCTTGCTGAAAGGCCCACAGTTTGGACTTGATTTCATTCTTTCTGATAAAAGATCATATCACTACCCAAGCTGAGATATCACAGGTTATTAATTCGTCATCAAGGACAGTGATTCATCCTGACATTGGATCAAGTCAGCGTGACCCTCCTGGAGAAACTCCCAGACTTTGATCCATATATTTCAGCAAATAAAAGGCTCATCTCTACCTTGCTTTTTCATGCCTAAACAGCAGAGTCAATTGTTACATCTCTACTGCAATCATATCCGGATGGCAACCCTTTGTTTTCTGCCTTTTAGCTCAGTTTCTAGCCAAACATTAGCAGCACTGCTTGAAGTCAGAGAGCAACTTCTGGATCGACGGGCATCTTGCTCCTGTGATCTATAGATGTCATTGGACATCGACAAAGACAGCTTCTTGCCACACAGACCTAAAAGTGGAAATACACGGCAATGCTCTAATTTGTATTTGCACAAGTCTCACTCAGAGACAATAGAAAATTTGTTTTGAACATTTTGTATCCGAGTATAATCCTGTTGTTTACTTGATTACTCAGGGGTGTGACCCATCCCCATTCCTTTTAAATAACGATATGCTCCCTCTGAAAGAACTAATTACGGTCCATGGTCTACTGTATGAGATATATCTGCATAACACCAAAATCACCCGCGACCACTAATGCCAACAATGCTTTATCTTGTTTAGTAGACATGAAAATGAAGGGTTTCAAAAAACACTTTATGCTTAATACGAACAAAACTGAGATTATGACAAAGGCTGGAGAACCCAGAACACTAACCTGTTCCAATGGCCAATCCAACTAATTTGTGCCCACCCACCAGAACCAGTAGAAACCATCTGTATCCTAGAGGCCTTTATTGGTTGTGAATTTTCGCTCTCTCAGTAAGTGAGAGGGGCACCGAAAATGTGTAACTAAAAATGTCCTCCTGCTAGGAGCCCATCAATCAAACCATACTGATCCACACAATAATCTATTGCTCACTTGTCAACGTGAACATGTTTCCAACAACTAATGTCCATATTACAAGCTGTGCAAAATACAGCGATTACAATAACATAGGTCCCAGGAAAGCATAACCATGTAATCCAATACATATTCTGCATTAAAGAGGATCACCGTGGATATACAGAAGCTAAACTTTTGCATAATGTATCTCCCTCCAGGCACCAAATTGCTAGGTTTCTATAAAATTACAAAATGTAAGTTTTGAAATTTTATGGCATTTTGTGAAATGACATAACATTACATTAAACTGTATGTTATTTCGCAAAGAAATTCACCATGACAGGTTACCTTGCGTTCAAATGTCGTACAAGATGCTGGCATGAGGAATGGTTCATGGAGAAAATGTCTCTCATGAGACATGTTCATCTCCAACAAAATATTTAGTGCCATGTCTACTTATATATGACATTCCCCTCTTCTCTCTCTTGTTTCGGAGCACAACTAGTCTGCAAAGTACCAAGCACACACCTTTGCACATAGTGCAAATATGCCTGCGTTTGCCTGGTATAGGTTTTGTACTGGAAGGGTACAATTTCAGTAAAAAATACTACGCTTAGACAGGCTTTAAATCTTTTCCTACTTTGTATGTAAGCTGTACTGTGCAGCACACATGCAAAGTCGGAAAAGAAAGGAGAAATAAAAGCATTTCTACTTGATAGCGCCTATTTCAAAAGGACGTCATGTTTTTTAAGCAAAACCCTGTTTACTTATTTTAGTAGATAGAGTTTTGCATCAATAACCATGGTTGGTTGCATGAGAATGCCCATGCCCACCCATGGAACACCACAGTGGCGCTAAGTAATGCAAAGCAGTGCTAGGCACTGCTTTGCTGTACTTTCAAGTGAATTTGCAGCATGAAGTAAGTTTTGGCTGAAAGTAAATTGGAAAAAAAGGTTTTGTGCCACTATTGTGATGCAAACACAGCGCAAAATCTCAGTAAATATACCCCTTACTGTTCACACCAGTTCTCAATGGAGTGAAATTGTGGTAGCCTTGCAGACAAACCTCTTCCAATGTACTAAAACACTTTGGCCCTGATTTCAAGCTGGTCGGAGAAACAGAACCCATTTATCGCTCTTGGCAATAATAATACCGTTGGGTACGTTGTTTATCAGGAGCACTAAATAGCACCCTGCGCTCCCTGTAGGTTGCACACGTGAATGTAAAAGCTTGCTTCTTCCAGCACCCAGACTCTCTTTGGAACGTGCAGGCCGCTCCCATAATCAAAAGAGATAACAAAAGGGACGGGTGAAAAATCCCCTTTCTCTTGGTCTGTGTGGCATTGAGCCTCCAGGAGGCCCAGCACATTCATCAAAGACAAAGCTTTGATTCTTTGATATTTTAGGGCCTATATATGAGATGGTTTGTGCTGTGTTTACACCACACAATGTGGTACATGCACAACGCAAACCTTAAGTAAGATTTATGAAGCCACGCAAGGCCACCTGGGAAGGCATTCCATGGGCGTTGCTTGGTTTTCCCACACAACTCCCATGATTTTTGATGCATTCCCAGATTTACCAGAACTGGTAGACCTGCAAATGCACTAAAACTATATGCCTTCCCAGGAGAGTAGTAACAAGGAGAACTATCTTTATTTCTCCTTGTTACTTCCTCTTTCTATGTGTGCTGCATTTCTGCACAAAAACAATTCTGCATGCAATGCAGGTGCCCTTGCACCATGGTGCTAAGGAGCCTTTTTGGCACTAATCTGCCAAAGGGGAACCAGCAAAGGGGAAAAGGCAGGAATGTGCCGAATCGCCTTAAATACGGCCCATTCCTGCCCTTTCCCTGTCACACAGTAAAGAGGCCCCTGAGTTTTTCAAGAGGCCGGCCCCAGGCAGCGTGAAATAAACACATATATGTGATTGTATTTCACATTGCACTGAGAGGGTGAGGATTTGGCATTAGGGCCAGAGGTTCTGACTTTGGAACTGTGGAACAGGTTCCAGTCTCAGTGCTCATATTACACACTTCAATACCTTCCGGTCGAGTTTACACTGCATAAAACTGCAAAAAAAATGAAACTTTCAAATAAATTATTTCTGTTTAAAGAATGGGCAAATATTTTTCACCAATCCTCCTTTTGGTTCATCACATTTGAGGGCATCTTCAAATAAGTGAGTTCAGGCTGTACTCTGTACAAAACATCTCTTGGGGCATATTTACAAGCCCCTACCACCACAGGAACATCACTTTTATCGATGTTCCTTTGGTGATAGGGGCTTAGACTTATTCACAAGGAGGTGTTAAGCCACTTAACGTGGCTTAACGCCACCTGTGAATAAGGAACCTTTTCACGCTATACTTACTGTGAAAGGGGTGGGCAATGGGTGTTGTGGTGGGCGTTCTGCCACAACACCCATTGGTTTTGACGCTGCCCCAAATTTACAGAATAAGCAATTATTTTAAAAATGACGAGCTGCAACTTCTATGTGTGCTGCACAAGCAGCACACATAGAAGTTACAAATCGCTATTTATGATTGTTTATGTGCAGGAAGGGACAATCATTTCCCACAGCACAGGCACCCTTGCACTATGGTGCAAGGGTGCCTGCGTTGGCACTAGACAGCTAAATTTAGCACCAGCGCAGGGAGAAATGCAGGGCTGCACTGTATTGTTGTAAATACGGTGCAGTCCTGCGTTTCTAAAGTGACGGAGTGCAGCATAAGCCTTCTTGGCTTAACACCGGGCTCTGCCACTTTAGTTGTAAATATGCCCCCTTACGTTTAATTCAACAGACTATAAAGTTATTCGATCTACAATAAGAATCTAGGCCCCATATGGGGTACGCATGATCCCTGACTTGCCTTTCAGTTCACTAATATCAATGTCATCACAGCGGGGGTGGAAAGTTTGCCAGTTCATGTTTAAAAACTCCCACTTTTAATAAATACACATAATCTGATGTAGTTAAGCGAAACGCTTCTGAGTGTTTATTTTTTGAATTTTGAAGACACCTTGCCATATTCTAACATGATCTCTGCTGTATAATTGACATGCCACATATTTGAATGGCTCAGCTCGTGCATGCGTTCTTAAGAGCTAAAGTCTACCCTTGGCTCAGCTGTCCCTTTTAATTAGTTGGCTTATCCACCTCTACCTTGCACCATAGACAGAGTCATTGGAATAATGCAAAGGAGAGAACCAAATTATGTGGCAGGGCTGACTTATGTGGCAAGAAAATACAAATTCTGTGGCATATTTTGTGACAGTATTACTTTATTATTTTCTCATTTTTACACATGCTAACACTGGGAAAATGTCTGACCTCATTGGTACCAATTTATCACCCAAATGCAGCAATTAGCAACAGAATGGTGACCAGTCAACCTCTGCAAAGGGTCTTTCACTTCGCAGCAATATGGGCATTCGCAGGTTTAGTAACTTTTGATCCATTTGAGCAAGAAAACTTTTTCTGGCATTAAAATCTGCAGATTTTACTGCAGATAATAGATTATGTGGCACATGCTGCAAATCCATAGTTGTGCAAAAAATGTCACGTCCTCAAAATCGCATTATACCAGTGGCCCTGACCATAGCACAAGGATGTAAGCATTCTGTTAATCATAAGCTTTGTACTGGAAGTGGATACTTCTATAGAAAAACTATCCTCCAAGACTTTTCCAATTGCATGTGTGGTTTGCTGTATAGGTCAACACATGTTCAAAGTTTGAAATATATGGAGACTTTTAAAAGTTGCTTGTCTGTTACGCTAGGCTCAAGGAGACTTAATTTTGTGCCTCAAGACACTGTGTATAAATTATTGTAGATAGGGGTTTGCCTGAAAACCCATGGGTGGTTAACAGGAACGCCCATGCACCATCCTTGTTATGCCCCCTTGATGCAAAGTAGCGTAATGTAGGGTATAGTGCTACCTTGCATTACTGTGGCCAACTTTCCCACACAAATCATGATTTACATTGGGATGTTAATCCCACCACAACACTGTGAGCTGGGTTTGCATCACTTTTGTGATGCAAACTCAGCACAAAATGTTAGGCCAGGAATCTTTAAACTGGTACTTATCAACATAATTAGGTTGATTTGTGTTCTTACTGCAAGCTAATGCAAGGTTATCAAATGACCAATGCAGAGCAGATGTTGTAGTACTGTGTAAAATCACAAGGCAATGAAGAAGCCAAAGTGAAGGGACCCCTGATACATGAGAGAAAATTGGTTTGTGCCTGGCATTGAGCATACCAGATTGCTGTAGATATGTTCTGGTTTGTTAAAAAAGTCAAAACCTTGTCTGGCTCTTGCAGAGTGCTCAATCATAAAATTTACAAGCACTTAAAAGTTCAGAGGTGACTGAAGATGTAGTTGTGCCAATTCACCTAACTGTACATTAGTGTTTTTAACAAAATGGTAGGTCAATTTTCACTCTCTCTGTGGCACCTCAACAATGTTCACAGAAGCATGTTTGAATCATGTCTTTGAACTTCATGTGCCTCACCCAACACCTTCCACATAGGCCACGCTACATTCAACATCCTTTTCAGCTATGCAGTCCAAAAGGGTGCCCAGAATCACAATGCAAATCAGAATACATCACAGCTTTGTCCAGAGTATTAAGCACTATATAAATACAAGAGCACCACACAACCACATCAGTGTTACTGTTCTACAGCCATCTCAAGTGGCGAGGTGTGGATGTGCAAGGTTGGGAGCAACTGGCCTGGCAAACGCCGCCTGCCCAATTACATTGTGAGGATTCTAGAGAAGGTTAGATAAGTGGGACAGAGGAAATAGCGAGTATCATCTTATTCTGTCATCTTAGCATGTGATTTTAGTCAGGGGCATGGCTATTTTTGCTGAAACAAGCACCAATGCACCAAGGCCCAGGCACCGGCTGCAATTTATTTGACAGCAAACATACAAAAGATGATGTAAGGAATGCTTCCAAAAAGTCTAACCACTGGCAATCTCTCTGGCAGCATTCCAACTCATTGTTCTTTTGCCTACCATGCCACCTCAGTATGGAACCAGCCATATGCAAATCATTCTGGACCCTGCTCCAATAGGAACAGTTCAGGAATCGTCCAGCCTGAAATTCCAGGCCAGGCCATTCCTGAACCAGAACTCAAACAACCCCAAAACCAGATTCGCCCTGATTGTGACTCTTCAGTCGGGTGTAGCTTGGTTTGAGTAGCACAGTCAGCAAGGGGCCCATGTCTGCGTGTAACCTTGGCCAGTTAGGGTGTTACATCAAACACACAAAAGGTGATGCGAGGAATGCTTGCAATAGGTCCAACCACTGGCAATTGCTCACAGTAGAATTCCAATCAATCTTTCTTTTGGCCACCATGCCAACAAAGTTTGGACCCAGCCGTATGCAAATCATTCTTGACCCTGCTCCAATATAAAAAGTTCAGCCTGAACTGAAAGGCCAGGTTCTCTATGAACCGGATTAGAAGCAATCTAAGCCAAGCTTTGACTTGATTTTGCTAACAATGTTTTTGAAGTGCCTCTATGGGTATAGCTCTGTGTGGTCTCTTCCTCTTGGAGGGGTTGGGGAAGAGTCATTGCCACAGACAGCGAGACCAGTTTCAGTCAGTCATTGGTAAAACTCGGAACAGAGGGCACAGCAAAGCAAAGGCCAAATATTTTTTCAATGAGTTGGTGCAGGAGCTTGTCACAATGAAGAAAAGAAAAGGGGATAAGGAGACCACGTGGAAGGTGATAGATGAGGTGAAAAGATGGCAGAAATGAAGAAAAACAGAAGGGTGGAATGAAATAAAGGTGGATAGTCTGAGGTTTGGAGGAGAAGGACAGCTATGGATGCAAGCTATTAAGGAGGAAAAGAATGGAGGCATGAGAATGCAATATGCAGTAGAGAAAACAATGGAAAAGGAGACAGCATTATAAAATGGACAAAGGAGACAGGAAAGATAGAATGAGAAAAAAGGTTGTAGAATAAAAAATGGAGAAAAGGTAAAAATGGGGATTGGAAAGAAATAAAAGGTACTAGAAAGGACAGAAATAATAGGAAGATAGAGAGGAAAGAAGATTCCAGGCAGCAAGGATAAGGGGAAATTGGAGTGTGGAGAGAAAAGGAGGCATGTATGGAGAGGATGAGCTATGGAAGTGAGGTAGAAAAAGGACAACATGAATAAGCAAGAAATTGAGAGGAAACAAAGAAAGCAGTGTGAAACATAGAAAGGAGAGGAAAAAGGGAGGGAAAGAAAGAAGGAAGGAAAGGACAATAAGAACAACCAAAAGAGTATAGTGAGATAAAGAGGTGACAAACAAGGAGGTCGGAGACAAGGAAAGAGATTAGATGAGTGAAAGAGAAGCATAGTCAATATATAGATTTAGTAGAGAAAGGGTGGAACAAGAAGCGGACAGGGTGATTAGAGGGAGTTTTTGGAAGAGAGATGTTTAGGAGTGCAAAGTGGAGCAGAGCAGAAATGGAGAAACAAAAGTGGGGAGGGGGAGCAAGGAGAGAAGAAAAAAGGAAATAAGGGAGAAAGGAAATAAGGACAGGCGAGAGAGATTGAGTAGTAGAGTCTTTGAATTTGCCTTTGGCCGCACCATGCTGCTTGCGAGTTACAACACATACAGCATCAGATGCCTACATGGGCTTGGACATAACATATTGATAACCATTTCACTGATTGAACCGTGGAATTAGGACACATAAACACGAGGTGTCTTGACATTATCAGTATTAGGCACAAGCTAAATGGGATACCTGACATCCTTGAAAGGTTATAAAATGCCTCAGCAAACGCTGGCCCCAACACTACCATGTTGTGAGTCTCTCTATGTCTTCGGCTGACACAGGTGCCAACACATCATAAAGCCCTGAAGAAGTCTCTGCTAAGGGACGAAACCAGTTGGCTATATGTCAGGAAAGTTTTTAAAAAGAATACGAAGATGTGAATAAAGGAACCCATTTTTGAAAAACTTGGATGGAGTCTGTGCACCATGTAACTCAACCAATTTGTGATGCTTACATATTCGATATGATGAAAGGTGGGTGCTGATCTTCATTTAGTAAAACATTCAAAATTTACACAAAGTGTGAAATGCAACCGTATCCAGCAGTAGTGGGTCTTTTTTCTGACAGACGTGACAAAATCAGCTCCTGCAGATCAAGTACCTCTGTCCCTGTCATAGGTGTGTTGGGGTCTCTTCATCTTTCTTTGCTAGCCGCCAGTTGTCCTGTGTGGTCGGCCATAATATAAGGCACACAAAAACCAATACAAAGTATAACTTTTAGCTCCTCAGTGCTATGACAATCCAGTAATGATTTGCACGTGGAAAATTCTGAATTTTCACTACCCTGGCTAACATGGTGATAATGTGAAAACAATATAAAATGTCCACATAGGTAGCTTGTTGGGCAAAAACGTATTTAAAAAACACCATAGAAATCACACTTTAAAATGATTCATCAACTAAGAGATTAAAAGCAGCTTTTCAAATTAAGGTGGCACCTTCCCAAACCCAACATAATAAGTTAACCTTAACTCTCACCCCCAACATAGAGGTCATCTTTTACAATCAAAAATAAAAAAATACTTAATGTAAACCATCATTCAGTGCATAATAAAGACACCTCCACCATTGTAAAATCATCCAAAGATTCAGAAAAGGATTGAGTCAAACACAACCTATCACATTGCAGTTAAACAGCCAGACACAGTACATCATAAACACATCCAGCAACATACACCTGGACCAACACTATCACAAATCAATATATTAAACATTATGCACCCACTTAAACACCATTTTAAAATGCTAAACACTGTCACTTCAAAAACTTTAGCACATTATCATAGGAACGTTAACACACCTTGAAACACAAGCATTATAAATGACAGAGGAGGGAGGGTTTTTGGACAAAATATTGTTTTAAAAATATTGGGAGACAGAAATATCAGAAATTAAATATGGTGAAACACAAATATCGTAATGCACAAATGTCGTTGACAAGAATTTTGTGTGGTAAGTAACATCATTGTAAATAATATCAATGTTTTTAATAGTGTTTTCACTAATATAGTGGTTAAAAATACAGTTTTTTAACCATTCAAATGTGTTTTAGTTTATATATTATTTTATGTGTTACTATTGCTTATATAAATGTTATTAATTGTTTGTCAAATATAGATTGTAATTTTAAGTGATTTCGAATTTTTTATTAATTTTTTAATAGTAATTTATAGTGTTGTAGCGGGTTTTTGGCTTTGTAAGGGATAGGGTGGGGAGCTAATTAGGTAATAAATTATTAGGAATTATTTAATAAAATGTATTTAATTATATGATTGATATTTCTTATGTAATTGATGTAATACTGTTTTTTTTCGTTATATGTCAGTTTTGCCCATTAGGTTTGTAGGGGTATAGGGTGGGAAGTTAATTAAGTAAAAATAAATGAACAAGTAAATATTAATTGCTGATTAATTATTCAATTGATTTTTAATTATGCGATTTGTGGACTACTTATTTATTTTACTTATATTTTATTTGTGGGCTACTAGGTTTGTAGTTGTAGAGGGAGAAGTTAATTAAGTAATAGTTAATTAGCAACTTATGAATTGTTATTTATTTAATTCATTTTTAACTATGTACAATATGGAATACTTACTTATTTTACATATAGTTCAGTTGTGGGATGCTAGGTTTGTAGGGGTATAGGGGATATTTATTTTTTTATTGAATTGTAATTATGTAAATTGATTAATTGTTTTTAATTTTTTCAAAACATACGTGCACGTATGTATCTTTTATGTTAATTTATATATTTTTATCAACGATTTATTATTTTTTCTACATTCATGGGGTTATTCACATTTGGGATGTTTTTGAAGCGAAGTATCTTCTGTATTCTTGTTTTGGCAGTGGTAGAAATAGTGATATTAACCCCTTCTCAAATCAACACTTTCCCAAATGTGGTGCTCCTTGGAGTGGAAATGGTTAATTTCATCCTTCCGAAAACCAACCTTTTCCCTACCGTTGCAGAGACTGTAGTAGAAATAGTACATTTGTCACCTCCAAATTCCAGCACTTCCCCTACTGTTGCGCTGACTGGAGTACGAATAGTAAATTTTACCCCTCTGAAATCCAATGCTTTGCCTACTTTTGCCCTATGTGGAGTGAGAATAGCAAATTTTACTCCTCTGAAACTCAACACTTCCCCTACTGTTGCAGAGACTGGAGTGGGAATAGTAAGTGTTACCCCTCCAAGGTCCAGCACTTTCCCTACTATTGCACTGTCTGGAGTGATAATAATAAATTTACCCCCTGAAATCCAAAGCGTTCCCTGTTGTTGCTCTGCTTGGAGAGAGAATAGTATATTTAACCCTTCCAAAGTTAAGCACTTTCCCTACTGTTGTGTTGTTTGTAGTGGGAATAGTAAATTTCACTGTTCCGAAATCCAACACTTCCGTACTATTGCACAGATATGAGTAGGAATGGTAAATTCTACCCATGCGCAGTCCAACACTTTCCCTACTGTTGCGCTTTTTGGAGTGGGACTAGTAAAGTTTACTCCTCCGAAATCCAATGCTCTCCCTATTGTTACGCTGCTTGGAGTGGGAATAGTAAATGTAGCCCCATCAAAGTCCAGCACTTTCACTTCTGTAGTGTAGATTGGAGCTAAAATAGTAAATGTAACTCCTCTAAAGTCCAGCACTTTCCATATTATTGCGGTTACAGGAGTAGGTATAGCAAATCTACCCCCCCCCCAAGTCCAATACTTTCCCTGCCGTTAAATACACTAAAGTGTGAATAGTATATTTAATGTTCTTGGACTCCAATAGATTTCATAGTATTGGTTAAATAGATTTTATAGCAGTAATTGTTTTATTTTTTTATATTTCAAAATAATTGTTTGTATTTCTACATTTATCAATGTGTGTTTTGTAAATGTGTGTTTTTGAATTTTGAATATTTTATTTGTTGTTTACATTAAGTAATATATTTTTTCTTATTCGATTGTATATATGTTTGTGGTTTTATTGTGTATGTATAGTTTATATATATATATATTCACTGAAAAAACCATAGGTTTCAGGGACGTTATAGTTACAAATTAGCATTTAAAAAACCTTTGAAATTCACTGAAAAAACCATAGGTTTTAGGGACAGTTATAGTTAGTTGGACATTGCACTCGTACAAAACCCGTGAAATTCCCCGTTATAGTTAGTCCAGCTAACTATAACTCGCGCCCGCAATGCACTGCTGATGACATCACATATTACATCACTCATGACATGGTCAGTGACATCACTGATGACATCACTGATGACATCTCAAATGACATCACTGATGACATCACTGATGACATCATCCAGTGACTGTGTGTTTCTGTAAAGTTTAAATATTTTTACTATCTATAGGAAAAGACGTATTGAAGAATGAGTGGGTGTGTAAGTGTCTGTATGGATGATTTAGTAGGTGCGTGACTGACTCTATAAGTGAGTGATTTAACGTATCTTACTGAATGCATGGGTTAGTGACTAAACTGGGTGAATGTCTGTATCCGTCTGTCTGTTGCTGTGTAAGTGGCTGCATGTGTTTGTGAATAGCTACATGAGTGTCTATATGAGTTATTGAATGCTTGTCTGAGTATCTGTATGGGTGCCTGAGTGTTTGTGTGGGAGGGGTGTGTGCAACTCTGTGCATAGATGTGTGAGTGGGTGATTCACTGGGTGGATGGTTTCAAGAGTGCAACTGTGATAGACTGTATGGGTGGGTAAGTGTGTGTAAGAGTGTGTTAGTGAGTGAATGTATGTCCCAGTGGTACATGTGTGAGTAACTACATATGTGAAAGGCAGTATATATGTGTGTTGGAGTATATAAATAGCTATAAGCGAGAGTGAGTGATTGTGATAGTGGCTGTATGGATGAGTGTGTGCTTGTATCAGTGATTGTATAAGAGCGTAAGAATGTGCTACTATTTGTATGAGTAAGTGAGCTGGTGTGTGTATAACTGTATAGGTGAGTAAATGGTAGTGTGTTTAATTATTTGCATGACTGACTAGGTGTGTGAGTACCTCTATGGATTAGTGGCGGTGTTTGAGTGTCTATATAGGAGTATGAGTGCATATGATAGTCCTGTACTGAGTGACCGTAAGTATGAGTGACTGTACGGGTGAGTGAGTGGATGTGTGCGTAGACCTAAGAATCAGTGAGTGGGTATGTAGTTATTGGTGTTGGAGTGTCTATGGTTTTGCGAATGGCAGTCTGTAATTTAGAGTGGGTGTATCAAAGGTTATATTAGAGTGTGAGGAGGTGCATCAGATTATCACGTGGATGATGTCATCAGTGATGTCATTTGAGATGTCATCAGTGATGTCATCAGTGATGTCACTGACCATGTCATGAGTGATGTAATATGTGACGTCATCAGCAGTGCATTGCGGGGCGCGAGTTATAGTTAGCTGGACTAACTATAACGGGGAATTTCACGGGTTTTGTACGAGTGCAATGTCCAACTAACTATAACTGTCCCTAAAACCTATGGTTTTTTCTGTGAATTTCAAAGGTTTTTACATGCTAATTTGTAACTATAACGTCCCTGAAACCTATGGTTTTTTCAGTGAATTTCAAAGGTTTTTAAATGCTAATTTGTAACTATAACATGTCTGAAACCTACAGTTTTTTCAGTGAATTTCAAAGGTTTTGTAAATGACAATTTTTAAATGTATTAATTGTTATATAAATTTTTTTCATACTGATTTCCAAATTTTTTAGAAACAATTTTTTTTTACATATTTTATTTTTTAAATTACATTGTAATTACATTATACATTACATTACAAAAAATACTTTCTCAGAATGAATTACTTTAGTTTAATTACTTTGCACATAGGCAATAGACTTTTTAGTACAGTAGTTACAGTTGTTGCAATGGGCAACACATTTTCAAACACAATGCAACATTCAGCTCAATGTGAATTTCTAGTTAAATGCAATTAGTTACTTTATGGATTACTTTTCTAACCACATTACTGGATCCTAGATTCAGTCCTGGGAAATCTCCTGTAAACAGTTGAGTAAAAGCGTTTTGGTTACAGTCGTAATTTTTAAGGAATATTATTGTACTTTAAAAGTTCACACTTAGAAACTTTTTCTCATAGAATCACCAATGTTATCCTATGGAAGGAAATTCACTTAGAAGTTAAAAACTGTTATCGTTACTTTTTCTTACTCAGTGTTGGATCCTGGATCCAGCACTGGTGCATCTCCTGTAAACAGTTAAAAGAATGCGTTTAAGTCATACAGGCGATTTTTTAGGAATATTTGTAGTTTGTGAAAATCGACACTTTGAAACTTTTCTGCTGAAAACCAGACAATGGATTCCTATGGAAGGAAATTCAAGTTACTGGTAAGTACGGTTAAAATTACTTTTGAGGATCAGTACTGGGCTGAAAGATGCAGCACTGAGGTCTCTCCTGATAACAGGTGAGTAAATCGGAATTCGTATTTCGGCTGATTTTAGAGGACTATTTTAAAGTTCCAAAACTCCACACTTAGAAGAATTTCCAAGTGAAACCAGTCAATGTTAGCCTACTGAAGGAAATTCAAGTTACTGCTAAGTACGGTTAAAATTACTTTTCAGGACCAGTACTGGGCTGAAAGATGCAGCACTGAGGTCTCTCCTGATAACAGGTGAGTAAATCAGAATTCGGATTTCGGCTGATTTTAGAGGAATTTTTGTATGTTTCAAAAATTAACACTTAGAAACTTTTTCAGCAAAAAGCAGGCAATGATATCCTATGGAAGGAAATTCAAGTTACTGGTAAGTACGGTTAAAATTACTTTTGAGGATCAGTACTGGGCTAAAAGATGCAGCACTGGGTTCTCTCCTGATAACAGGTGAGTAAATCGGAATTCGTATTTCGGCTGATTTTAGAGGAATATTTTAAAGTTCCAAAACTTCACACTTAGAAGAATTTCCAAGTGAAACCAGTCAATGTTAGCCTATGGAAGGAAATTCAAGTTACTGGTAAGTACGGTTAAAATTACTTTTCAGGACCAGTACTGGGCTGAAAGATGCAGCACTGAGGTCTCTCCTGATAACAGGTGAGTAAATCAGAATTCGGATTTCGGCTGATTTTAGAGGAATATTTGTATGTTTCAAAAATCAACACTTAGAAACTTTTTCAGCAAAAAGCAGGCAATGATATCCTATGGAAGGAAATTCAAGTTACTGGTAAGTACGGTTAAAATTACTTTTGAGGATCAGTACTGGGCTGAAAGATGCAGCACTGAGGTCTCTCCTGATAACAGGTGAGTAAATCGGAATTCGTATTTCGGCTGATTTTAGAGGAATATTTTAAAGTTCCAAAACTCCACACTTAGAAGAATTTCCAAGTGAAACCAGTCAATGTTAGCCTATGAAGGAAATTCAAGTTACCGGTAAGTACGGTTAAAATTACTTTTCAGGACCAGTACTGGGCTGAAAGATGCAGCACTGAGGTCTCTCCTGATAACAGGTGAGTAAATCGGAATTCGTATTTCGGCTGATTTTAGAGGAATATTTTAAAGTTCCAAAACTCCACACTTAGAAGAATTTCCAAGTGAAACTAGTCAATGTTAGCCTATGAAGGAAATTCAAGTTACCGGTAAGTACGGTTAAAATTACTTTTGAGGATCAGTACTGGGCTGAAAGATGCAGCACTGAGGTCTCTCCTGATAACAGGTGAGTAAATCGGAATTCGGATTTCGGCTGATTTTAGAGGAATATTTGTATGTTTCAAAAATCAACACTTAGAAACTTTTTCAGCAAAAAGCAGGCAATGATATCCTATGGAAGGAAATTCAAGTTACTGGTAAGTACGGTTAAAATTACTTTTGAGGATCAGTACTGGGCTGAAAGATGCAGCACTGAGGTCTCTCCTGATAACAGGTGAGTAAATCGGAATTCGTATTTCGGCTGATTTTAGAGGAATATTTTAAAGTTCCAAAACTCCACACTTAGAAGAATTTCCAAGTGAAACCACTCAATGTTAGCCTATGAAGAAAATTCAAGTTACCGGTAAGTACGGTTAAAATTACTTTTGAGGATCAGTACTGGGCTGAAAGATGCAGCACTGAGGTCTCTCCTGATAACAGGTGAGTAAATCGGAATTCGTATTTCGGCTGATTTTAGAGGAATATTTGCACCATGGTGATGGGAGGGGGCGGGGCCTGAGGTGGCATCTGTGCAAACGCGCCCCGTGGCGCGTTTTAAGTTGGGGGATTAAGTCCCCTTGAATCATGAGGGTCCCTACAGGCCAACTAGCCCACCAGGAACCTCCAGTATGCGCCAGGGGCTGCGTTGCAGAGACATGTACAGAGGCCACACCCCTTTTACACCTCTCTGCAACGCAGCTCTGTGGCGCTTTCTGGACGTACCTGTTGGGCTAGTTGGCCCCCAGGGACCCTCAGGATTGAAGAGGATTTAATTCCCCATCTTAAAACGCACCACGGGGCCTGTTTGCACAGATGTCACCTGAAGCCCCGCCCCTCCCTTCACCACTGTGCAAACGCGCCCCGTGGCGCGTTTTAAGTCGGGGATTAACTCCCTTGAATCCTGAGGGTCCCTGGAGTCCAACTAGCCCACCATGTTCCTCCAAAAGCGCCACAGAGCTGCGTTGCAGAGAGGTGTAAAAGGGCGTGGCCTCTGTACACCTCTCTGCAAGGCAGCCCCTGGCGCATACTGGAGGTTCCTGGTGGGCTAGTTGGCCCCCAGGGACCCCCAGTATTCAAGGGGAATTCGTTGCCTCTCTGCAAACGCGCCAGGGCGCGTTTGCAGAGTGGTGAAGGAAGGGGCTGAGCCTGCGGGCCCGATCGTTTTTTTTTTTTTTCCCTGAAGGGAGGCCGTGTAGCCCCCTTCCTTTTCCTATTTTTAGGCCCCGGGGACCCCATCCCCCGGGGCCTGGCCTCTCGTTGGGGTCTGTGGGGGTCCCCAAGCCCCCCACAGTCCCGCCGGCTCCCCGTGTCCTACGGGAGCCGGCATTGCTGTACACATGGGGAGCAGCTAACATGCTGCTCCCCATGTGGAAAGCTATCGGCTTTGGATATTGGAAGAGAGAGCAGGTTTCCTGCTCTCTCTTCCAATATCCAAAGCAGTTTGCTATGGCAGGACGGGAGCCGCGAGGCTCCCGTCCTGCCATAGCAAACTACAGTGTCCCGGGGTAGGCACCCCGGGACACTGCAGGAGCCGGCCCTGGGGGGTGGCGGTCCCCAGGGCCATCAAGGGCTCCAGGAGGGGGCCGCGCGGCCCCCCTCCCTACATCGAGAAAGCCCCGGGAGGTGGTGGTCCCCGGGCTTGGGGGTCCAAAACGGACCCCCATTTTCATTTTTCTTAGTGCCCCGGGGAGGAGGTGGTCCCCGGGCGTGTGGGGCTGGAGCCCCCACAAAGGTTTTTAAATATAAAAAAGAAGCCCGGGAGGTGGTGGTCCCGGGGCTGCGGGAGGGCTCAGAGCCCTCCCGCACCATTATCCATAAAGCCCCGGGGGTGGTGGTCCCCGGGGCTTGGGGGCCCTTAGAGGCCCCCACACATAAAATTAACCCCCCAGCATGCCCCCGGGACTTGGCCCACCCGGGGCCAATTAACATCGAAGCGCGGAGACCGCGCTTCGATTTTCCGGCAGGGTTCGCGTTCCCTGAGCGCATCCTGCCGATTTTTAAAAAAAAAAAAAAAATTTTTGCCCAGGGGGTCCTTGTGGGACCCCCTGAGCAGACCTAGGGGGTCAGGGTGTTTCTACCCTGCCCCCTTTGTGCGCTTTGCGCACTTGTTTCTGTCCCTCGGTTCTACCGAGGGACAAAATGGCTGCCAACATTTCTGATTTGGAGTGTTGACAGCCAATTAACATAAAGCTCGTGCTCGGGAGGATCCACAGCCCTAGATATATCTATCTTTTTTACTTTTCATTTTCTCAGCAACTACTGAACGGATTTACACCATTTAACAAAAAGGGTTCTTTCTGAACCAAGAACTACCTCTTTGCCAAATTTGGTGTAATTCCGTTCAGCAGTTCGGGCTGTAGCCGTGTCTAAAGTTTCCTATGGAAAATTGCATGGGAAAACGCATTTTGGGACCCCCTTTTTCTCGGCCCCGCTTGACGAATCCCCCGAGACTTTCAGGGTAGGAGCGGACCGGAGCGGTCCACAAAGTTTGAAAATTTTGCGAAGATACGTCAACCGGCAAGAGAGTTATTTCAAATAGAATGTCGCGGATTTCCTATGGATAATAGGTTGTAACTATAACTATCTACTGGCGACCGCCAGTAGATAATTCACTGAAAAAACCATAGGTTTTAGGGACAGTTATAGTTAGTTGGACATTGCACTCATACAAAACCCGTGAAATTCCCCCGTTATAGTTAGTTCAGCTAACTATAACTCGCGCCCCCGCAATGCACTGCTGATGACGTCACATATTACATCACTCATGACATGGTCAGTGACATCACTGATGACATCACTGATGACATCTCAAATGACATCACTGTTGACATCATGCAGTGACTGTGTGTTTCTGTAAAGTTTAAATATTTTTAATATATATAGGAAAAGACGTATTGAAGAATGAGTGGGTGTATAAGTGTCTGTATGGATGATTTAGTAGGTGCGTGACTGACTCTATAAGTTAGTGATTTAACGTATCTTACTGAATGCATGGGTTAGTGACTAAACTGGGTGAATGTCTGTATCCGTCTGTCTGTTGCTGTGTAAGTGGCTGCATGTGTTTGTGAATAGCTACATGAGTGTGTATATGAGTTATTGAATGGTTGTCTGAGTATCTGTATGGGTGCCTGAGTGTTTGTGTGGGAGGGTGTGTGAGACTCTGTGCATAGATGTGTGAGTGGGTGATTCACTGGGTGGATGGTTTCAAGAGTGCATCTGTGATAGACTGTATGGGTGGGTAAGTGTGTGTAAGAGTGTTTTAGTGAGTGAATGTATGTCCCAGTGGTACATGTGTGAGTAACTACATATGTGAAAGGCAGTATATATGTGTATTGGAGTATATAAATAGCTATTAGCGAGAGTGAGTGATTGTGATAGTGGCTGTATGGATGAGTGTGTGCTTGTATCAGTGATTGTATAAGACCATAACAATGTGCTAGTATTTGTATGATTAAGTGAGCTGGTGTGTGTATAAGTGTATAGGTGAGTAAATGGCAGTGTGTTTAATTATTTGCATGACTGACTAGGTGTGTGAGTACCTCTATGGATGAGTGGCGGTGTTTGAGTGTCTATATAGGAGTAAGAGTGCATATGATAGTCCTGTACTGAGTGACCATAAGTATGAGTGACTGTACGGGTGAGTGAGTGGGTGTGTGTGTGTAGACCTAAGAATCAGTGAGTGGGTATGTAGTTATTGGTGTTGGAGTGTCTATGGTTTTGCGAATGGCAGTCTGTAATTTAGAGTGGGTGTATCAAAGGTTATATTAGGGTGTGAGGAGGTGCATCAGATTATCACGTGGATGATGTCATCAGTGATGTCATCAGTGATGTCATTTGAGATGTCATCAGTGATGTCATCAGTGATGTCACTGACCATGTCATGAGTGATGTAATATGTGACGTCATCAGCAGTGCATTGCGGGGCGCGAGTTATAGTTAGCTGAACTAACTATAACGGGGAATTTCTATGGTTTTGTATGAGTGAAATGTCCAACTAACTATAACTGTCCCTAAAACCTATGGTTTTTTAAGTGAATTTCAAAGGTTTTTTAAATGCTAATTTCTAACTATAACGTGTCTGAAACCTATGGTTTTTTCAGTGAATTTCAAAGGTTTTTTAAATGCTAATTCCTAACTATAACATGTCTGAAACCTATGGTTTTTTTCAGTGAATTTCAAAGGTTTTTTAAATGCTAATTTCTAACTATAACGCCCCTAAAACCTATGGTTTTTTCAGTGAATTTCAAAGGTTTTGTAAATGACAATTTTTAAATGTATTAATTGTTATATTTATTTTTTTGATACTGATTTACTACATTTTTTAAAACTATTTATTTTTAGATATTTTATTTATTAAATTACATTGTAATTACATTATACATTACATTACAAAATATACTTTCTCTGAATGAATTACTTTAGTTTAAATAGTTTGCAAATAGGCAATAGAGTTTTAAGTACAGTAGTTACAGTTATTGCAATGAGCAACACAATTTCAAACACAATGCAACATTGAGCTGAATGTGAATTTCTAGTTAAATGCAATTAGTTACTTTATGGATTACTTTTCTAACCACAGGACTGGATCCTAGATTCAGTCCTGGGACATCTCCTGTAAACAGTTGAGTAAAAGCGTTTTGGTTACAGTAGTGATTTTTAAGGAATATTATTGTATTTTAAAAGTTGACACTTTGAAACTTTTTCACATAGAATCACCAATGTTATCCTATGGGAGGAAATTCACTTAGCAGGTAAGTAGTGTTATCGTTACTTTTTCTTACTCAGTGTTGGATCCTGGATCCAGCACTGGTGCATCTCCTGTAAACAGTTGAAATAATGCGTTTAAGTCATACAGGCGATTTTTAAGGAATATTTGTAATTTGTGAAAATCGACACTTTGAACTTTTTTGCTGAAAACCAGACAATGGATTCCTATGGAAGGAAATTCAAGTTACTGGTAAGTACGGTTAGAATTACTTTTCAGGATCAGTACTGGGCTGAAAGATGCAGCACTGAGGTCTCTCCTGATAACAGGTGAGTAAATCGGAATTCGTAGTTCGGCTGATTTTAGAGGAATATTTGTATGTTCGAAAAATCGACACTTAGAAACTTTTTCAGCAAAAAGCAGACAATGATATCCTATGGAAGGAAATTCAAGTTACTGGTAAGTACGGTTAAAATTACTTTTCAGGATCAGTACTGGGCTGAAAGATGAAGCACTGAGGTCTCTCCTGATAACAGGTGAGTAAATCGGAATTCGTAGTTCGGCTGATTTTAGAGGAATATTTGTATGTTTCAAAAATCGACACTTAGAAGAATTTCCAAGTGAATCCAGTCAATGATATCCTATGGAAGGAAATTCAAGTTACTGGTATGTACGGTTAAAATTACTTTTCAGGATCAGTACTGGGCTGAAAGATGCAGCACTGAGGTCTCTCCTGATAACAGGTGAGTAAATAGGAATTCGTAGTTCGGCTGATTTTAGAGGAATATTTGCACAATGGTGAAGGGAGGGGGCGGGGCCTGAGGTGAATTCTGTGCAAACGTGCCCCGTGGCGTGTTTTAACTTGGGGATTAAGGCCCCTTGAATCATGAGGTTCCCTAGGGTCCAACTAGCCCACCCTGTACCTCCAGTATGCGCCAGGAAGCTGCGTTGCAGAGAGGTGTTCAGAGGCCACGCCCCTTTACACCTCTCTGCAACGCAGCTCTGTGGCGCTTTAGAAGTACATGGTGGGCTAGTTGGCCCCCAGGGACCCTCAGGATTGAAGGGGATTTAATTCCCCATCTTAAAATGCGCCACGGGGCCTGTTTGCACACATGTCACCTGAAGCCCCGCCCCTCCCTTCACCACTGTACAAACGCGCCCCGTGGCGCGTTTTAAGTTGGGGCATTAAGTCCCCTTCAATTCTGAGGGTCCCTGGAGTCCAACTAGCCCACCATGTACTTCTAAAAGCGCCACAGAGCTGCGTTGCAGAGAGGTGTAAAAGGGGCGTGGCCTCTGTACACCTCTCTGCAACGCAGCCCCTGGCGCATACTGGAGGTTCCTGGTGGGCTAGTTGGCCTCAGGGACCCCCAGTATTCAAGGGGAATTACTTCCTTCTTAAAACGCACCAGGGGCGCGTTTGCAGAGTACTGCAGGGAGGAGGGCGGGGCCTCCGGCACGATGCCGCTCGTTTTTTTTGTTTTTTTAATGGGAGGGGGCCTGCGTGGCCCCCCTTCCCTTGGCCACTTTTGGCCCCGGGGACCCCATCCCCCGGGGCCTGAGCATTTTATTTTTAAATGAAAAAAAAATGGGAAGGGGCCGCGTGGCCCCCTTCCCTAGGCCTGTATTGGCCCCGGGGACCCCATCCCCGGGGCATGCCCTCGATTTATTTATTTTTAATTTGGAGGGGGCTGTGTGCCCCCTCCTCAGGCCATTTAAGGCCCCGGGACCCCATCCCCCGGGGCCGGGCTTCCTTTTTTTTATTTTTTATTTTGCTTTTGTTTTTGGGGAGGGGCCGCGTGGCCCTCTCCCCGGCCACTACTTGCCCCAGGGACCCCATCCCCCACGGCTGGCCCTCTCCGTTGGGGACTGTGGGGGGTCCCCAATCCCCCACAGTCCCGCCGGCTCCCTGCATCCCTTGGGAGCCGGCATTGCTTTCCACATGGGGAACTGCTAAGATGCAGCTCCCCATGTGGAAAGCAATGTGCTTTGGATATTGGAAGAGAGAGCAGGTTTCCCTGCTCTCTCTTCCAATATCCAAAGCAGTTTGCAATGACAGGACGGGAGCCGCGAGGCTCCCGTACTTCATTGCAAACTACAGTGTCCCGGGGGTAGGCACCCCGGGACACTGCAGGAGCCGGCCCTGGGGGGTGGCGGTCCCCAGGGCCATCAAGGGCTCCAGGAGTCATTTGAGATGTGAACAGTGATGTCATCATTGATGTCACTGACCATGTCATGAGTGATGTAATATTTGACGTCATCAGCAGTGCATTGCGGGGGCGCGAGTTATAGTTAGCTGAACTAACTATAACGGGGAATTTCTATGGTTTTGTACGAGTGAAATGTCCAACTAACTATAACTGTCCCTAAAACCTATGGTTTTTTCAGTGAATTTCAAAGGTTTTTTAAATGCTAATTTCTAACTATAACGTGCCTGAAACCTATGATTTTTTCAGTGAATTTCAAAGGTTTTTTTAAATGCTAGTTTCTAACTATGCCTACAGAGGTAGGACATGTGAAGAAAGAAGAAAAAACGCACAGAAAGAAGCAAAAGATGTGCAGAAAGAACCAACAGAGGAGCAGAAAGAGGCCTTGTTGCAAAATGATCCTGTGCCCACAACTTTTTCAGACGGGTACTGGTGGTACTGGTGGTAACTGACTCTGACTAACCAGAGCCAGTGCTATGCTAAAAGACACTTAGAATACAGTGAAAACACCTACATACACTAGGGAACACTATGCGTTGGGGTACCCCTGTGATTAGCATGACCTCCTCTGCAAGTCCCTAGTACATAATAGGGCAGGGGGATTAAAACTACCTCTTAAAACGCGCTACAGGGCGCGTTTGTACAGTGGTCAAGGGAGGGGGGGCCTGAGGTGACATGTGTGCAAACGCACCCCGTGGCGCGTTTTAAGTTGCGGGATTAGGTCACCTTGAATCCTGAGGGTCCCTGGGGCCCAACTAGCCCACTAGTGCAGTTGTGTTTAGGTAGTGAAGAGGGTCGTGCTGGGGGTAGTGTTTTAGGGTTTAGGGTAGTGCAGTGGTGTTTGTGTAGTGTAGGGGGTCATGCTGGGGGTAGATTTAGGGTTTAGGGTAGTGCAGTGGTGTTTGGGTAGTGTAGGGGGTCGTGCTGGGGTAGTGTTTTAGGGTTTAGGGTAGTGCAGTGGTGTTTGGGTAGTGTAGGGGGTCGTGCTGGGGGTAGTGTTTTAGGGTTTAGGGTAGTGCAGTGGTGTTTGGGTAGTGTAGGGGTACTGCTGGGGGTAGTTTTCTAGGGTTTAGGGTAGTGCAGTGGTGTTTGGGTAGTGTAGTGGTTCGTGCTGGGGGTAGTTTTTTAGGGTTTAGGGTAGTGCAGTGGTGTTTGTGTAGTGTAGGGGGTAGTGTTTTAGGGTTTAGGGTAGTGCAGTGGTTGTGTAGTGTAGGAGGTCGTGGTTTAGGGTTTAGGGTAGTGCAGTGGTCTTTGGGTAGTGTAGGGATTCGTGCGGGGGTAGTGTTTTAGGGTTTAGGGTAGTGTAGGGGGTCATGCGGGGGTAGTGTTTTAGGGATTAGGGTAGTGCATTGGTGTTTGGGTAGTGTAGGGGGTCATGCGGGGGTAGTGTTTAAGGGTTTAGGGCAGTGCAGTGGTGTTTGGGTAGTGTAGGGGGTCGTGCTGGGGGAGTGTTTTAGGGTTTAGGGCAGTGCAGTGGTGTTCGGGTAGTGTAGGGGTCGTGCTGGGGGAGTGTTTTAGGGTTTTGGGCAGTGCAGTGGTGTTCGGGTAGTGTAGGTGGTCGTGCTGGGGGGAGTGTTTGAGGGTTTAGGGCAGTGCAGACGTGATCGGGTAGTGTACGGGGTTGTGCTGGGGGTAGTATTTTAGGGTTTAGGGTAGTGCAGTGGTGTTCGGGTAGTGTAGGGGGTCGTGCTGGGGGTAGTGTTCTAGGGTTTAGGGCAGTGCAGTGGTGTTCGGGCAGTGTAGGGGGTCGTGCTGGGGGTGGTGTTTCAGGGTTTAGGGCAGTGCAGTGGTGTTTGGGCAGTGTAGGGGTCGTGCAGGGGGTGGTGTTTCAGGGTTTAGGGCAGTGGTGTTCGGGCAGTGTAGGGGGTCGTGCTGGGGTGGTGTTTCAGGGTTTGGGGCAGTGCAGTGGTGTTCGAGCAGTAAAGGGGGTCGTGCTGGGGGTGGTGTTTCAGGGTTTAGGGCAGTGCAGTGGTTTTCGGGCAGTGTAGGGGGCGGTGCAAGGGGTGGTGTTTCAGGGTTTAGGGCAGTGCAGTGGTGTTCGGGCAGTGTAGGGGGTCATGCAGGGGTGGTGTTTCAGGGTTTAGGGCAGTGCAGTGGTGTTCGGGCAGTGTAGGGGTCGTGCTGGGGCTGGTGTTTCAGGGTTTAGGGCAGTACAGTGGTGTTCGGGCAGTGTAGGGGGTCGTGCTGGGGCTGGTGTTTCAGGGTTTATGGCAGTGCAGTGGTGTTCGGGCAGTGTAGGGGGTCGTGCTGGGGCTGGTGTTTCAGGGTTTAGGGCAGTGCAGTGATGTTCGGGCAGTGTAGGTGGTCGTGCTGGGGCTGGTGTTTCAGGGTTTAGGGCAGTGCAGTGGTGTTCAGGCAGTGTAGGGGGTCTTGCTGGGGCTGGTGTTTCAGAGTCTAGGGCAGTGCAGTGGTGTTCGGGCAGTGTAGGGGGTCTTGCTGGGGCTGGTGTTTCAGGGTTTAGGGCAGTGCAGTGGTGTTCAGGCAGTGTAGGGGGTCGTGCTGGGGGTGTGTTTCAGGGTTTAGGGCAGTGCAGTGTTGTTTGGGCAGTGTTGGGGGTCATGCTGGGGCTAGTGTTTCAGGATTTAGGGCAGAGCAATGGTGTTCAGGCAGTGTAGGGGTTTTGCTGGAGGTGGTGTTTCAGGGTTTAGGGCAGTGCAGTGGTGTTCGGTGCAGTGTATGGGGTGGTGTTTCAGGGTTTAGGGCAGTGGTGTTCAGGCAGTGTAGGGGGTCTTGCTGGGGTTGATGTTTCAGGGTTTAGGGCAGTGCAGTGGTGTTTGGGCAGTGTAGGGGGTCGTGCTGGGGGTGGTGTTTCAGGGTTTAGGGCAGTGCAGTGGTGTTCCGGCAGTGTAGGAGGTCATGCAGGGGCTGGTGTTTCAAGGTTTAGGGCAGTGCAGTGGTGTTCGGGCAGTGTAGGGGGTCGTGCTGGGGGTGGTGTTTCAGGGTTTAGGGCAGTGCAGTGGTGTTCGGGCAGTGTAGGGTGTCGTGCTGAGGGGTGGTGTTTCAGGGTTTAGGGCAGTGCAGTGGTGTTCGGGCAGTGTAGGGGGTCGTGCAGGGGCTGGTGTTTCAGGGTTTAGGGTAGTGCAGTGGTGTTTGGGCAGTGTAGGGGGTCGTGCAGGGGTGGTGTTTCAGGGTTTAGGGCAGTACAGTGGTGTTCGGGCAGTGTAGGGGGTCTTGCTGGGGGTGGTGTTTCAGGGTTTAGGGCAGTGCAGTGGTGTTCGGGCAGTGTAGGGGGTCGTGCTGGGGCTGGTGTTTCAGGGTTTAGGGCAGTGCAGTGGTTTTCGGGCAGTGTAGGCGGTCGTGCTGGGGCTTGTGTTTCAGGGTTTAGGGCAGTGGTGTTCGGGCAGTGTACGGGGTTGTGCTGGGGCTGGTGTTTCAGGGTTTAGGGCAGTGCAGTGGTGTTCGGGCAGTGTAGGGGGTCATGCTGGGGGTGGTGTTTCAGGGTTTAGGGCAGTGCAGTGGTGTTCGGACAGTGTAGGGGGTCGTGCAGGGGCTGGTGTTTCATGGTTTAGGGCAGTGCAGTGGTGTTCGGGCAGTGTAGGGGTCGTGCTGGGGGTGTGGTTTCAGGGTTTAGGGCAGTGCAGTGGTGTTCGGGCAGTGTAGGGGGTCATGCTGGGGGTGGTGTTTCAGGGTTTAGGGCAATGCAGTGGTGTTCGGGCAGTGTAGGGGGTCTTGCTGGGGGTGGTGTTTCAGGGTTTAGGGCAGTGGTGTTCGGGCAGTGTAGGGGGTCTTGCTGGGGGTGATGTTTCAGGGTTTAGGGCAGTGCAGTGGTGTTCGGGCAGTGTAGGGGGTCTTGCTGGGGGTCGTGTTTCGGGGTTTAGGGCAGTGCAGTGGTGTTTGTGCAGTGTAGGGGGTCGTGCTGGGGGTGGTGTTTCAGGGTTTAGGGCAGTGCAGTAGTGTTCGGGCAGTGTAGGGGATCGTGCAGGGGTGGTGTTTCAGGGTTTAGGGCAGTGCAGTGGTGTTCGGGCAGTGTAGGGGGTCGTGCTGGGGATGGTGTTTCAGGGTTTAGGGCAGTGCAGTGGTGTTTGGGCAGTGTAGGGGGTCATGCAGGGGGTGGTGTTTCAGGGTTTAGGGCAGTGCAGTGGTGTTCGGGCAGTGTAGGGGTCGTGCTGGGGCTGGTGTTTCAGGGTTTAGGGCAGTGCAGTGGTGTTCGGGCAGTGTAGGGGGTCTTGCTGGGGGTGGTGTTTCAGGGTTTAGGGCAGTGGTGTTCGGGCAGTGTAGGGGGTCTTGCTGGGGGTGATGTTTCAGGGTTTAGGGCAGTGCAGTGGTGTTCGGGCAGTGTAGGGGGTCTTGCTGGGGGTAGTGTTTCAGGGTTTAGGGCAGTGCAGTGGTGTTCGTGCAGTGTAGGGGGTCGTGCTGGGGATGGTGTTTCAGGGTTTAGGGCAGTGCAGTAGTGTTCGGGCAGTGTAGGTGGTCGTGCAGGGGGTGGTGTTTCAGGGTTTAGGGCAGTGCAGTGGTGTTCGGGCAGTGTAGGGGGTGTGCTGGGGGTGGTGTTTCAGGGTTTAGGGCAGTGCAGTGGTGTTCGGGCAGTGTAGGGGGTCGCGCTAGGGTTGGTGTTTCAGGGTTTAGGGCAGTGCAGTGGTGTTCGGGCAGTGTGGGGGGTCGTGCAGGGGTGGTGTTTCAGGGTTTAGGGCAGTGCAGTGGTGTTCGGGCAGTGTAGGGGGTCGTGCTGGTGGTGGTGTTTCAGGGTTTAGGGCAGTGGTGTTCGGGCAGTGTAGGGGTCTTGCTGGGGGTGATGTTTCAGGGTTTAGGGCAGTGCAGTGGTGTTCGGGCAGTGTAGGAGGTCTTGCTGGGGGTAGTGTTTCAGAATTTAGGGCAGTGCAGTGGTGTTCGGACAGTGTAGGGGGCGTGCTGGGGGTGGTGTTTCAGGGTTTAGGGCAGTGCAGTGGTGTTCGGGCAGTGTAGGGGGTCGTGAAGGGGCTGGTGTTTCAGGGTTTAGGGCAGTGCAGTGGTGTTCGGGCAGTGTAGGGGGTCGTGCTAGGGTTGGTGTTTCAGGGTTTAGGGCAGTGCAGTGGTGTTCGGGCAGTGTAGGGGGTCGTGCAGGGGCTGGTGTTTCAGGGTTTAGGGCAGTGCAGTGGTTTTCGGGCAGTGTAGGGGGTCGTGCTGCGGGTAGTGTAGGGTAGTGCAGTGGTGTTTGTGTAGTGTAGGGGGTCATGCTGGGGGTAGTGTTTTAGGGTTTAGGGTAGTGCAGTGGTGCTTGTGTAGTGTAGGGGGTCGTGCTGGGGGTAGTGTTTTAGGGTTTAGGGTAGTGCAGTGGTGTTTGTGTAGTGTAGGGGGTCATGTTTTAGGGTAGTGCAGTGGTTTTTGGGTAGTGTAGGGGTAGTGCTGGGGGTAGTGTTTTAGGATTTAGGTTAGTGCAGTAGTGTTGGGGTAGTGTTTTAGGGTTTAGGGTAGTGCAGTGGTGTTTGTGTAGTGTAGGGGGTCATGCTGGAGGTAGTGTTTTAGGGTTTAGGGTAGTGCAGTGGTGTTTGTGTAGTGTAGGGGGTAGTGTTTTAGGGGCACATGCATCAATGTAAAATTTTGCGAATCCTTAATTGCGAATTTTAACGATTCGCAAATAACGAATCGCAAAAACAGATGCAACAAAAAAATTGCGAAAAAATAAAGAATCGCAAAAAATCGCAATTTCTCTTGCGAATCCTAAATTTGCGAATTCGCTAATAGCGATTTCGCAAATAGCGAGTTCGCTATTTGCGAGTCGCAAATAGCGAATTCGCAAATAGCGAAGTCGCATTTGTGATGCATCTTGATGACATCAGAACCAGGAAGTGAGCAGCACAAGCCCCATTCCCAGTTCACAGTCAGAGGGAGAGGAGGGAGCTGGCTCTGGGAGCTAACTAGCAGTGGCATTGAGCAATTGGAAAAACCTGGTAACTGCAAGAAAATGGAAAGCACACAAACAGCAGAGGACAGCCAATCAGGCAGGAAGCGGAAAATGAAATTCTCAGAAAAAGAAAGTGACACACTCATTGAGGGAGTTGTCCACAGCCATGATAAGCTGTTTGGGAAACAATCATTGAAAGTGGCAGAGCAGGAGAAAAGGAAAATATGGATCCGGATCCAGAACCGGGTGAATGCCAGTGGGGTGACACACCGCACCATCGACGACCTGAAGAAAAGATGGTACGACATGCGCAGTCGGGCCAAGGAGCGCATAGCTGCCCGTCTGAAGGAAGCAAGGAAGACAGGAGGGGAACACCGATAGACACTGGGAACACTACCATGGAGGAAATGGTTGAATCCACTATCCAGCCTGAAGCTGTTGTCGGTGTGACACAGCTAGACACGTCAGGAGCAGCAAACACATCTGAAGGTAAGATGACTGCATGTTACCATTGACCTAAATAATAAAGGTAGTACACCACCCCAGTACAGCACAAGTGCACACTCAGAACATCCAGTACACAATGTATCCATGAAGGGAAGTGCATTATGGGAGATGTAGGCAGGTCAAGCATATACAATGTCAAACACACAAATAGGCTAAGAACAACTCAGAACAGTGAACATATTCCAAATTTAATGCCAAAGTAAAAATATGATCACTGTGACATGACATCCCATACTTAAATTAATGCTGGTTTTGCACTGTTAAATCTCACAGATGCAGAACGTGTAGAAGCTGAGGATAGTGACAACCAGGACATACAGGACATCAGCGCAGTTGAGGATATGGACACACCGGTGTTGCCAACAAATCCATCCAGTGCCCCACACACACGCAGGGCAACTGTCCCACCACTGGTCACCATGGAGTCTGACGATGAGACAAATGCACCACATGAGTCCAGGCATGGCCCAGCCACATCCATCCCAAATCCACAAACACAGGTCCGCAGAAGTAATGTCAGTGTCCGGCGTAGAAGAGCCAGATCACGCAGAACACAGCAGGAGGAGCAACCAAATGATGTCTGGGGTGGTCTTGAGGGACAGATGCTCCGCATGCAGCGCCTGCAGACCAAGAACACACGTTTAGTGCAGTTACAAATTGGGAAGATGGCAGACAACATTGCAGTACTGTGCGATAGTGTGCAGCAAATGACCAAGGTTATGCAGGAGGGACATGCATCACAGAGAAGAAACCATCGGCAACTAATGCAGCACCTCAAAAGCTATGCCAAATCCAACAATAGGCTGGCCACATCAACTGCACTGCTGGCACGTAGGTCTGTGACCATGCAAACAGAAATGTGCCATTGGAGCGGGGATGTGGCGAAGGCACTGGACCAGGTAACCAATGCAGTGGAACTGCTGAATGCTACCACAATTGGGGCCAACATGTCCACGCAGGAAGAGGGTAGTGAGGGGGCCTCAAGCTTGAGTAGCATAGCTATGCCAGTTGCCACTGCAGGAAGACGCAACACACGCAGCAGTACCCCCTCAGCTTCCAACATGAGGGATGAGGATGCTGTCTCTGACAGGCGTCTGGGTGTTCGTGGGAGAAAGCGCTAGCCTGCTATTTACAATTGCATACCGATATGGTGACGTAACCATGGATGTGATCGGACCTTTTGACTGATTGACAAGTCATTATTTATTTTTAATACACTTATGTCCATTACTTAAGAATCCTGTGCCACTGGCCACATTGAAAGTGTGCTCCGACACTCATGCCATATTTCCTTTGAATAAACCGTTCTGTGATTGTAATATACACTGTTTGTGTCATCATTACTCACCTCAGAAATAGTTTTGTGTGATGTCCAATCTTCTCCTGCGCCCTTCTGCTGCGCTTGCCCCTTGTGCTGCACGGCGCTGTGGCACTTGCTGGTCCTCATCCTCGGAGTCGCTGTCAGACACCTCGATCTCCATTCCACCCCTCGTTGCTATATTGTGCAGCATGGCACATGCTGCTACTAGCTGCAGCATTGTTCAGGGTTGTATTGAAGTGCTCCACCAGTCTTATGGAGGCATCTGAATCGGCTCTTCAGCAGCCCAAATGTGCGCTCTATGATGTTCCTTGTTGATATATGTGCAGCATTGTACCTCTGTTGGTTGGCAGTTGTGGGATTGAGGTAAGGCGTCAGAAGGTAATTACGCAAGGCGTATGCGCTGTCACCTGCATGTGGGTAAGCAAAGGGTCAGTGGCAGTTTGACATTGGCATACGTACAATGACTGTGAGTATCACCTACACATATTTACCAAGCAGATGTGCCTCTCCAAATTCTCCCCTGACCAGACGGGTGTGAATGCCACTTTGCCTGAAAATATATGAATCATGTGCACTCCCAGGAAATTGAGCCACTATATCAGTGATGATGTATTTGGCATTGCAAACAACCTGAATATTAAGGGAGTGATAGCATTTTCTATTTCTGTATATGTATTCCTGTGCTGCAGGGGACATATTGCCACATGTGTGCAATCGATGCAACCTATAACATGTGGGAAGCGAGCTATCTGGTAAAACTCCTGTTTTGTTTTCGCAAGGTCATGCGCGGTGGTGGGGAACTTGATGTGTGAGCCGATCCTGGCCATCATGGCATCAAGGAATGCTTTGAATATTCTTGAAAGTGTGCTTTGCGACACACCTCCAGCTACTGCAATGACCCCCTGAAAGCTGCCTGACGCCAGTAGGTGTAGGCAACATAGGACCTGCACATGCGTTGGGATAGCATTGGTCCTACGTGTCTGTCGTTGCAGTATGGGATCCAATTCATTGATCAGGTCATGGATCATTGCTGCATTGAGCCTATACTTATCGTATATCTCATCCTCTTGCTGTCCTAGCAAAGTTATGCGGACTCTGAAGATGCGCTCATTGATTCGCCTCCGTCTGTGTCCAGCAGCCAGCAGCCTCATCCTCCTCGCCATCAGGTACATCCCTGCCATTGTGAGATGTGGTAGCTAATTCTGGGTGTGTTTCAATGGGTTTAAGTAGAATTGCAGCTGTATCTGATTTGCACTCATGATTACCACCTGGTTGTGATCCTTCTTATTTTGCACTCGCAAAATTGCGAATTTCAGGTAATTCGCAATTTGCGAATTTTCATGCATCTCTTTTGCGATTCCTTATTTGCGAATCGCTATTTGGGGCGCAAATAGCGATTCGCTAATACTATTCGCAGAATGTTTTGCGATTCTTTAAATTAGCGAATTGTTGGGTTTTCGCTATTTTTCAGTTGATGCATTGCGAAACTGTATTTTGCGATCGCAAACGCCATAATTTAGCGAATCGCTAATTTTGCGATTTTTTTAGGCTTGATGCATGTGCCCCATAGTGTTTTAGGGTTTAGGGTAGTGCAGTGGTGTTTTTGTAGTGTAGGGGGTCATGTTTTAAGATGCAACGCTCCAATACCTGACCAGTCTGCACTACATAAAACTGCAAAAAAACTAAATATAAAAAGTGTTTTGCACACTTTTGTCATTGGGCTATATGTGGGCTACATCTGGGTAATATTTGTGCTACATTTGGGCTCTTTTTTCACTGGTGGCCATCTTGGAAGGCTTCTTTGTTATGAAGTTTCCTAATTTCCTCATTTACTGCAGTCTCCTCAGTAGGAAATGCTTTCAGTTTTTTACTTTGATTCCATCAAGAAGGCATTCAGATGTGTCACACATTTGCCATAAATTCAGAATGTTAGCACTCTAGTTGTTCATTAGATCACTGTAGTAAAGCTACTGCTCACCAAGGAGTTAACTGGAAGTCTACTGCTGGTATTGAAAGTGATTGTTTCAGTCTGCATGTCAGAATTTTCTAATGAAATAGAAGAGGATTTGAGATCTCACTTAAAACATGCACTAAATTTTCTTTTTGCAGCACTAACCATAATTTCTATGGCAAAATGAACCCCCTCATTTTGTTCCTTTTTAAATTAAATGTTTTAAGTGTTACCAGTTTATTCCAATCAAGATGGCTTCAGGTGTGCCATATTTTTGTCATAAGTAAGGCTGTTAGCACTCTAGTTGTTCTTTAGAACACTCTGGGAAGCTGCAGTAGAACAAAAAGGCTTCAACTGACAGGCTGCTCCTGTTGAAATATAACAGGAAGATATTTGAGATCTCACTTAAAACATGTCCTAATTTTTCTTTCTACAGCAATAACCATAATTTCTATGGCAAAATGAACCCCCTCATTTTGTTCCTTTTTAAATTAAATGTTTTAAGTGTTACCAGTTTATTCCAATCAAGATGGCTTCAGGTGTGCCATACTTTTGTCATAAGTAAGACTGTTAGCGCTCTAGTTGTTCTTTAGAACACTCTGGGAAGCTGCAGTAGAACACAAAGGCATCAACTGACAGGCTGCTCCTGTTGAAATATAACAGGAAGATATTTGAGATCACACTTGAAACATGTCCTAATTTTTCTTTCCAGAGCACTAACCATAATTTCTATGACAAGATGAACCCCATCATTTTGTTCCTTTTTAAATTAAATGTTTTAAGTGTTACCAGTTTATTCTAATCAAGATGGCTTCAGGTGTGCCATACTTTTGTCATAAGTAAGGCTGTTAGCACTCTAGATGTTCTTTAGAACACTCTGGGAAGCTGCAGTAGAACACAAAGAAATCAACTGACAGTCTCTGCCCTTGTTGGATGTACATGTTTTACTGAGAATGTCAGACTTCATTCTCACATGACTGTGAAAGATAATGTGAATTTACAGAAAATATGCTCTCATTTTAGCTTCTGGAGCACCTTCCAAAACTGTATGGGACAAGCATGTGAAAATAGTTTTCTCTCAAACATGATTCATGATATCCCAGCAGAAGGTTTTTCACAGGGTAAAATCACCTTAGAACACACCACAATTCCTGAAATTAGTATGGTACCATCAACAAATGAATTCTAATGTAACTAAAGTCTGTTATCACCCTTTATAGTTCTCCTTTTGGTAACCCTCAAAATCTTCGATTCACTACAATGCATTTCAATGGGGTACTATCATTTATATTGGTCCCAAGATGGCTGCCAGCAATTCCAGGATGAAGTGCTGACAGCCAATCAGATCTCACAATGACATGTGTGGTTAGGCTCCGCCCAGATATATATCTGTTTTTACTTTGGATTTTCTCAGCAACTACTGAACGGATTTACACCATTTAACAAAAGGGTTCTTTCTGAACCAAGAACTACCTCTTTGCCAAATTTGGTGTAATTCCGTTCAGCAGTTCAGGCTGTAGCCTTGCATAAAGTTTCCTATGGGAAATTGATTTTTGACTCTTATTTTTTAATTTCTCCGCAACTACTGAACGGATTTACACCATTTAACAAAAGGGTTCTTTCTGAACCAAGAACTACCTCTTTGCCAAATTTGGTGTAATTCCGTTCAGCAGTTCGGGCTGTAGCCGTGTCTAAAGTTTCCTATGGGAAAATGAATGGGGAAAACACGTTTTGGGACCCCCTTTTTCTCGGCCCCCGCTTGACGAATCACCCCAAAACTCTCAGGGTAGGAGCGGACCGGAGCGGGCCATAAAGTTTGAAAATTTCGCGAAGATTCGTCAACCGACGCAAGAGTTATTTCAAATAGAATGTCGCGGATTTCCTATGGAAAATAGGTCCTAACTATAACTATCTACTGGCGACCGCCAGTAGATAATATATATATATATATATATATATATATATATATATATATATATATATATATTCACTGAAAAAACCATAGGTTTTAGGGACAGTTATAGTCAGTTGGACATTTCACTCGTACAAAACCATAGAAATTCCCCCGTTATAGTTAGTTCAGCTAACTATAACTCGCGCCCGCAATGCACTGCTGATGACGTCACATATTACATCACTCATGACATGGTCAGTGACATCACTGATGACATCACTGATGACATCTCAAATGACATCACTGATGACATCATCCAGTGACTGTGTGTTTCTGTAAAGTTTAAATATGTTTAATATATATAGGGAAAGGCGTATTGAAGAATGAGTGGGTGTATATGTGTCTGAATGGATGATTTAGTACGTGAGTGACTGACTCTACAAGTGAGTGATTAAATGTATCTTACTGAATGCATGGGTTAGTGACTAAACTGTGTGAATGTCTGTATCCGTCTGACTGTTGGTTTGTAAGCGGCTGCATGAGCTTTCTGAATAGCTACATGAGTGTCTGCATGGGTTATTGATTGATTGTCTGAGTATCTGTATGGGTGCCTGAGTGTTTGTGTGGGTGGGGTGTGTGTGACTCTGTGCATAGATGTGTGAGTTGGTGATTCACTGGGTGCATGGTTTCAAGAGTGCATCTGTGATGGACTGTATGGGTGGGTGAGTGTGTGTATGGGTGTGTTAGTGATTGAATGTATATCTCAGTGGTACATGTGTGAGTAACTACATATGTGAAAGGCAGTATATATGTGTGTTGGAGTATATAAATGGCTATAAGTGAGAGTGTGTGATTGTGAGAGTGGCTGTATGGATGAGTGTGTACTTGTATCAGTGATTGTATAAGAGTGTAAGAATGTGCTAGTATTTGTATGAGTAAGTGAGCTGGTGTGTGTATAACTGTATAGGTGAGTAAATGGGTGTGTGATTAAGTTTTTGCATGAATGACTAGGTGTGTGAGTACCTCTATGGATGAGTGGCGGTGTGTGAGTGTTTATATAGGTGTATGAGTGCATATGATAGTCCTGTACTGAGTGACTAAGTATGAGTGACTGTACGGGTGAGTGAGTGGATGTGTGTGTAGACCTAAGAATCAGTGAGTGGGTATGTAGTTTTTGGTGTTGGAGTGTCTATGGTTTTGAGAATGGCAGTCTGTAATTTAGAGTGGGTGTATCAAAAAGTTATATTAGGGTGTGAGAAGATGCATGACATTATCACATGGATGATGTCATCAGTGATGTCATTTGAGATGTCATCAGTGTTGTCATCAGTGATGTCACTGACCATGTCATGAGTGATGTAATATGTGACGTCATCAGCAGTGCATTGCGGGCGTGAGTTATAGTTAGCTGAACTAACTATAACGGGGAATTTCTATGGTTTTGTACGAGTGAAATGTCCAACTAACTATAACTGTCCCTAAAACCTATGGTTTTTTCAGTGAATTTCAAAGGTTTTTTAAATGCTAATTTCTAACTATAACGTGTTTGAAACCTATGGTTTTTTCAGTGAATTTCAAAGGTTTTTTAAATGCTAATTTCTAACTATAACGTGCCTGAAACCTATGATTTTTTAAGTGAATTTCAAAGGTTTTTTTAAATGCTAGTTTCTAACTATGCCTACAGAGGTAGGACATGTGAAGAAAGAAGAAAAAACGCACAGAAAGAAGCAAAAGATGTGCAGAAAGAACCAACAGAGGAGCAGAAAGAGGCCTTGTTGCAAAATCATCCTGTGCCCACAACTTTTTCAGACGGGTACTGGTGGTAACTGACTCTGACTAACCAGAGCCAGTGCTATGCTAAAAGACACTTAGAATACAGTGAAAACACCTACATACACTAGGGAACACTATGCGTTGGGGTACCCCTGTGATTAGCATGACCTCCTCTGCAAGTCCCTAGTACATAATAGGGCAGGGGGATTAAAACTACCTCTTAAAACGCGCTACAGGGCGCGTTTGTACAGTTGTGCTTACTGAAGGTACCTGGTGGGCTAGTTGGCCCCCAGGGTCCCTCAGGATTCAAAGGGAATTAATTCCCCAACTTAAAACGCACCACAGGGCGTGTTTGCGCACATGTCACCTGAGGCCCCGCCCCCTCCCTTCACCACTGTGCAAACGCGCCCCGTGGTGCGTTTTAAGTTGGGGGATTAGGTCACCTTGAATCCTGAGGGTCCTTATGGCCCAACTAGCCCACTAGGTACTTCCAGTAAGCACCACAGGCCTGCGTTGCAACGCCTGTAACAAATTGTGCAGTTGTGTTTAGGTAGTGAAGAGGGTCGTGCTGGGGGTAGTGTTTTAGAGTTTAGGGTAGTGCAGTGGTGTTTGTGTAGTGTAGGGGGTCATGCTGGGGGTAGATTTAGGGTTTAGGGTAGTGCAGTGGTGTTTGGGTAGTGTAGGGAGTCGTGCTGGGGGAGTGTTTTAGGGTTTAGGGTAGTGCAGTGGTGTTTGGGTAGTGTAGGGGGTCATGCTGGGGGTAGTGTTTTAGGGTAGTGCAGTGGTGTTTGGGTAGTGTAGGGGGTACTGCTGGGGGTAGTGTTTTAGGGTTTAGGTTAGTGCAGTGGTGTTTGGGTAGTGTAGGGGTACTGCTGGGGGTAGTGTTTTAGGGTTTAGGGTAGTGCAGTGGTGTTTGTGTAGTGTAGGGGTAGTGTTTTAGGGTTTAGGGTAGTGCAGTGGTGTTTGTGTAGTGTAGGAGGTCGTGTTTTAGGGATTAGGGTAGTGCATTGGTGTTTGGGTAGTGTAGGGGTCATGCGGGGGTAGTGTTTTAGGGTTTAGGGCAGTGCAGTGGTGTTTGGGTAGTGTAGGGGGTCGTGCTGGGGGAGTGTTTTAGGGTTTAGGGCAGTGCAGTGGTGTTCGGGTAGTGTAGGGGTTGTGCTGGGGGAGTGTTTTAGGGTTTAGGGCAGTGCAGTGGTGTTCGGGTAGTATAGGGGGTCGTGCTGGGGGAGTGTTTGAGGGTTTAGTGCAGTGCAGTCGTGTTCGGGTAGTGTAGGGGTTGTGCTGGGGGTAGTATTTTAGGGTTTAGGGTAGTGCAGTGGTGTTCGGGTAGTGTAGGGGGTCGTGCTGGGGGTAGTGTTCTAGGGTTTAGGGCAGTACAGTGTTGTTTTGGCAGTGTAGGGGGTAATGCTGGGGGTGGTGTTTTAGGGTTTAGGGCAGTGCAGTGGTGTTCGGGCAGTGTAGGGGGTCGTGCTGGGGGTTGTGTTTCAAGGTTTAGGGCAGTGCAGTGGTGTTCGGGCAGTGTAGGGGGTGATGTTTCAGGGTTTAGGGCAGTGCAGTGGTGTTCGGGCAGTGTAGGGGTCGTGCAGGGGGTGGTGTTTCAGGGTTTAGGGCAGTGGTGTTCGGGCAGTGTAGGGGTCGTGCTGGGGGTGGTGTTTCAGGGTTTGGGGCAGTGCAGTGGTGTTTGAGCAGTAAAGGGGTCGTGCTGGGGGTGGTGTTTCAGTGTTTAGGGCAGTGCAGTGGTGTTCGGGCAGTGTAGGGGGTGGTGCAGGGGGTGGTGTTTCAGGGTTTAGGGCAGTGCAGTGGTGTTCGGGCAGTGTAGGGGGTGCTGCAGGGGGTGGTGTTTCAGGGTTTAGGGCAGTGCAGTGGTATTCGGGCAGTGTAGGGGTCATGCAGGGGTGGTGTTTCAGGGTTTAGGGCAGTGCAGTGGTGTTCGGGCAGTGTAGGGGGTCGTGCTGGGGCTGGTGTTTCAGGGTTTAGGGCAGTACAGTGGTGTTCGGGCAGTGTAGGGGGTCGTGCTGGGGCTGGTGTTTCAGGGTTTAGGGCAGTGCAGTGGTGTTCGGACAGTGTAGGGGGTTGTGCTGTGGCTGGTGTTTCAGGGTTTAGGGCAGTGCAGTGGTGTTCGGGCAGTGTAGGTGGTCGTGCTGGGGCTGGTGTTTCAGGGTTTAGGGCAGTGCAGTGGTGTTCGGGCAGTGTAGGGGGTCATGCTGGGGCTGGTGTTTCAGGGTTTAGGGCAGTGCAGTGGTGTTCAGGCAGTGTAGGGGGTCGTGCTGGGGGAGGTGTTTCCGGGTTTAGGGCAGTGCAGTGGTGTTTGGGCAGTGTAGGGGGTCATGCTGGGGCTAGTGTTTCAGGATTTAGGGCAGAGAAATGGTGTTCAGGCATTGTAGGGGGTTTTGCTGGAGGTGGTGTTTCAGGGTTTAGGGCAGTACAGTGGTGTTCGTGCAGTGTAGGGGTGGTGTTTCAGGGTTTAGGGCAGTGGTGTTCAGGCAGTGTAGGGGTCTTGCTGGGGTTGATGTTTCAGGGTTTAGGGCAGTGCAGTGGTGTTCGGGCAGTGTAGGGGGTCGTGCTGGGGGTGGTGTTTCAGGGTTTAGGGCAGTGCAGTGGTGTTCCGGCAGTGTAGGAGGTCGTGCAGGGGGTGGTGTTTCAGGGTTTAGGGCAGTGCAGTGGTGTTCGGGCAGTGTAGGGGGTCGTGCTGGGGGGAGTGTTTTAGGGTTTAGGGCAGTGCAGTGGTGTTTGGGTAGTGTAGGGGGTCGTGCTGGGGGGAGTGTTTTAGGGTTTAGGGCAGTGCAGTGGTGTTCGGGTAGTGTAGGGGGTCGTGCTGGGGGAGTGTTTTAGGGTTTAGGGCAGTGCAGTGGTGTTCGGGTAGTATAGGGGTCGTGCTGGGGGAGTGTTTGAGGGTTTAGTGCAGTGCAGTCGTGTTCGGGTAGTGTAGGGGTTGTGCTGGGGGTAGTATTTTAGGGTTTAGGGTAGTGCAGTGGTGTTCGGGTAGTGTAGGGGTCGTGCTGGGGGTAGGGTTCTAGGGTTTAGGGCAGTACAGAGTTGTTTTGGCAGTGTAGAGGGTAATGCTGGGGGTGGTGTTTTAGGGTTTAGGGCAGTGCAGTGGTGTTCGGGCAGTGTAGGGGTCGTGCTGGGGGTTGTGTTTCAAGGTTTAGGGCAGTGCAGTGGTGTTCGGGCAGTGTAGGGGGTGATGTTTCAGGGTTTAGGGCAGTGCAGTGGTGTTCGGGCAGTGTAGGGGGTTGTGCTGGGGCTGGTGTTTCAGGGTTTAGGGCAGTGCAATGGTGTTCTGGCAGTGTAGGGGGTCGTGCTGGGGCTAGTGTTTCACGGTTTAGGGCAGTGCAGTGGTGTTCGGGCAGTGTAGGGGTCATGCTGGGGCTGGTGTTTCAGGGTTTAGGGCAGTGCAGTGGTGTTTGTGCAGTGTAGCTGGTCGTGCTGGGGCTGGTGTTTCAGGGTTTAGGGCAGTGCAGTGGTGTTCGGGCAGTGTAGGGGGTCATGCTGGGGCTGGTGTTTCAGGGTTTAGGGCAGTGCAGTGGTGCTCAGGCAGTGTAGGGGGTCGTGCTGGGGGTGGTGTTTATGGGTTTAGGGTAGTGCAGTGGTGTTCGGGCAGTGTAGGGGGTCGTGCTGGGGCTGGTGTTTCAGGGTTTAGGGCAGTGCAGTGGTGTTCGGGCAGTGTAGGGGGTCGTGCTGGGGCTTGTGTTTCAGGGTTTTGGACAGAGCAGTGGTGTTCGGGCAGTGTAGGGGGTCGTGCTGGGGGTGGTGTTTCAGGGTTTAGGGCAGTGCAGTGGTGTTCGGGCAGTGTAGGGGTCTTGCTGGGGGTGATGTTTCAGGGTTTAGGGCAGTGGAGTGGTGTTTGGGCAGTGTAGAGGGTCTTGCTGGGGATAGTGTTTCAGGGTTTAGGGGCTGTGCAGTGGTGTTTGGGCAGTGTAGGGGGCCGTGCTGGGGGTGGTGTTTCAGGGTTTAGGGCAGTGCAGTGGTGTTCGGGCAGTGTAGGGGGTCGTGAAGGGGGTGGTGTTTCAGGGTTTAGGGCAGTGCAGTGGTGTTCGGCAGTGTAGGGGGTCGTGCTGGGGGTAGTGTTTCAGGGTTTAGGGCAGTGCAGTGGTGTTCGAACAGTGTAGGGGGTCGTGCAGGGGCTTGTGTTTCAAGGTTTAGGGCAGTGCAGTGGTGTTCGGGCAGTGTAGGGGGTCGTTCTGGGGGTAGTGTTTTAGGGTTTAGGGTAGTGCAGTGGTGCTTGTGTAGTGTAGGGGGTCGTGCTGGGGGTAGTGTTGTAGGGTTTAGGGTAGTGCAGTGGTGTTCGGGCAGTGTAGGGCGTCTTGCTGGGGGTGGTGTTTCAGGGTTTAGGGCAGTGGTGTTCGGGCAGTGTAGGGGGTCTTGCTGGGGGTGATGTTTCAGGGTTTAGGGCAGTGCAGTGGTGTTCGGGCAGTGTAGGGGGTCTTGCTGGGGGTAGTGTTTCAGGGTTTAGGGCAGTCCAGTGAGTTTGTGCAGTGTAGGCGGTCGTGCTGGGGATGGTGTTTCAGGGTTTAGGGCAGTGCAGTAGTGTTCGGGCAGTGTAGGGGGTCGTGCAGGGGTGGTGTTTCAGGGTTTAGGGCAGTGCAGTGGTGTTTGGGCAGTGTAAGGGGCGTGCTGGGGGTGGTGTTTCAGGGTTTAGGGCAGTGCAGTGGTGTTCGGGCAGTGTAGGGGGTCGTGAAGGGGGTGGTGTTTCAGGGTTTAGGGCAGTGCAGTGGTGTTCTGGCAGTGTAGGGGGTCGTGCTAGGGTTGGTGTTTCAGGGTTTAGGGCAGTGCAGTGGTGTTCGGGCAGTGTGGGGGGTCGTGCAGGGGTGGTGTTTCAGGGTTTAGGGCAGTGCAGTGGTGTTCGGGCAGTGTAGGGGGTCGTGCTGGTGGTGGTGTTTCAGGGTTTAGGGCAGTGGTGTTCGGGCAGTGTAGGGGGTCTTGCTGGGGGTGATGTTTCAGGGTTTAGGGCTGTGCAGTGGCATTCGGGCAGTGTAGGGGTCTTGCTGGGGGTAGTGTTTCAGGGTTTAGGGCAGTGCAGTTGCATTTGGGCAGTGTAGGGGGCGTGCTGGGGGTGGTGTTTCAGGGTTTAGGGCAGTGCAGTGGTGTTCGGGCAGTGTAGGGGGTCGTGAAGGGGGTGGTGTTTCAGGGTTTAGGGCAGTGCAGTGGTGTTCGGGCAGTGTAGGGGGTCGTGCTAGGGTTGGTGTTTCAGGGTTTAGGGCAGTGCAGTGGTGTTCGGGCAGTGTAGGGGTCGTGCAGGGGCTGGTGTTTCAGGGTTTAGGGCAGTGCAGTGGTGTTCGGGCAGTGTAGGGTGTCGTGCTGGGGATGGTGTTTCAGGGTTTAGGGCAGTGTAGTAGTGTTCGGGCAGTGTAGGGGGTCGTGCTGGGGGAATGGTGTTTCAGGGTTTGGGCAGTGCAGTGGTGTTCGGGCAGTGTAGGGTGTCGTGCTGGGGGTGGTGTTTCAGGGTTTAGGGCAGTGCAGTGGTGTTCGGGCAGTGTAGGGGGTCGTGCACGGGGTGGTGTTTCAGGGTTTAGGGCAGTGCAGTAGTGTTCGGGCAGTGTAGGGGGTTGTGCTGGGGATGGTGTTTCAGGGTTTAGGGCAGTGCAATGGTGTTCTGGCAGTGTAGGGGGTCGTGCTGGGGCTAGTGTTTCACGGTTTAGGGCAGTGCAGTGGTGTTCGGGCAGTGTAGGGGGTCATGCTGGGGCTGGTGTTTCAGGGTTTAGGGCAGTGCAGTGGTGTTCGTCAGTGTAGGTGGTCGTGCTGGGGCTGGTGTTTCAGGGTTTAGGGCAGTGCAGTGGTGTTCGGGCAGTGTAGGGGTCATGCTGGGGCTGGTGTTTATGGGTTTAGGGCAGTGCAGTGGTGCTCAGGCAGTGTAGGGGTCGTGCTGTGGGTGGTGTTTCTGGGTTTAGGGTAGTGCAGTGGTGTTCGGGCAGTGTAGGGGTTGTGCTGGGGCTGGTGTTTCAGGGTTTAGGGCAGTGCAGTGGTGTTCAGGCAGTGTAGGGGGTCGTGCTGGGGCTGGTGTTTCAGGGTTTTGGGCAGAGCAGTGGTGTTCGTGCAGTGTAGGGGGTCGTGCTGGGGGTGGTGTTTCAGGGTTTAGGGCAGTGCAGTGGTGTTCGGGCAGTGTAGGGGGTCGTGCTGGGGGTGGTGTTTCAGGGTTTAGGGCAGTGGTGTTCGGGCAGTGTAGGGGGTCTTGCTGGGGGTGATGTTTCAGGGTTTAGGGCAGTGGAGTGGTGTTTGGGCAGTGTAGGGGGTCTTGCTGGGGATAGTGTTTCAGGGTTTAGGGCAGGGCAGTGGTGTTTGGGCAGTGTAGGGGGCCGT